>JAVRXN010000002.1:26687303-27222303 GCA_033556935.1 Timema podura | reverse complement strand
TAGGCTGTAGTCTAAGATGGGCAAGAAATAGTTACACAGACATTCAACTTTAACAAAATATATAATTTTATGATGCGTTATTTAAAAAATAGTTCACGCCAAACTAAGTTTGAAAGATTCCAACAGTGTTCTTTCTATCTTGACAACATTATATTTTGAGTTTTATTAATAGAAACAAATGTGTAAAAATGTAACACTAGCTCGTCTTAAATGACTTTTTAAGCATATTTGTGGAGGTGTGAGACTAGGTTTGATTTATTTAGCATGACTCTAACCATTGCAGTAGTTTTTTTTTATAGGCTCACATCAGAGAATTTTAAGATATTTGAGAATTAGCTAGCAATGAGTTTTATTTACCTCAAGATAAGAAGTTTTGTAGTTTTCTTTACCCTTTTTCTTATTGACATGACAAAAGTGAAGGGCAAAAGGGAGTATAGGCTTGGACAAAATAGAGAAGTAGTTCCAAAAAACAACACAGACCATTGTATCTGTGTGGCTTGATATCAAGGGATACTTTTTCGCTGACTGAGGTGGCCGCCTTAAGTTATACAATCATTAGTGTGCATTGGCTGAAGTCAGCTATTTTCATTGATTAAAGTACACCAGGGCAGTTAGTTTAGTTAGACAATGGTTTATATCAAGTTTTTTGTTTTATTTTTGTATTGCAGGTGTCCCAGCCAGTGTAAAAAACCTAACAGATGGCAGAGGCCCCTACACAAACCCTTTGGAAATGTTTATTTACCTCAACAAGGTTGCAGGGCAGAATGGAGTGGGGCGAATCGATATTGTTGAAAACAGATTCTTAGGTCTTAAGGTAATTATTATAATGAAGATATTATTTTGTTTGGCTGTGAAGATTCCAAATAGTCATTTGCTTCAATTGAATTTGTAGCAGCATTTGGAAAGTGTCTTCTAATTTCTACAGTGTGTTATATTACTATGTTTATAGTAACTTAGCTTAGTCGGTAGTGTGTCTTCATACTGAGCTAAAGGGTCCCGGGTTCGATTTTCAGCATGACCAAAAAATTTAACATTGGTGAAATTTGGATTTCTTCTTTCACAGTGTTGAATTAATGATCAGGGGCCGGTTGTTGTGTCTTTTCTAGAGTTAAGTTAGTTTATAAGTCATGTGTTGATATAATCATTCAGTTCAGTATGTGCACGTTAACTACCTCAAATAAATAAAATAAATATATTTATAGTATTTTGCGATAAGCTTTATTTTTTGTCCTCACATCTCAATACTGGTTCAAGTTATACCCATACAAACTAACTACCTAACGTATTAGGGATGAGGAAAGTTGAATTTTGAGTAAGTGTACCTGCATTTGCAGAGTGTAAAACCATTTGGGAAAAACTATCCTCAGTATACAGTACCTATCTGTCCGGGATTCAAACCCCGACCTCCTCGTCATCGGCAAGTTTAGTCTATTACAAAAATTATATTTTAGACCAGTGGTTCTCAAACTTCTTAGTCATGAGGACCCTCTAACCAGGGAAACAGTTGATTCTTAGAACCCCTTAATGTAGGATAAGTGATAAAAAAATATAGTCATAAATTTATAGTATGTTATAGCATAAATTAGTCATAAAATATTCTTAATGTAAATAAAATTACAATATAAATTAAAATAAAATAAATGTAGGTATTATATTTGTACATCTTTAAACATAATATTTTTTTAAATAGATGTAAAAAGAATCACAGTAAAAATGAAAAAAAATATATTATACTATTGTATTTGTAGGACCTACATTTATAAATACTGATAATTTATGTGAAGAATGTGTGACCTTAAAATAGTATTGAAATCTTTATCAATTTTATAACCATCTCCTTAAATCTCATTCAAAACAAGACATGATTTCATTTAACATTTTTTCATATCACAAAAAGCAAAAAAAGGCTTGCTTGCACCAAATAAATTGTTGGAAAGGGAAATAAAATGTTCAGTGCTTTTTCTGAAAGGGCTTTGTGCTGGCTGACGAGCAAACTAGTATAAAGTGAAATTATAAATCATCCTCTCAAAGATTTGGGCACAAGGGGTGTGGCCAACCCCCCACTTTTCAGCCTCACTTTCTTGCCGGGATTTAATAGGGAGGCATCTCCATTATGTTTAGTAGATATAACAATTTACACTTTTATATAACATTTTATAATATTTAAAAAATATATAAAGTTATGTCATGGATTCCCTAGATGATCTTATTTAACCCCCTGTACAGTCCTCGGGGACCCTTGGGAATCTGCGGACCCCACTTTGAGAACTACTGTCTTAGACCATTAGATCACATGAGTTCACATTCTAGCTCTGGTTGAGGAGTTTAGGAAGACATTTATCAAGCAATATTAATGTGCGCGTCTCAGGCACAACAATCTGCTGAGAGTTTGAAAAAAAAAAAAATAATAAAATGAGAGAACTCAAAAACTATTTGAAATAGATACCCGCACTGGTGGACACGCATCCTAAGGCGCTGGTCTTGTATTATTTGGTTTGCAAGTGTGAGGGGAGGTTCGGACTTCAAACTTGAAACCAGGTGCACTGAGGTCGTTTTCTCTAAATTATTTTCTAATCTCCCCAACATAAAAGTGGGTACACTTTCTTTAAAACCTCACTCACTCATGTCTACCCTCATTAGTGTAAATATGTTGATAGTCCAATGGGAACATAAAGCATGATTTAAAAAAATTAAATATGTATATAAATATTTTTAAATAGTCACTTAAAAATATTATTTCTTAAAAATTGTTTCCTTTACCTTTCAGTCTCGTGGTGTGTACGAAACTCCTGGTGGTACAATCTTACATCAGGCTCATGTCGACCTTGAAGCTTTTTGCTTGGACAGAGAAGTATTACGCTTGAAGAGCTATCTTAGAGATAAAATGGCAGACTACGTTTACAATGGTGTGTAATTGATTAGCAACATTTATATTCACAAGTAGCTGTGAGCAGATGCTGATGTAATTTTTTTTTTTTAGATATAGGTATAAAACAATTATTTTGTGTTTGAAAAATTAGCTACACTTTGTAATTGTTAGTTTAAGGGCCGAGATTATGAAACTCATTTGAATTACAACAGTTCTCCCTTGCATAGTGATTTAAAGCAGGGGAAGGACTGTTGTAATCCGAATCAGCTTTATAGTCTCGGCCCTTAGATTGGTGTTTCACAAACTGTGGCACGCATATGCCAAGGGATACACAAGGTTTTAAGGAGATGCTCGACTTCCCACCAAGTTTTATTAATCATATTTATTTTAGCGGTAAGTTTGATAAAAAATTAACTAAGTTTTTGACGTTTATATCAAGGGAAGCCCTCTATCAGAGCTTTGGATAAATTGCCATTAAAGCTTTATCATAATTTAGGACAATAGGAAGTATTTGTTTTTTTTTACTTCTTTATGAATAACTGGAAGGCGTATGTTGGTCAGACCATGACCCATAAAGGGGAGTGTGACTTTCAAAAGTCTGGTAACACCGGTCTGTCTGATCAATAAATCAAAAGTAACATTTCCTCACAGGTTTTTGGTTCAGTCCTGAATGTGAATTTGTACGTGGAGCATCCAACTTTCCCAAGAGCACGTGACAGGCTGGGTGCGAGTCCAGCTCTACAAAGGAACAGGTGAGTTAATATCACATTCATTCACCAAAACACTATCAATCAGAATAATGACTTGCAACATAAAATAAGTCAAAATTTTAGTCAATTAACATTGACATTTTTTTTAAAAGCCAACATTAAAAAAAAAGGTATTTTGAATTCTAAATAAAATTTTGACTTATTTTATTTCAAGTGAAATCTGCAAATTACTCTTCATTGTACTTTGTCTTTTACTTGTTTCATTAAATACTTTTATTGTTTTCAACATTAACATTTTTCCTTGATTATTTTTTATTGTTTCATATATTTCATATGACTCAATAAAAAATAAATAAATTTTTTAATTTATTCTAATATGTCTCATAATTGTTTTTTAGTACTTGCAGCCCTATGGCCTAAGTCAATTTTTTTATTCAATCATATATTTTCCACTACTGGCTGGCTAGGCCTGTCATAGCTTCATATGCCCTATATCTAACTTAAACTAGACAGAAACTAGTCCCCAGCCATTAATTTATCACTGTGAAAAGGGTAAATGCATATTTTCATCAATGATAAATTTTCGACCATGCTGGAATTGAATCGGGACCCTTAGCTCAGTAGCAGACAACACTATCGACTGAGCTAAGGTGACTGATATATGACTAAATAATTTATAAAATTAATATCTAACAAACATAAATCTTCATTTTAAAATTAAATATGGTTTTCATGCATCAAACCGACATTTGATAATTTGAAATTTTCATTTGAAAATACACATAAAATATTTTTATTAAAATTAAAAAAGGAATTATTTTCCAAAATTAGAGCTCTTTTTATTATTCTTGAGTCAGCAAGCAAAAATAAAATATAATGATCTGTTAAAATGGAACACTGAATTATAAATAAATTATGCCATTATACAATCTCCTGAATTATTTGTATTTTTATAAATATAACTTGTATTTTGTAGTAAATTATGTTTTAATACAACGTTTATTCCAACTATTATAATATACCAGTACTAAAATATAATACTCGCTTCAGTGGCCGCATGGTCTAAGGCTGCTACTCTGCAGTAAACTAATATTCCACTGATGGTGAGATCGAGGTTTGAATCTCGTCGGGTGTATGAGGATGATTTTTCCAAAATAGTTTTTCCACTCTCCCCCCAAAGTAAATTTTAGGTATACTTTCTCCCAATATAGCCTTCCTTATTCCTAAGACTATTAGCGTAATTAGTATATAAACTTATAACCGGATCGGGCAGTAATATGCAGTGCTAAAAAAAATGTAAATTTTAAGAACTGGGATCAGAACCGAAACCTAACTAAGAACCAAAAAAGAACAGGAATTTGGGATTTTAGAATCGAAACTTTTAAAAATTTGTTTGGAAAACCAGAGCAAAGAAACAGAATTGATAAGTATTTCAGTTTGACTCCGTGTTATTTACCTTTCTCATATTTTTGGGACTAAATAAAATACAAGTTTTCTTTTAAAGTCTTTTCTTATCTCATAAATCCACGTTTGGTAAATGTTACAAACTCTATCCTCTTGTGTAAAAACACACTTGTTATCACTTTCAGCACTTGCAGGTCTCTCGGAACTCCTTAGTAGCTCTGTACAATCAGAGTTTAGTGTCAATGGACGAACACGGAGACTTTGAACCCGAGGACGCGACAGGGTTCATTAAAACTCATGCAATCCGCCTGAAGGAGTTCCAGCGCTTCAAAACACAGGCTGCCAACTTGAACAAATAGATGGATTCTTATTTGAATAACTCATAAGGAGTCATCACACTCACTTTTGTTTTAGTAAAGTTGTCATTCATTTATTGATTAAATAATGATTCCAATCATGAATATTGACTTGTAATATTTATTTTGTTTTTTTTATTGTGATTTTTTGTGTTCAGCTGTTTTAATATTGTATTATTTTCATGTTTTTATTTTTAATGAAAGCATTTTTAAATCTTTATTTTTCTTTGCAATGTGAACATCTTGTTTTATATTTTATTTATTTTATATACATTTCTGAGCAAATTAAATAATTTTTAAGGGTGTCACTAAGGATTAATTTATTATTTAAATACATATTGAAACATTATACATGGGCTGAGTGATTGAACCTTAGCTATTTAAAATAATCCTTTTCTCAAGGTCATATATCATTCATTAAGATAAAATAAATTAAAAATTGCTCTTTGTACAAACACATAATTTAGTTTTCTTCATACGGGCCCTCAACATTTCTTGAATATCTGTCATGATCATAGCGGCAGTAGTTGACAAACTTTTAAATGAAAAGAAAAATCTGTCACTTAAATTCCAGTACACCCTTGACAAATAATCAAGAACTGTTGATATCACCGTGTAAAGAAAATTAAACTCTGTTTTTGCACTGATGAAATATTTTATTTATTTTGGCTAAAAAAAGTTTTGATATAAAAACTGTACAAACAACGACCTTTTTTCGCGTCCCCTTCCATCCCACTTTAAGGGCAGGATGTGTGCGTAATGTATGTGTGTATGATCCAATTTTCTTAATATACGAGAGCTAAAATAGATACTAAACAAGTCATGTGATCTTCAGCTGTCACTTTTGATAGATATTATCAAACCTATAAAATAACCCTAATAATAAAGTAAAATACTTTATTTGTTGACTGCAAACGTTTTTATATTTTCTAAAAAACCCTTCTTATGAAAATTTGAATGTATATATGTCTAATATAAAGAGAAGGAGTATGGGGTGTAAAAATGGAGAAGAGAGACATTAAAATGGATGAAAAATGAGGGAGGGGAAGAGATGGGGGGATGAAGAGGGAGAGGAGACCAAGATGCAGAGAGGAAGGATGGGGAGATATATTATTGGCTACTTGTAACCATTAGTAAAACCCACAGTGGCATATGGTTGTCATTTATGCCGACAGTTTTACCATTTACATTAATGTTCCACACAGGCACGTTTGGTAAATGTGCCGGCCAAGCTTAAAATAGTAATTTGTTTATAGAGTGCATTTTAAATGTAAAAATAAAATGGAATAGACGTACATAACCAACACATCAGTAGATTCTCCTTGAAAATTAGCTTTCTGATGTAACTTGCGGGAAACTCAGGGAATGGTTTGAGGCACAACATATTATTTGCCGATCACAGAAGACAAAACTTTTGGTCTTGTCCTCTCAGACATCTGATGCAAGACATGATCTCATCTTTGTCCGAAAGTTTTCGCCAACTATAATTGCTAATTTTGAAAACAGTACATCTCTCTTCTCAACCCCCCCCCCCCCCCCCCCACCTTAATCTCCTTTCTTACACCCTCATACAAACTTGCTAGCTATCCCTTTACCCCTTCTTAAGTCAAACTTCAGTTCATCGCCTTCTATTCACGCCTTTGTGGATATACAACTCTACTTTGCGTTGCTTTGTTTATATCCATAGATGTAGAATAGAGTATCCCCCGCAATGTGACCAAACACAACAAAACAGTCACATCTCTACTTTGTGTTGCTTTGTTTATATCCATAGATGTAGAATAGAGTATCCCCCGCAATGTGACCAAACACAACAAAACAGTCACATCTCTACTTTGCGTTGCTTTGTTTATATCCATAGATATAGAATAGAGTATCCCCCACAATGTGACCAAACACAACAAAACAGTCACATCTCTACTTTGCGTTGCTTTGTTTATATCCATAGATGTAGAATAGAGTATCCCCCGCAATGTGACCAAACACAACAAAACAGTCACATCTCTACTTTGTGTTGCTTTGTTTATATCCATAGATGTAGAATAGAGTATCTTCCGCAATGTGACCAAACACAACAAAAGTCACATCTATACTTTGTGTTGCTTTGTTTATATCCATAGATGTAGAATAGAGTATCTTCCGCAATGTGACCAAACACAACAAAACAGTCACATCTCTACTTTGCGTTGCTTTGTTTATATCCATAGATGTAGAATAGAGTATCCCCCGCAATGTGACCAAACACAACAAAACAGTCACATCTCTACTTTGTGTTGCTTTGTTTATATCCATAGATGTAGAATAGAGTATCTTCCGCAATGTGACCAAACACAACAAAAGTCACATCTATACTTTGTGTTGCTTTGTTTATATCCATAGATGTAGAATAGAGTATCTTCCGCAATGTGACCAAACACAACAAAACAGTCACATCTCTACTTTGTGCTACTTTGTTTGTATCCATAGATAGAGAATAGTGTATCTCCTGCAGTAGAATAGAGTATCCCCCCGCAATGCAACCAACTGCAGCAAAATAGTCCACATCAAACACACACTATATTCTTATATGAAAAATGATCAACTTATAAAAACTATTAGTTTCATGTCCATAACAGGGGTCATGCAGTCTAAGGTGACAGACTTGCAATCTGTTGAATTGTTAATGGTGGTGAGGTCGAGGTTGGAATCATAGCCAGGTGCAGTCTTTGATTTGTTTCAGATCGAAAGTTTTTACACAAAGTTATAATAAGGCAATAACATAAGGAGGTTGGATGGAGAGGTTTGTATTCAAGGAAGTGTACCCACATCAGCTTTGAGAAGGGTTGGGTGAATCACACATGGGAACCTTATATCGTCCCCCTCACACACTTAATGTGCCTTTTCTTTTATTTAAGCACCACATCTTACTATCCGTTCAGGCTATCCGCAAATTTACACTAGTGGCCTAAGGATGAGAAAGCTAGAATGTATTTTAAATGTACCCGCATTTGCACAGAGGTTGAGTGGGAAACCATTTAGGACAAAAGTCACCCTAAGCACACTCAACCATCGAACCTCGATATCCTCGTCATTGTAAGAATAGTTTCTTGCGAGATTGACGCCTTAGACCATAGGACCAAAGCAGGTTCTAAAGTGCATCCAGCCGAGATATGACCCTCTGGCAAACCAGTATAATCACGAGCCACATGACCACCAGGAGCAGTGGAAACACATTTTTACCATTGAGTGTTTTTCTTAATTTCTCCAAGGGAATGTCAAAACTGGAACACAGTCTGCTCTGAGAAGGACATGCCTGTCTGCTATTTAGATTTATTTCAATTTGTCCTTCTCTGGCAAATTTTTGAAAAATAGATGCTCTAGAAACTATTTTAAGTGCACCTCACCTGGAAAGTTTTGAAAATTAAATTCATTTAGAAATTATTTGGAGTAGTCTTTTCTTGTGAATTTTTGAATTTTGGATCCTCCAGAAGCTTTTCGGAGTGATTCTACCCAGAGTCTTTTTTGGTAAATTTGGATGCTCCTAGAAGCTATTTGGAGTGATCCTCTCCTTTTTTTAAAAAAATTTGATGCTTCTAAAATCTATCTGAAGTGACCTACATCCCCAGACATTTTTTGAAAATTAGATGCCTCTATAATCTATTAGAGTGGTCTATAAATATTTTGAAAATCAAATACCTCTAGAAACTATTTGGAATAGTTTTTCTCTAGAATTTTATTTTGGAAACCCATACAAGCTAGGTAGTTGGAGTTTGATGAAATGAAAGGTCATCTTTATGCTTCACAATAGATAATATCAAAGGGGAAACCGGAATGGAATGGGTTAGTTTCATTGTCAGACTTAGTACGCCTCAAGTGTGGCTGTACACTAAATACAGAACGACACCTACTTAGACAGGAATGGAATGGGCAAATTTTACTTGCGAAACTGGTCAATTACATTCGGTTTTAGGTAAGTGTATTGTATATAGTGTAGTGCCACGTTTGATGCGTACTCAATCTGACTATAAAACTGGCCCAAAGTGTTACCGGTCGGTTAACCGGGTCAGACTAAGATAGAGAGTTCAGTGGTTAGACGTAAGTGAAGGAGTCGTGTTCTGTTATATCGCTTCGCTTAGGAGGACGAAAAAAGGACTAAAGCCTGGACTAGACGGCTTAGGCCAATAACCAAGGAATGCACTGTTGATCCTATGAAACCGTGTGTGTCAGCACCATTGGCTGTTAAGTGGCGTGATAGGATTTAATTGGTTTGGAACAACCCCTATTTTACCTCCAGCTCGATGATTTATCCGCCGGTAATGAGTTTATACAAATTATGTTTTGTGGATTCGAAGCCACTGTGAAATTTGCTATAGTAAACTTACAGTACAGTATTACCCACACGCTCGTTATTGTTTAATATTTTTAAAGACAAGGGGTATTTAGACGTGTGTCATGGACCCGACTAACAAGTTTACTTCCGAGAGACTGATAACACCGGCAAAGGGGCAGAGTAAAATGGGTAAGGATTAGGGAGGACCCAGCTGGTTTGAACCCCAAAATAGGAAGAGAGACGCCCCGAAGAAGAGCGGGCCCACCGCCTCCATCCGGCGGTACAATCAGTAGTACAGTCTATGCGAGAGTGACGTCTTAGACCATGCGGCCACCGAAGTGCATAAGCTATTAATCGAATATCAAAGTTATTCGCCGACAAAGTGACCCCGGATTTCATAAAACCATAAAAGTGATTATGTTGTTAATCAATTTTGAACAAATATGTATTCTTAATATTAAAAACATATCCAGATGATATTCTTTATTTATAAATAGTTATTAGCTTTGAATCCTCCTTAACACTAAATAAAAAAAATTTGGGAAAGGCCAAAACTTTGGTTATGTTTCAGTAACATTCAAAGTCCAGAATCCGCTGTTCTCACCTAGTTGCGGATATGAATACTGGAGCGGTCTATCTCTTGATATGTAATTAAATGAGATTCATAACTATTGATGATACTTCCTAAATCAAAACAAATAACGAATAACATATATATATATTTGATAACATTACCTAGGGCATGGTTGCTTATCAATTACGAATAATATTTTGACTGGTTTCAACAGGTATTTATTTATCCATGATATATAAAAAAAATATAAATATATGACAATATTGAAGAAGCCAAGAATTAGAGACATTTAATAGAATATATAAACAAAAAATTAGAGGAATCCTCCATGTTTAAAATATTACAATAATGGCTCAAGAATCGCCGTTACCTATAAAAGTGACAAGTAAATAGGCGTTGACACGCACCAAAAGGTTCTTAAATAAATTAAGTTATACAATACTCAAAAGAGATTAAAAATTTAATAATAATTTCCTAAGTTAATCTGAACTATATGTTTCCTTAATAATCGAGACATTTACCAAACCCGCAATGTATTAAAAGAAACCCCAAGATTAAGTAATATAAACAATATCCATAACAGATCAACAATATTAAGTTCTGACATGTTTAAAGAAAAAAATTAAGTCCCCAAGTAAATATTACATTTAATGCCACAAGACTGAATATCACAATGTTTAACAGATTTAGTTCCCTTATATCGATACTATCATGATAATCGATCTAACTCGTTTACATCACGAACTAACCAAAAGATCGATCTTTAACGAAGACAATATCAATCATGCAAAAAAATATTCTTTAAAGTAAAAAAACAAAGTCTATTTTTTGTTATCTTGAAATTTTATAAATTTAAAATTGCCGAAAAAGGAATTTAGAATAATAAAGTTTACATGATTGAAAATTTTGTTCTTAATTTGTCCAAGCCCAATAGTGATCATACATAGCGCACACACCACTATATATAGATACGACCCAGAAGACGGAGCGACGGAAGAAAAGGGTAGGGGTGGACATCTGGGATATTCGGGAAAATCATGCCATGAAAGTACTGTTCTGGAACCATCGGAACTGTTCCAGTGTGTTCCGTAATCAAGGGGCGAGCAGCACCTCTTCAGCACCGAAGTTTCTAGTCTCTATGTTCTTTGGCCTGTCAGTATCAACAATCGAGGCTCAGTATTGAGTTTAACATGTGTCCGGGTGGTTGTGGTCAGCCGCGCTGTTTATTAGTGTTCCCATTTGATGCGGCCGGCAGTACGGTGGGTAAGTTTCATCACTTTTGTTGACTCTATGGGCAGTTTCATAGTCAGATTAGTACGCCCAAGTGCGAGTCGATACTAATAAGACGACACCTACCTAGACCAAAATGGAATGGCCAGTTTCGCTATGAAACTGCCATCCATTCAATTTCAGGTAGGTGACGCTGTATTTATATAGCGCCGCAAATTGAGGGTACAAATCATATGAAACTGGCCTTTTAGCTAAATGCTACAGAACGAATATGAATTCTTATATTAAAAATAATTCAGATGATATTATGTATTTAGAAATTTTATTAGCGTATTTAATTTAAATAATTATATTTTAAAGACTAAAAATTAAATAAAAAAATGGTACGATGCACCACACAGACTTTCTCCCGCTTTTATCTTAAAAATAGACATTTACTAAAAATTTGTAAGATTTGTGAAATGAAATTAGGCTAGTAGGTATATACAGTAGCCACATGGCTTCTTTGGTGCTGACTTACAGTTCACAGCTGACTTCTGGCAGTCAAACTTTTAGGTATATACCTAAAATTTGACTGTCAGAAGTCAGCTGTGAGCTGTCAGTCAGCACCAAAGAAGCTATGGGGCTACTGTACATTGCTGTAGAAAAACTACACCAAATATAATAAATAAAATAATCTACACTATTACTTACACTATGGCATTAGGGATTAGGAAAACTGTTACAGAAAAATTGAAAAAAGAGAAACATCTTTGTCCACCAAAGAGAATAAGAATCAAATTAATTTTCAAAAACCCTAATTAAATGGTAGGCTACTATAGCTTTACAATGATACGCTATTTTATATCTCAAATAGTTGCGGAGAAATGATGAAAATTGGAAAATTTCTCCCATGTAAAGTACCCTCAAAGTCATTTTCACGAGAATTGCCATCTTATTTATAGTGATAAACTATGTCCAGATGATATAAAATGTAATCAAACTTGCTAGAGAGAAATTTTGAGAAATTTGATTTTTTTCTCCTTTTTCCCTTTCAATAAAACTACCCTTGATTTTAGGGGTTACATAGGTACCTAATTCCAAAAAAACCTCGGGGGGGGGGGGGGGACCTTATGTAAACCTCAGATATCAAGTTTAACCCAATCGGTAAAACAGTTTCGACTCTAGCCGCAGGTACAGACAAAACGGAAAGACAGACAGATGGCAGTGTGAATACAACTTTTTTGGTTTCAGGAGGGTCATGAAACGTCGACATTTATAAAAATCTAGAGTTCGATTTTTTGATGATCACAATACTTTCTCTCAGAAGTATCAAGAGAAAGTAAAAAATTACATTTTGTTGGAATGCACTCCTAGGACCTACGACCGCCTAGGTTCGCCTAATGAATGAACCCGGCCTTTACCTCAACTATACGTCTATGTTTTTCTCCTCTCACAGGCCTGTAATATCAGTTCCTCTCCATCTTTCTCTTCTCTCTCTCTCTCTCTCTCTCTCTCTAGTTCTACCTCGGAATAGCTCCGGCAGGATGCTCGGAGATACCTCCAGAGATTTGGGCTCCGCCAACAACTTTGGTGTATTGATGCCATAAAATTTTGATAAAGATTGATCGACTTTTGAAAAGCGAGAGGGGGAAACCCGCCCGGAACAAACCGAGAGGACTACGCGAGGCTTTCTTCCCCCTCTCTCCGCACCACCCCCTCGCTCCCACGGTCTTTTCTTCCTTCCCGTGTTCTGACCTACATCCCGGGAATGAAGTCAGAAATAAAATTACTATTTTTTTTAACACCACGTCTTACTACCCGTTCTTATACTACTATGTACTAATTATGCTAATGTTATTATTATTATTATTATTAGCACCGCGTCTTACTACCCGTTCGGGTTATACGCACTTACGCTAATGTGTAATGGTAGGGTGATTGTGAGATGAAATGGAGGACCTACAGTTTAACGTGGAATCCGAACCACGGTGGAGGCCTGGCATTCCTCACATTCACAAGTTGTTTATGCTAATGCTAACTACGGATGAGGAAGGTTGAATTTAGAGGAAGTGTACCGGCATTGCGTGGAGAGTGGGAAATCATTTAGGAAAAAACGCCCTCAGTGCACCCGACCGGAATTCGAAATCCAAACTCTCAGTCATTCGTAGTCCAGTCTATTGCGGGAGTGACGCCTTGGACCATTCGACCACCAACGCGGATCTGTTCTCAATTGAATTGTTAAGGCAACTAAAACTCAGTATACTTTATCCTAAATAAAGAGATATTACGTAACAAGACTTTAAAACTACAGTAAGATTTTGTTAGAATATTTTAGAAAACTATGGTCGACCTCAGTGGTCTTGATGTAAAGTGCTTTCCTCAGGACCCGATGTTCGTGGGTTCAAACCTAGCCGAGGTTGAGGCGGATTTTTCTTTAACGATGGAGGGGAGATAAAGCCATCGGTCCCATGTCGATTGTGGCATATAAAATAACCCTGACAAGTATGTGAAAATACCTTTCCTGGCAAAATTGATAAGCACTTTTGCGCTTGCTCGTAGAAATTCAGTGTGGAAGGCAACGGGGGATCATCTTACTTCCTGAATTCTCCTAATACATATATGAGATTTATACCAGATGGTGCAGGCAGCACTAGCCAGCCGAAGATGAATGAGTGGAAACCAAACCAAGCTTTGGGTTGTTGACTTAAGAAGAATCAACTATGATAAAATAGTACATTATTAGTGTTATTTTATAGGTATTGACCAAACGTACAAATATATAAAGATAATTAGTAGCTTGTGACTCTTAAAAAAGTTCTTTCCTATCTAAATCGGACTGTAGCCTAATCCGTCACGGTGGCCTTGTGAACTAATACATTAGTACTCGTGTGTCGGAATATCGCTGTTGATGGGAAGGTCTTGGCTCAAAACCCGGTCGTGTTCACATACAATTCTCACAGTGGTTTTTCAACCCTCTCCTCATGCTAGTGTGAGCGCATTTACTCTAATATATCCTTTTCCTTCCCATCCTCTAGATTAAGCTGTTAGTAACCCTAGATTAACTAACAAACCAGAACAACATCTAACTTCTGATCCTATTTAGTCAAAAATAGTACGATCTGGTTTAAGTCCACTCAATGATCACAAGTATGAGGCGTAAGTTAGACTCGAAATAAACCAATTTGCTGATTTACTCAAAATTTAATTTGTCAATACAGTTTTTCCACCCTCTCTTCACACTAATTCGGGTGCACTTTGTCTTCAGTATCCCACTCACCCTACACATGGATTAGACGACGATCATGCGCACTCGGTAAGAACCATAAATAAGTTATTATACATTAAATGAACCTTTATTTTCTCATAGTATAAAGAAAGTATTGTAAATTTTGAAGGTTATGTATTGGCCATTTTATCTGAAACTAGTTATTTTTAACCTAACTATATCGCTTAAACGTTGTAGTAATCTTTCAAAGTTTGTTGTTTGTAAATGTTATACATCAATGATGACCTGCGATTAACATGACCATTGCAAAATTTTCAAACGTTCTAAACAATGATTTAAAAAACATAATAAAATGGTTCTGATGATGTTAGTCAACCTTAATTAATTATTTTTAGCACCGCGTCTTACTTACTGTTCAGGTTATACCTATATACAATAATTACGCCAATGAATCAGAGATGAGGAAGGTTGAATTTAGAGGAAATGTACCCTCACTATTATAGTGGAAAACTATTAAGGAAAAAAAACACCCTCAATACACCCAATCCAGATTCGAACCCCGATCTCCCTGTCTTCGGCAGTCTAGACTATTGCGAGAGTGACACCTAAGACCATCCAGCCACTGAAGCAGGTCAAATTTAATCAATTTACTATGAGAATAGACCTAATTAATGCTGCATTGAACAACTATCAGAAATTATTTTAAAAACTTATAAATATTCAGGCCCACATAAATGTAAATCAAAGGTGTTGCTAAGTAGCATGCATTCTCAACAAATTAGAGATAATGGAGTATTTATTAATATAACAGTTTTTAAAATTAGAGTATATGAAATGCAATAACTAAATATATTATTTATAAGGACACGACTTACAAACTAACTCAATATTGAAAAGTACCGGTACGTCTAATATAACCCACCCAGACCTGGTACAGAAGATATTCACTAATCGAATAGTTGGACAAACATTTTAACAAATTATTAGTAGTATCTTCATCAGCCTTACTTAGAATCAAACCACGGTCCCTAACACTTGTGGTCAACCTTTTTAGGCACTTATCCTCAGGGTGTGGTTAATATTTTTATAGTGTTTTATACAATAAATTTATGTGATACTACTCATGAGCTTGAATTTTTAAATTATGACTAAAAACATGTTACTAATTAATGTAAATACGATAAAGATTTGCAAATGAAACGTAAATTATTTAATTATTTTGATACATTACACATTAAAGCAGTAAAATGATCAACTTTTATGCAATCACGCAAAAACTTTCACTGCTTTAAATAAAATGTGATCAATAATAGTAAAGAATATAAAATTAACAAAATCTTATTTTCTTTCTTTGTAATACTATGGTCTAGGACAGTGGTTCCCAAACTTTCTAGACCCGCAAACCCCTTTCACAAACATCTGAGTTGCGCGAACCCCCTAATAAATATCATAGCCACGCATTTAATTTTATACCTAATTTTCATAAAATGTATTTATTAATTGCAATCAAATTAACCAATTAAATTAACCTACTATGTAACTGTGGGATACACCACCAAAAATAATGCATGAATATTGAAACAACGTAAGAAAAAATTCAAATAATTATACATTTACTAAAATAATTAAAACTTAAATTAAATAAGCAAAGTATTAATATTTCTTATTTTTATTGTCACAATATTATCACATTTCACATGTTTTTTTAAAAAGTGGTACTGGAAATTGCTGCTTTGACATAGCCGAAATCTCTTCCTGTAGTCACAAAATTCCATACCGATTTAAGTTTCAAAAACTGTTTACGAGTTTTAACATCTTCGCGAGACTTAGTGAGAAAAATTCGCTTGCTTTGGATGGCACAAAGCTTTAAATTCAGGAACCACAGACGATAAATAAAGTTTCAAGTCACTTTCAGCATTGAGCCTGCTTCTGTTGTGGAAAGTGAAACAAATTATTGGTGGGGGTGCAGAAAAAGTAAGCATAGTTTTCTTAGAGACAATGGACAGAAACTCCATTAAGTTTATATAATATAATATTGTAAATGCGCCTCACAAAATTTCACAAACTGTTCGTTAAAAATCCACCATTACGGAAATACTTGGGCGGACCCCTTGGAAAAACCACATGGGGTTCGCGAACCACAACTTGGGAACAAATGGTCTAGGATATCTGCATATTTACACTACTGCTTTAGGGATGAGGAATACAGACTTTAGAGGAAATGTACCCACGTTTTTTGTGAAGGCAACGTAAAAACCATTTGGGGAAAAAATCTAGGATTTAATGCTTTTGTGTGCCCAATGGTGTGGGTAAACACAGGCACCTGAGAATGATTCGAACCACGACATCATTGTCACGTGACAACCCTACAAGACCAGACTAACGCCTTCCTCCACGTAACTACCCGTCAGGCTCACCAAAAAAAAAAGGTTGATATTTTCTAAAAGATTCCTTCCTAACCAAATATTACTTACCCACAGCGGTGGTCACATAGTCTAACGCGTTACTTTCGTTTTGAATACATTGCTGGTAACGAGAAGATCGAGGATCGAATCCCAGTTGGGTATGCTGAGGATGGTTTTTGCTAAATATTTCCTCCCCCTCTCCTTCCACGCAACTGTGGGTACATTTCCTCTAAAATTTTACCTTGCTCATCCTCACTTCACTAGCGTAATTAATGCATGCACATAACCCGAACCAATACATACATTAATATATATAATACATATTTTAGCATCACTTCTTACTACCCGTTCGGGTTAAACACATAAGTACTAATTACGCTAATATGTTAGAGCTGGGGAAGGTCAAATTTAGAGGAAGTATACCCGCATTTACGTGGAGAGAAATTGGTAAATCATTTGGGATAAACCACCTCTCGGTACACCCAACCGGTATTTGAACCCCTACCTCCGCGTCATTTCCTACTGTACTTTGAACGCGCTAAATATTTGAATGTAACTTCTTCGGTGAAAACTTGCTGGCCACGGTATTACATCACGCTGATACCGTCGAAGTGGATTGCTCCGTTTCAGGAAACGGCATCAAACATTCATGGTTGGAAAGAGAGAGAGAAAAAACAACTCGCAACGTAATTCTGTTCACTCAGAGAATCCCGACTAACATCGCTTCAAAGGATTGATACTTTTTTTCCCCAGTACGTCCCAGGTGACTAGGGGTTCGAATACCTGCGATGTAAAGATATATTCAAAAATCAAATTAAATATTACAATTACGGTTTTAAGGGTACAGGATTTATTCTGTTTACCGCTTTGGCTGACATATTGTGGTGTACAGGAGAGGGCGTGTTGATATGTGAGAAAGAAAACTTTCTATTTTAAGAACATTTTCCATTTTGGCGAGCGAGGGGGGGGGGAGGGGATTCCAACTATTTGATTGGAACGAATGCAATCAAGATATTTCTAGTTGTAAAGTTTTCCCTCGAGTTTAATTTATTCTAAGGGCGTTAACAGAGGCTCATTGTTTTCTTTTACACACTATCGTATCGATTACAGCGCTTAGTGGTTGAATGTGTCACTAACGTCCAGTCTTCCGTAGAACAGATATGTGAATATTTTAATATTATAATCAAAGTCATAAGCGAATAAATCATCTTACTCTGGGACTTTAATCTCCAAGCGCCATTATTTGTGTTTGGCTTTTACTTTCAGTAGATCACCATTAAGATAATTAAAATTATTTAAAACTATTTTATAAATTTGATGACAACTTACCCCCTCTCCTTACTTTGTATAATGCAATTAGTCCTAAGTGCCGCCTACTACAAAGGGCCGGTCTTAGACAACTTGGGGCCCCCTGCGAACTGTAAGGTGTGGGCCCCATATATATATATATATATAACACAAGATTAGAGCAGTTTAATCGCATAGGAAATTAGATAATACGTCAGAATAAACAAAACATCTTTTTAGGGTAGCTATGTCTTATATGATCTTGAAAATAAAATGAACATGTGAGCTTGAACTAATTATTTAAAAAGAGACTATTGATTGACGTATTATATTGGGATTGAGTACATTACTCTTAGACGATGCATTATGCATATACCATAGTTTTTATATCAAAGATAATATAGTTTTAACATTTTTATTACAAAGTTATAAGAAATCTTTTTAAGTATTTGTATAGTGATTGTACCACCACCCTTATCAACTCATAGATAGGGGCTGGTGCACAAATATAAGTTAAATATAAATGTAAAAAAAAAAGTACAACAAATGATAATTGCAGTGGAGCCGATAGGACAACATATGACGTATAGGCCTCTCTCTCTGGCCTATACGATATTGTGATTCTCCATGAACTCTACCCCAGTTATCATTAGCTGAACTGATATATCGAGTAACACGGGGTAGAGGACGAGAAGGCCTTTCAGTTAAAGTTTCAACTTATTAGTCTACTCTTAGCTAAAAAAAAATAATATTTGTATGAGGTTAACATATATTTATTATGAAATATAACAATTAATATTGGTAAATATGTATATATAATATAAACAATAACCATACTAAAATATATATATATAAATATAATATATATGAAATGGGGTTATACCCACACTACTAAAGTTGTCATACATGAATACAAAAAAAGTTTACTCTACGGCCCCTTAGGGTCTTCGCGGCAATCCGCCATACAACAAAAATTAAAACTTAGCCACAACAGGGCAATAGTCCGCACAACAATAAGGAAAGCTTATATAGCGATTAACTAGAAAATATTGTCATTTACAAAAGTCTCCCTGCCACCAAAATTTACCTATCACACATCGGGAGATAGCCCACAATTATATTATAAGCCAGTAAATACAAAATTACGCAGCCGGAAGAGCAATAAGATATCCCACCTCTTATAGGCAACACGCCATGCGTAGCCTTGCAATGACATACAAAAGTTACGTTCGTCTACAGTGACAATCATTTATTGAGCCAGATGGGCTATAAACAAGATTCCTACAAAATAACAACATGTCTCTAAGCTGCTTCTCATGCCAAGCCGAGTATACCTTTCCTACGTAATCTACCATTACTCAAAAAGGACCTAACTGCAAAATTATATTATTGACCATTTAAATTAATCATGACAAAAATACTCGCGTCCAGAGGGGACTTTATTTACTTTTACAAACAATCCATAAATTCAGTCCATGATTATATATTAAATTTAATAAAATTTTAAATAAATAAATATCGAGAGTCCAAAAGGGAATTTTGAAGTATAATGGCCGAAAAGGAATTTGTACCTTAGTATCATACAATCCCAGTACGTGTCTCTCGACACAGTTGAATCAAGAAGTGAAGATTAACATGAATAGCACCAGTATATAAACGATATAAAAGATTATTTTCTGAGAGGGGGGGGACAAAGGGGGAAAGCAGAACATAGAAGAACACAGACACGGACCAGAGGGAAGGGGTGGTAATTCACTGAAAAGAACATACTACAAGTCAGGAGAAGCTACTAGAACATACTTTCTTCCTCACGTGGCCACTTCCACGTCACTATATTCCCAGGATGCATTGGGCGGGCTCTGCGTCTAGTTCAACACGCTTTCACTCGTTTCAGTTTTAAATCAACACTTCGGCGTGATGTAGTGCTCGCGGGGGTGGGGGGGGGGGGAGGAATGTCGGTGAGACATCATACGGCGAATGGGGCGTTTGGTGAGTAGATTCCAATGTTTATTTCTTTTGGTGTTGTTGGAATAGTGTTCATTAGCACGACTTAATCTTCTATTCTTGTAGCGTTTATGCCGATAAACGTTACATGATTAACAGGCAGCCAACTCTATAGTATAAAGGCCAATACTGTATTCAATAAAATTGAAAGGTCATAAGATGGCCTATACCTAAAGAGTCTTTATTAAAATAACACATTACAACATGTTAAAACACAGTAAAACATAGTAAAAATATTAATTGGCTTGTACAAATTTCCTCATTATTTTCATTTAGATAGTTTGAAAAGCCACAACTAAAGAGAAATAAAAAAAACTACAAGCGATTTGGACTCATGGTTATTTAAATATGTTGGTCCAGAGCTTATCCTGTATTTCAAAAGGGTAGTTCACACTCTTAATATGGCACTGCCATAATGTAAGCTTGAGTAAAGCGAGTAATTATAGGAAAATATCCCATTTTCAGTAGACCCTATCACCAGCACTATATAGTTCAAAAGAAAAAAATACCTGCTATTATTAATTATTGTAGAACTGTCGGTCACTGGTATGGAGCAAATAAAACATTTTACAAAGATTTGATGTTCTATCCTTACGTGCATCAATGTTTAGTCCTCGATATTCTCTATAAATGTACCAATGCGGGTACCAACGAATAGTAATGGAGCGATTATTTGTACATTGGCAATTAATCATAATCGGTGATTATCATGCTGATTAATTGGTGATTTTCTTAAAATATTCAAAATTGGTAACACAATGAATGTTTTGTTTCACGGGCTTACCAAGTTACTATAACTTGTGACGAAACTAAACCCAAATAAAGGTGAAGTAACAAGTAACGAGTGGGACTGATTTTAATAGACGGTCATGTTACAACACTACACTCAACAATTAAGGGAAAGGGAGACGAGCGATGTGGCCTCAGGACGGAGAGAGACGAGTGACATGGCCTCTAGAAGGAGGAGAGACGAGCTGTGGGGCCTCAGAAGGGGAGGAGAGACGAGCGGCGGGGCCTCAGGAGAGGAGAGACGAGTAAAATGGCCTCAAGAGGGAAGGAGGGATAAGCGGTGGGGCCTCAGGAGAGGAGGAGAGACGAGTGAAATGGCCTCAAGAGGGAAGGAGGGATAAGCGGTGGGCCTCAGGAGAGGAGGAAAGACGAGTAAAATGGCCTCAAGAGGGAAGGAGGGATAAGCGGTGGGCCTCAGAGAGGAGGAGAGACGAGTGAAATGGCCTCAAGAGGGAAGGAGGGAAAGCGTGGGCCTCAGGAGAGGAGGAGAGACGAGTGAAATGCCTCAAGAGGGAAGGAGGGATAAGCGTGGGCCTCAGGAGAGGAGGGAGACGAGTGAAATGGCCTCAAGAGGGAAGGAGGGATAAGCGGTGGGGCCTCAGGAGAGGAGACGAGTGGCGGGGCCTCATGAGGGTAGAGGAGACGAGCAGCGTGGCTTCATGAAGGGAGGAGAGACGAGTGGCAGGGCCTCGAGAAGGGAGGGGAGATTTGTGACGTAGCTTGAGGTAAGATGAGGAAAAAACTAACAAACACTAATCGAACAGCTGGTTCTGTTGTAACTAATTTAATTTTAATGCTCTCATATTTTTTCTATCTTTTCATTTATTTATTCAAACCATTAAAAAAAAGGGCTAGCCTTGGGGCCTCTAGTCCTTGGGGGCCCCCTACGGATGCATCGCTCGCATAGGCCAGGAACCGACCCTGCACAGTGCACATCCTACAAAAAATGTTCCGGAATATTTACTGCTATATTATTAAATTTAAAAGTTAACAGGAACTAACTTATTTCCATTTGTAAGCCCCATCCAGACTAGAACAGAAAAACGAACATAAAAACGAACAAAACATGTTCGCAACAAGTGTGGTCGGTTTTTCGAACAGAACACTGTAGCAAAATGTGTCCGTTGTTCAGTTCCACCCCGATTCCCCAGTTATAGGTTTTTGCCCATCGAATCAAAGGATTTTTGTGTTCGATTCTTTTGTAGTCTGGACGCCTCCACGAACATTTCCGCAAACATTTCCCCAAACATATAGTAATTGGCCGGAAAGCACCATCGGCGGGATTCTTTGTATTTTTTTTCATGGGTAGTAATGAATATAAATTCTATAGCTACCTACTATGAGAACACGTTGCAAACATGTTCTCGAACATTGAACAATTCTGGACACTCAGCCACAGGAAACAGAACAACGAACATGTTCGTGGAAATGTTAGTGTTCGTTGTTCTGTGCTTGTCTGGACGCGGCTTGAACAGATCTAAGCACTAGCTCAATTTGAGTTTAAATTTGACTTCCCCCCCTTTCCTCTGTAACCTTCATATCTAGGCGGTAGTACCACGGTGGTAGTTGGTTCATTGTGGTGTTAGTGTATGAAGTTTCATCCGGGCCCCAACGGGCCGATCCCCGAGATATCTCACAACGGTGAATCTTGGCATGCTTTCTACTTGAACTAGTAATCTTATCTCGTGAAATTTCAATCCCTCAAATTTAAAAACGCACAATTATTTGTGATTAATCGTCTACTTTCGTACGATCGTGATTTATAGCGCGATATTATAAACAATATTATGTATTTCCGGTGGGAAATATTGTGACCTGTGTAGTATTTTACATTTTTACTAACGCAATCTTTTATCCCCTTTAGACAATAGAAATACGAAATACTTGGTTTCATTTCATCTTTGTTATGCTTGTGTTATCAAAAAGTCCATTAAGTGTGTGTGTTTTAAAATGAACACAAAGAAAATGGCTAGAAGCCACAATATCACGTTCTTTCATTATTTCCTCAAGGCAATCAATTAAGTTCAAAGCTATTTTTTTTTCCAGTTCAAACAACTTAATAAACAAATTTTGATGTAGCTCTGAAGCATCTCCACTTTCACAAAATATTCTTTCCAATCTATTCAATTAATTTACAAACTCTTAAATCTCTCTCATCACCAAATAATTAAACAAAACTCTCACCATTTTAACCTTTGACTAAAAAATAATTTTCCTACTACACTAGATATCCTCTCTGAGGGAACTGCACCGCTACTATTGGGAAACAGCGTTGTCATTTTCTTTTTTTTCTTGTGATCAATCTCCCCTTAGCTATAGGACAAGTTTCGCAACGCTGGTTCGTCGATGTTGCCAGTATCCTCTTCTTAACCCAACACGAAACCTTCCGGCATAGCTAAAAGCAAGGAGATTTGGCAACAATTAATCGAGAGAAAGCGAAGATGAAGCTTTTCTTCACAAGACCTGCAGTACCCTCAAATGTGATATTGGGTGTATCTGTTGCGAGATTGACGATTCCAAGTAGTTGAACCTCAGTGAGCTCTATTAGAATGGGAAAAAAAAAGTATTCAAGAATTGATAAACATAATTATTTTAGAGATTGTGTCAAAAAGGTTTCTTTCTATCTAGGTAGGAAGCTCGTCCTCGTCGTCGTTTCTTAAGAGATCCCAACTGTATAGTAGTATTTTGGTAGGATAAAAGGCCTTCCAGAACTGTAGTAGGAAGTCCTTTCTGGCAGACCTTCTATCCTACCGAAATATTACTATCTATAAGATTCTAGTACGAAATAGACCTTACAAAACACGTTTCCTATCAAAATCATAGTATAGCATTATCACAGGACCCTGGATAATCTTGTCACCCCTCGCTATGAGGTGTCCAACGCCTGACCATTGTAGCATGACACAACTAAGATAAGGGTCCCTGCTTTGATTCCCGTTATTGCGGAAACATTTATAATTAGTTTTTAAATTGAAAAAATGACACCTGGACAATGGAATCGAACCCGGGGAAACCTTTGGCCTGGTAAGCCAATGTTATGGGCTGTATAAAGCCCTCCTGGGATCGAAGTTGCAGGGTCGTTATTTGTTAGTTTGCCCTCTTAATTGATCGCTCATATGTATCTGACGAGCTCATACGTGCATCACAGACTAAGCCTTTAAACCATGAGGGAAGAATGACTTTAGAACGGGACGAATCCTGTTACTCAGTGGTAAGAGCATTGGCCTACTAAGCCAAAGATCTTGGGTTTGATTCCCGTGTCCAGGTTTCATTTTAAATTAAAAAAAATGATATTTAGATGCGGTTGTAACCGTAATTAACAAATATAAAAGCTTGGCTATTTAAGCCATCATCATTTATATCAGTTAAATTGTGATCTCTGCCATACGGACATTCTCCTGGTTACAATAATTTGCAGCCTTGTGTGTTGATATTTATAATAATTATGGTTGTAGATGATATTCATGTTATAATACTCATATAAGTTAATGGTCTAAGGATTAAGGAGGAGTAAAAAAACACATTATTAGGAATAATTTGGAAGGGCTTGAAACCCTAAGTACCCTCCTTCGTTCAAGGGTGGATCCAGGGGCTGTTATTGAAGGGTTGTGGGTGGGGGTGAGGGATTAGTTTTCCTAAGGCTCCTTAAAGTATACAACGGCCAAGGACATATTTTTTTAAAAATGAATTTTTGTCTTTTATTGATTTCCTTTCACGGTCATAAGACAATGTTTGTACCAACATTATAGAAGAGGGGCGCTAAAGTGAAAGTTCGCCTGGATTTGAGATTATGCTTGAGGCAGGCCCTGTACTAGCCTCACACATTCACGTGCATTTAAAATCCCCAAATGAGAAAAATAACATGAATAATAAGTAGCTTTGATATATAACACGCATACCTCCCTTCCGTCCAAAATAAATTCCTGGGTACACCATTGGTCAAGGGTAGATAAAGATCGTTTAGTAGGTTTTATATAAGAATAGTAGGCCTATTCAACCCGGGGTTGGTTGGATCCTCAACAATTCCACCGTCAACTGTAAAACCTAGTTAGCACTGAAGAGACGTACTAGGGAAATAAGGAGTGAGGTAGTTTCCCGTTGCTTTCCTCACTAAGCAGATGGTACACCTATTGTAAATCAGTGTGTCAAGCCCACCAACTGACCCTACAAGCGACACCTTCACTCCATTCATCACAGGAACGGCTGTATATTAATTAATAATTATTAGTATCTTTATTCATTTGAGGAATTTAACATGCATCTGTTGAACCGACTGATTATATCAGAACACGAGAATTTCTATGAGCGAGGGCGAAAGGGCCTACCAATTTTTCCGGGAAAGGTATTTTTCATATACTTTCCAGGTTTATTTTCCATGCTACAATCAAGACGGGACTGACGGCTTTACTTCCACTCCGAGGGAGGTTGTGACTAAGGATTTTCATCGCTCAAGAAAAATCTGTTGACCCCGTCTGGGTTTGATCCCATGAACATTGGGTCTTGAGGTGAGAATTTGAACCCAATCTCACCAAGGTTAAATAGTTACTAGTATCGTTCATCTCTTTGTCACTTTCATAATTGATGGATTAAATAGAAAAGCTATTATATTTGATAATTAATTTTTAGCCCCATCTAAGTATCATATTGTTTCATAGATTGTCAGATCCATAATTTTATTGAGACTGATACAGATAAATAAAATTGACAGTTTGCTCTAGTCAATACAAAGATATAGGACATTGTAAACACTATATCTGACAGAAGATGGCTCTGGGTTCATTCAAGGCCGTAGCAGTCAATAATTTCAGGGGAGGGGGTTTGATGGGCACATCCCCCAATTGCCGGAGGTTAGAAAAAATTCTAATTATAAAGGTTCTAGAAACTACCTGAAGGTTTTTTTATGGCAACATACCCCTAACTGCCGAAGGATAGTAAAAATTATAAATATTAAACACCTTTATAAGTTCTCTAAAGTGCTTTTTATGGTAACACAGCCCCCTAATTTGTGCTTGTACCTTCAATTTGATATTGTTTGAACCATAAATAAAACCATATACATTTTTTTCATAAAATTTCTAGGGGGGTTTAAACCCCAAAAACTCCCCTGACTACGGCCTTGGGCTAATTGTTTAAAAAAACTGTCTAAAGATTCAGAGTTATAATATTTCTTTTGGTTATTAAGAAAATATAAGAAAGATAAAGTTTTCAGCTAATTTCTTCTATTTTAACCATTAAAAGACCCTCTTATTCTCTTTCTACTCCCCCCTCCCCATATAACACTCGTTCAGAGAGACACCCTCTTCATGCATTAAAAAAACAAACTTTTAGAAGTTCACGTCAACGAACCCCGTCTCCCTCCTTTTCTCTCACCACCAAAACAAGCGCGTTAACGTCAGAACGTCGTCACGTCAAAGAGGAAACAAGTATCTACCCCCTGTCTTATCACTGTTCATGCTTCAGTTGGCTCTTTGCAAGTCTGCCCCCTTCTATTCTTGACGGGAATACATAATGAAGTCAGGGGGCGAGGCCCCGGATCACAACAGACGGCGTGAGTACCTCGTCCGCTTCCTTTGATACCCGCCGGTATGATCAGTTACTACCACCGTGAGACGGTTAGCAGTCTTACCCTGACTGATTACACCATGGGCCCGTCTTAAAGTTACACCATGCAATGTAATCTTGTTACCATTCAGGGTAAATTAAGGGTATTTGTGACCGATTACACTATGGCCCTATCTTAAAGCTAAACCATGGTGGAACTAATCAGGCAACCTTGTTACCTTTCAGGGTAAATTAAGGGTATTTGTGACTGATTACACTATGGACTATCTTATTAGCTACACCATGGTGGAACAAATCAAGGTAGTCTTGTTACCGTTCAGGATAAATAAGGGTATTTTGTGACTGATTACACTATGGCACTATCTTATAAGCTACACCATGGTGGAACCAAGCAAGGTAAGCTTATTACCATTCATGATAAATGAAAGGTATTTGTGACTGATTACACTATGGACCTATCTTATAAGCTACACCATGGTGGAACCAATCAAGGTAAGCTTATTACCATTCATGATAAATGAAGGGTATTTGTGACTGATTACACTATGGACCTATCTTATAAGCTACACCATGGTGGACCCAAGCAAGGTAAGCTTGCTACCATTAAGGGTAAATTAAGGGTATTTGTAGTTCATCTACGCCTATAGGTAATAAATAACCAAGGCGCTTGGCCGTGTGGTTAGAAAGGCCCACAATAGGTCTAGGGAGCTGCTTCTGAGCAAAGAATCTCGGCTTCTATTCTCGGGTATGAATCTAAGGTCAGGAGACTGGCTATTGTAGCTGTTCTGTAGTTGAGTTAGTTTAAAAGTCGCACACTGATATATTCATGTAGTTTTATCAAAAAAATTCACGTTAAATATCTCTAATAAAAATTGTTAACAAGTTAATTTTTTTAGCACCGCGTCTCACTATGCTTTTGGGCTATACGCACATGTACTAACTACGCTAATTTCCTAGGGACGAGGAAAGTTGAATTTAGTTGAAGTGTACCGCCATTTCCATGGAGGGAGAGTGTGAATCTATTTAAATTAAACCTTCCTCAGTACATCCAACCGGGATTTGAACCCCGATATTCCCACCATTTGTGATTCAGTATATTTTAAGAGTGGTGCTTTAGATTAGATCATTCGGCCAATGAAGCGGTAAGCTAAGGTGGCTGCCTGGGTAGCTGACATATTTCCTATTAGATGTTGTGCTTAGGTGAAATATTGACCAAACCTTTAAGGGTTTCACGAGTTTGATGCTTACTGAATGGACACAAAACTATTATATATGTTCCTATATATATGTAGACTTCTAAGTATAGTTTAAAAGTTAAAATTTTCCACCTTGAAATAGTGCAAAAATTCATATATTTCAGTTGATCACTAGGACCTAAATGCCCGGGTACTGGTATATGAACATAAAATATATATTCGTGAATTGAATGATGTAAATTAATAGATGAGTCAGAACACACATTTTATTGTCACTTGTAACTTCCTCCTCCCTGTTTGTTCTCCTAAGGTCAGACAGCTCCACCCAGTAACGTTACAACCTCCTTGGTTTCTAGCGTTTACGAAACACCGCTTTACTTTTCTAGCGTCTTAAGGTGGAATGAAAGAGAACGCGAGAAAAAGTCAGTGTTTTTGCAGTTTTTATAGCAACAACTTTTTAGGCCAAATTAAAAAAAAAAACTTACTCCATTGCAAACGTAAGATTTAATTTTCTTCACATGGTGACCTCAAAATTTCTTGAATATCTGTCAAGGATGTCCTGGAATTTAATGACAACTTTTACTTTATTTAAAGATTTTGTTAGATAATGCCACCATGCTCATGGCAGATATTCAGGAACTGTTGGCATCAGCTTGGGAACAAAATTAAAATCTATATTTGCAATGAAGCAATATTTTATTTATTTTGACCAAAAAATTTTTGCCATAAAAACTGCAAAAACACTGCCCTTTTCTCGCATCCCCTTCGATCCCACCTTAAGTAAATAATACAGCTCCAACCAGGCGTTGCGGTTTTATGTATTCTACGTTTAAAAAACCAATAGGAAGGCCAGTGAAACCAGTTTACAGAATATTAAGTTATTAAAAAAATATAACAACATTAAAACATCATTATTTTTAATCGAAAACGATTTCCAAACCGATCCCCAACTCTACTGTTGTCAAATGAAGAAAAAAATAAAATTGCAATTCAATATGTTTTCTGTTTTGAGCGTAATATATTGTAGGCTATCTAATTTACCTGTTAATTGGCCATTAGATGGGCTCTCAAGATGTGTTTTTTAACGCTCTATTGGACTGTGAATTCTCCATGATTTTATTTACTGACTTTTCTAATTGATTGGATTATTCTTTATTTTCTAAGCAGCTTGTCATTAAAATGAGCTCTTAGAAGTATTTTTTTAATATACTTTATTTATTTAGCAAGAATGGTAACAATATGTTCCATTACACATTTCGTAGATTTTTTTAACAAAAAAATAACATTTTAACCTCTCCCCCCCCCCCCCCAACAATTTCAACACTCCTAACCAGGGAAGAGCACAGTTTGTAGTTTGGTAGCACTACGGGATCCCCTTATTTCCCTCTTCTTGCCAGAAGTTATTTGCTTGTCCTAATTAAGAAACACTGCGCTAATTAACTTGTTCGTTCAATATTTGACTGGCGGATGGCGTGTCGCTAGATCCCCCAACATTTTGGCAACGTTTATTTTACCACCAGGCGATTTTTTTTTATTTCTTGTTTGGTTGGTAGCGTGGCAGTCGGTATACTCGCGTTAACAAAATTAGGATCTTTGTAATCAATCATTTACGTGACTTTTCTTTTCTATTCCTTTCTTTTATATCTTGGAAAAAAACTCACATTCTATTAGAAAACTAGATAAAGTGGTAACTACTGAATATTATGTTCGTTTAACACAAACAGGACTAGATGAGTAGTTAGAACGCCTGATTCTTATTCGAAAGACAAGGGTTCGCTCACACATGCTGAGCTATGGATTTATTTTTTAAGAGAATAATTTGATTTTTTATTCTCTAAAAATGAATGTTGATACATTTCACCAGTCCCTTAGAACTTACCTTTTCATTCTGTCTGTTTAGCTGTTTAGAATATATTTACAGTTACTGACAGCTTGTTTTGATATTATACCGTTTATATATATGTATATGTATATATATATATAGTGTATATGTATATATATAATGTATGTAATCGTTTCTATACACTATATATATATATATATATATATAGTGATTACAGAAAAGCTTGCTTTACCAATATATATATTGGTACATATAATAGCAAAGATATTATATATATATATATATATATATATATATATATATACACACAACATGTTTTACTATTATAAATTTAAATATATCTGTATAATATAAAAACAAGTAAAAGGCCAGAAGTAGGGATGGGGAAGGAAGAATTTTTAGAGGTAATCTACCCAAATTTGCTTGAAAGGACAGTGGGAAACTTCAGTAGACCAGACCCGGTCTCAAACCCCGATCTCCCCTTCATCAACAGGTCAGTCTAACACAAGAATGAAGCCTTAGACGCTTCGGCCACTGAAGCGGGCTAAAACACAACGATATCTTTATTTTATGTTTGCATCTTCTCAGCGAAACAATAGTCAAACTTACTTTAGATTTTAAAAATGCAAACATTTTAAATTTCCTATTATAGTTGTAGGAAAAATTCTACACAGATTAAAAAAAAATCACCTTTAGTACACCCAGCTGGGATTCAAACTCTGACTTCCCAGTCACAACCAGACCACCTGGTCCACGTGCCCACGAGTATGGGTATAGTTAATATAAAATTAGTTTATAACTTTCAGTACACTCATTTTTTACAACCTTTTATATCTACCAGCCCACGCACAGAATGTTCTATTTTGTAGCTACCAACATTACAAAAATGTAAACACAATAGAGAGCAAGTGGCCTTTTTGTTGAAGCATCACGTCTTGCTACTCGTTTGGGTTATGCCCATATGCATTAATTACAATAATGTGCTAGGAATGAGTTTAGGTTGAGTTTAGCGGAAGTGTACCCACATTTGTGTGGAGGGAGAGTGGAAAACCATTTAGAAAACACCCCATATTCACCCAACCAGGATTTAAACCCCGATCTCCCTGTCATTATCAGACTATTCTATTGAAAGAGTGAAGCCTTATACCATGTGGCCATCGAAGTGGGTAAATGGCTCTCTGTGTATTTTTAAGTGGAATTTGGAACATAAAATATTAGAACTGAAGCCGGTAAAATTTTGGAACCAGCCCACCACTAATATTTTCTTTATCAACGGATTTTGTTTCGAGCTGTCATCACTCCTACCTCTTTTAATGAGACATTAATAGCAAGGGCCTTATCCATGTTTGTATTTTGGGAGGGGTGCTATCTGAAGTGACTCATCGGGAACCCCCAAACACTCACTCTCTCAGTACTTCAGGAGCCGTTTGAATCCCCAAAATACCCTCAACCACTTTGCACTGCAAGAGGGAGGTTAACTCCTTAAAACACCCACCCCTTAATTACTGTACGAGGGGTTCGACCTCCCAAATATACTCACTTCCTGAGTACTGGAGGAGGGGTTTGCAATATCAAAACCACCCACCCCCTCAGTACTATAGAAAGGGTCAGCATCCCAAAAACACTCCCTCCCCTCAGTAATAATGGGGGAGTCTGAACACCCAAAACATCCACCCTATTAATACTAAAGGTGGAGTTTAAAAAACACCCACCCCTTCAGTACTATAGAAAATGTCAGAATCCTAAAAACACCCACCCCCTCAGTTCTGTCTGGGGAGTGTGAACCCCCAAAACATCTACCCTATCGATACTATAGGTGTTTGAGTTCACAAAACACCCACACGCCCTCGTTACAGCGCTTTCACTCGACACATATTAACCAAGTATATAAGCTTATACTAATGTTAATTCAACGTTGAAGTTTTAATGAAACGAAAACCAACGTCTTGCGCTCTGTCGAAACGTAAATTTCAACTTCCTATAAGAGTGGTTTGCTCTTCAGCTCTTCTGTTTATCCTCCTAAGCTTCCCCCACCCCCCATACTCTCAATACAGCCAGTACCTCTTAGACCACTCGAGACTACTAGGCGATTCATTAGCTAATGACTGAACTAATAGACTTATAGTGGAGCGCAAATATTGATCTTCTTAAAACAACGAACGGAAACGGTACGATGAGAAGTTTGTTCCCCGGGTTTGCTAATCTCCTAAACTCGGAGCGAAATTTCTTAGAAAACCACTAGAGTTCAAAGACTGTATTTTTAAGTAGAGTACAATGAAAGATTATTATTATCATCATCATCATCATCTGAATTTAAAGACGCACGCTTCGGCGCAAAAGAAGCCTTTACTGTGTTGAAACCCAATCACTTTAAGCCCGAAATTGCTGGGCACGTGGGGCAAATGGGAGGATCTTTTTAAGGTTTAACCAGTATCGGGGAGTCTGGGGCTCGGATCCTGGGCAGGAGTACTGAGGGTGTTTTTCCATTAAAGTTTTATCAATTTCCCTCCACGTCATTGGGGGCACATTTACTCTAAATTATACCTTCTCCTTACTATTCTGTCAGCGGGTTAAGCTAGGATTGTTGATAATACGTGAGGGGGTAGGGGGAGGGAAGGGAGGCGCATAATAAACTCAACAACAACAACAACAACAACAACAACAACTAAAAGTTAATAAAATAACAAAAGATAGAGAAACTAAGACGATTGAGAGGGCATGTCTGCATGCTGGAGATGAAGAAATGGGCGTGGTCAAGTTCCTCCACTGGGGGAGGGCAAGTTACTCCACGATAACTCAAGGAAGGGATTATAATTAGTCAAAGAGTAATAGGCTAGTTCCTCCATGACACCTCAAGAAAGGGATTACAAGTGGTCCAATTGCAATAGCATATCAAAAATCTAACTTTCAAACCTTCTTTACTTTATATATGTAATTATGGTTCTAACCCAACCTAAGTTAACCTAACCTTTAATACGTTAATGATTTTTGTTTTTATTTAATTTCGTGATTTCCTATGCAAAACTCTTCCTGTTGAATTCCATTCAATGGAGGGGGCTAGTCCTTTATAACCCCCTTCCCCCAGTAAAATTGGAGGAACTAGTCTATTGTACTCTGACTACTTAGGCCTTGAGGTGTCTTGGAGGAACTAAGCTATTGCTAGCAGTTTACTTATCTCCATAGAAGAACTCGACACGAATTGTGGAATAAATAACATGTGCACTCTACGTCTTACAACACATCCGGGATAGCCACATAAGAACACTGATAACTGTAGAGATGAGAAAGGTATACATTATAGGAAGTGTATCTGCAGTTTACGTGAAAGAAGAATCGGAAACCATTTAGGCAAAAAAAAATAATCAAATAAATCTAAACGGGATTCAAACCTTTACTTTTCCGCCATTGGCAAATCATACAAGACGAGACTAATGCCCTAACCTACACGTGACCACCGGTGCGAGTGGGAAGGAAATGGTTAAACAACGTTATAAAAAAACTCTTTTCGTACACTGTGAACCTTTTCTTTGTCACGTCCCTCCAACCTAAGGGCACTTAAGAGCCCCCCCCCCCTCACCTTCCTCTACAAGTTCCTAGGAGGAACGAAGGAATAAATAAATATATAGGAGTATATATTTCCCTCTGTTGAACATAATATTTTCCCCTTCCACCTCTCGGTATAAGAGGGGAGAGGGTTTAACTGGAAACAACACACAAGCAACAAATATTTGTTTTTATTTCATTGTAAGAAAAACTCAACATATTTCTGACACAAATGTGGGAACATAAAGGGAACGCCACTTTATGACATTTTGCATTTTCATGACTTGCTAAAGTCCCAAAACTTATTCTTAAAACATTCCCCTCGTTAAAAAGATTGATGTTTAAATATAACACCTGCATAACCTGTGTTCGAGAGAATTTTAGCTGGTCCCATTAAGTCATTACGGGGAAAAAATTTATGAAACAGATATAATTTTTAAATTTTGAATGATAAAGAATCTTAGAAATAAATAAAACGCACTGGCGGACTCGGGGAACAAAGCATCAAGTTTGTTCTTGTCAATATTAACCGGGGGTGGATAAGTCGGGCTCAAATCCCAACCGAGTGAACTGAGTTTATTTTTCGTAAATTATTTCTATTTCTCGTTCCACGCAAACGGTGGCATACATATTTTAAATCCTACCTTCTTTAATCATACTTCATTGTATACAAACAGTCCGGACTGATGAATACAAGTTTTGCATAAACATTTACTTAAAAAGGTAAGCCAAAAATTTAAATAAAAGTAAAGCCTGATGTGGACAGTTGAATATGTTTGCTCAACTCCAGGATAGCGTAAATATCTCTATCGTTACCAAATACGTCTCAGGTCAAATTGTCCAAATACGAATCCTGACGTAATATAGTAATGAGATGGATTGAATAGAATTAGAGCAAGATAGGGATATGGTGTATTGAGGTGGACTGGATGGAACTAGCTCAAGAGAAGAATAAAGTGTAATGAGATGGAATGGATAGAGTTAGCTCAAGATAGGGATATGGTGTATTGAGGTGGACTGGATAAAGCTAATCAAGGGAGGAATAGAGTGTAATGAGATGGAATGGATATAACTCAATCGAGATGGGAATATGGTGTAATGAGGTGGACTGGATGGAACTAGCTCAAGAGAAGAATAAAGTGTAATGAGATGGAATGGATAGAGTTAGCTCAAGATAGGGATATAGTGTAATGAGGTGGACTGGATGGAACTAGTTCAAGAGAAGAATAAAGTGTAATGAGATGGAATGGATAGAGTTAGCTCAAGATAGGGATATGGTGTAATGAGGTGGACTGGATGGAACTAGCTCAAGAGAAGAATAAAGTATAATGAGATGGAATGGATAGAGTTAGCTCAAGATAGGGATATGGTGTAATGAGGTGGACTGGATAAAGCTAACTCAAGAGAGGAATAGGGTGTAATGAGATGGAATGGATATAACTCAATCGAGATGGGAATATGGTGTAATGAGGTGGACTGAATAGAGCTAACTCAAGAGAAGAATAGGGCGTAATGAGATGGAATGGATATAGTTAGTTCAAGATAAGGATGTGTTGTAATGAGGTGGACAGGATAGATATACCAATAAAGGGATAGGATATAATGAGAGTGACTGGGTAGAACTAGCTCAATATAGGTATAGGATGTAATGAGTTGGTTTGAATATAATCAGCTCTAGATAATGGCTGATGGCATACTTTTTAAGTGTGGCAATGAACTTGAGTTCCTGATTCATAGGGTATGTAAACAAGAGTTTCCACTGTTTTTTATAAGCATTTGTTTTTTTCTCTTTTAAAGGAGTGGTGAAATTAGTTTTTCATCACAGAAAGAGCATAATAAGTAGTTTGTGTCTTTTAAAAATAAATCACTGGTTTTATTTGATGAACACAATTTTTAAATGTTTGGAAGAACTGTTGACTGGTGTTGTAAACATTGTAGGATACATTAACGTTTAGAAATAATGTGTTTTTCTGATAAAATCTGTGACAAAAATTAGTTTCTCGGAATCAAACGGCTAAAAGATTCATTTTGTAAATTTTTATCATCTTTGTAAAATAATCCACGTATAAATTTAAAAAAAAAATTGTTTGATAGATTAATTTATTAAGTTTTGACACTTTTGACACATACTTACTATTTTTATTTTATGGCCGTCATATAGTTTTCCTACAGATTTTATGAAGAGTTAATAAACGATTGTATTCAAATCCTGTGGCTGTGATAGCAGACACTAACACAACTTTTTACCTCTTTTTTATAAGCAACGAGAATAAAACAAAATACAATTATCAGACAATATATTAATTTATTTATATTTGGAAAATGCCATGTAAATAAATGGTACGGAATTCAGCACAAACTTTCTCGCTCTATTTTTTAGAAATGGAGATATTTACTCAAAATTTGCAATATAATATACTCTATCAAACCCGAGAACAAATTGCGCTATACATACGTAAAATATTTTTTATTCATGGTTTTAAATTTCATAATTTTATTTTTAAAGAATTAACGTCTTCATTTTTATATTTGGATCACTACAAAATATCGATATTGGGTCCCCAAGGGTCAACACTTCATATTAAAATTTTTGTCATTTTACTAGGGGATATCATATGGTTATTGCATTGCTATTAAATGTATCTTTTATAAATCTTGACCAATTAAATATGTAATTATTGACTATTGTGTCTAAAATGAGAGGGATCGAATCTTTATAGCCTATTTGAGAAAATGGAATTTTTCTCTTTTCAACCTTTAGCTATTAACTCGACTCTGTAATGTACCGCTTAGCAGGCCCTTAGATTTTAGGTATAGAAACCCGGATCGGTGGGCACGTCGGACAAGATGACAACCTCGTATGATCTCGTTTACTCGTGATGGGGACGGGGAGGTCGGGGCTTTAATTCTGGTTGGATCTACAGGAGGTAGTTATCTTAGAAGGTTTTTCTTTCTAACGTCACTTAAATGCGGGTATACTTTCTCTAAATTCTACTTTCCTTCCCGACTAGTGTAGATACTGGTATAATATATAGAATGAGTACTAAGTCCCTGTGCACAAAATATATAAACATAACAAAGAATAATGTATTTCACACACACACACACACACACACATATATATATATATATATATAAATGACATCTTTTGATGTATATAATATCTAGATATCAAATATTTAAATAGTTTATATATATATTAATATAATATATATATAAATATATATATATAAATTATATATATATAATATATATTTTATAATATATATAATATATAATAATATTTATAATTACATAGATATCTAGGTGGAGTAATCCCCACTAATAAGCATAAATAATAGCTCTGGCTATTAATTCTTAATATGTGCGATCCCGTGCAATTTAATAATTGTGCAAATTGGCAGCGTTAGGCCACTACCGAGTCGCAGATGGCGGCGTTATCCGATGGCTTGTGATTATTAATATAATCACATAATGTAGCCGACGATTTCTGCTAAGTCCATCATAGACTCTGCCTTAAAAATGAGTTAAGAATGACCCAGAGCACGAGACGAATCCTGATAGCTCAGTGGTAGAGCATTGGCGTACTAAGCCAGAGATCCCGGGTTCGATTCCCGTGTCCAGGTGTCATTTTTCAATTTCAGAATATGATATCTAGGTGGAGTAATCCCCACTAATAAGCATAAATAATAGCTCTGGCTATTAATTCTTAATAATATATATATATATATCTATATATATATATATATATATAAATATATATATATATATATATATATAATAAGAACTCCATGGTATGAACCCGGCATCGGACTATACCGACCGAGTGGCCGCCACCGTTAGCGATGATAGTGCCAACATTTGCGGATAGAGGGTGTCATGAGGTCGGCACAACGAGACCTTCAGCCGTTAATATCAGCTTTATAACCCGGAGCTGCTGCTACTTTATTAAGGAACTCCTCATTTGTCCTCACAAGGCTTGAGTTTGATCCCGTTTCAGACCCACTGGTTCACAGATAAGTTTGTAACAGCCAAGGATCGAACCCGGGACCTCTGGATCGGTAGCAGAAACTCTGACCACTAGACCACAATTGCGGCTTATGTATTTATGTGTACCTATATGATTGTGTGTGCGAATAAAATCTATTTAACTTTTTGATTACTCTTTGGATGTACTCTTTTGATAAACCTTGAAACTAGATCTACAATGCTTTACCTAAAAAATAACAGTATTTTTATAATCTTGATCAATCTTTTAAAAGACTTTTCACTTTGTGTCGATTTAAATCGAGCCTTCCTGCTCATTGCCAAAACCAAACATGGAGTAGCGAAAAGGAAGTTCGAAGCTACTTACGAAAGCTTTAGAAAAAGGGAAAAAAAAAAAAAAAAGTAACGAAGAAGATGGAAACTGTGCAGGAGAAAAGTAAAGTACTACTCAAAAGAAGAAGGAGGGAAAAAAAAAGTTTCTGAGCTTTCAGGACGACGTTAGCGGGTAAATCTTTAAACACGAACGCCAGCATCGCCCCAGGCGAGACTAAGGTTGCCTTGTAATGGTTTGCAAACAAAGTTTATTTTCTTCGGATAAAAAAACTTGGCAAAACTAATCGAATGCTATAGCACGTTTTGCCAACACTTCGTAAAAATAACAATACTTAACGATACTTACCTTTTTGCATTTTGAAGGCGTTTTAGAGTTCCACTTAACAAGAAACATTTTCGAACCATTAGATATTAATGACATAAATAAAACATGAACAATGTGTTAAATAGAGATTTTTATATTAGTCCATTATACATAATATTGAAATACTTAAGGTTCTCAGACTGACAATTCTGACTCAGCTACTTTTAGAAAACATAATTAAAATTAGTCAAAAAATAAAGATAATATAAACCTTACAAATATGAGTTCAAATTTGGGTTAAATAGAATCCAGCATTCAATATCAAGACTACATGGGAGATAGGTGCTGTAATATGGGTTTTATTAACATTCACATTTTTCAGGCGAAGATCCTAATAATTTCGTGAGGCTAGTAACATATTCGTCAGGATAATAACTTACTTCATTGGGCTTATTACGTTCCCTTTCGTTAGGATAATAATTACTTCATCAGATCAAATAATTTACTTCTGAGGTGAATAGAATCCTCGTTAATTCAGGCTTGTAACTTACTTCATTGGGTTAATAATTCAGCTTAATAACTTACCCACTAGCGTATAGGAGGGTTGACTTGAATTAAATGCACCAGTAATTGCCTGGAGGGAAGATAGAACGACACAAATATATAAAATTAAGATAAATACATTCAAATATATTATAAAATAATACATGTTGCTTAGTTTTTCATCCCTAAATCTTTATGTTTACCTTGATGCAATCAATGTATTAAAATTAAGACGTGGAAGTAGGGAACGTGAGAAAAAACCAGTAGTTTTGCAGTGTTTTATAGTAAAACATTTTGGCCATAGTAAATAAAATATTGCTTCAGTAAAAACATAGAATTCAATTTTCTTCACACGGTGATATCAACAGTTGTTGAATATCTGTCACGAGCATAATAGCGTTAGATGACAAACTTTTTGAATGAAAAGAAAAAAGTTGTTATTAAATTTTAGGACATCCTTGACAGAAATTCAAGAAATTATGAGGTCACCATGTAAATGAAAATTTTACTCTGTTTGTACTGAAGCAATATCGATTTGCTTTCACAAAAAAAGTTTTTATATACAAATTATAAAAATACTTAACTTTTCTCACGTCCCCTACACCCCCCACCTTAAAAGTAGTGTTCTATGACAAAAACAACAATTTTAACTTTTAATTTGCTCCAACTTTGCTTTACATTTAAAAAGGGTCCTTCAAAAACTCCTGTGATTGCATCAAGTGCAAAGTATTTAACAAGGAAAAAGATTACCGGGATATGGTTTTAAAGTAAAATATGAATGTAAATTCATAAATACACAATTATATAGTAGGATTGTATAATATATCCCCGAGCAGCACCAGGAAATTTACTAGCAATTGGTGACCTGGTGATCTAGGGGTAAGATGTAAGACTTCTGTGTTGGGGGTCCAGGGTTCAATCCTCGGTCCCGGAATAGATTTATCTGAATGCCAAACCCTTCCTTCACCTCTGAAAAGACGTGTATTAATCACAACTTGTGAATGTGTAGATTGCCAGGCCTCCACCGTGGTTCGGATCCCACGTTAAACTGCAGGTCCTCCATTTCATCTCACAATCACCCTACCATTACACATTAGCGTAAGTGCGTATAACCCGAACGGGTAGTAAGGCGCAATGCTAATAATAATAATAATAATAATACTAGCAATTTATATAATTGTTTGCTTAAGAATGTTTATTGGTCCAATAAAGGATGCAGATACAGTGTAGTGGAGGAAGTTACACAATGATGAGTTACATACCCTGTACTGATAATAAGACATTGTTAAGGTAAGCAAGTCTTGTAGATTACGGTGGACAGGACACTCAGCGCGAATGGGAGAATGTAGAACCGTATTCAGGTTATTGACTGGTAAACCCAATGGGAGGACCTAGATACAGATAGGAGGATAACATTAAAATGTATCTGAGGGAGATGGGGTGTAATGGGGTGTAATGGATGGAACTAGCTCAAGAGAGGGTTAGGTGGCGTACTTATGTAATTGTGGCAGTGAACTTTCGAGTTTCTAGTTCCACAGAGTAAGTAAATAATGTTTTGTATATTGAATGCTAAAATGAACGAGTTGAATTCATAAATTATTTTGATACAAGGGTATCTTGAGATAATCTCACTTGCTTCCTCTTTTCCTCATTCAGTCAGTCTTCTTTAATGATGACTTCTTTTTACTGGGTAAAGTACATTTTTTTGTCACAATCTCCTTCTACAACTCTTAAAAAAAAAGAAATAACGCAAAAAGAAGTTCTTCCTAACGAGAATCAAAATTTATTCAGAATATATAATTATCTTCTTCTCCCTATCTACGACCAAGCTTTACCTAATAAAGCCTTCTAAAGTCACTCCCTAAACAAAGATATCTACTGTTGAAAACAGAAACTGCGAAGTCTGCCACATTTTACAGTTCGTTGTGCTAGCATTATGATGCGATGTTTAAAAAAAATCTGTTCAAGTTTTGATGTGATATGTTATTGATAAAGTTTTCTTTTGTTTAAATATTTTTTAAAAGAATTTATCGTAATCTTAATATTTTACGTTCTTAGTATTATGAAACGTGTGGATCTGTTTTTATTTTCAAAAATATAAATACAATTTGATATTCAGTCAACAAATTTTGAAAAAGTTTTTATTTTTTATTTTTAGCATTGCGTTTTTCTACCTGTTCAGGCTATACTCATTATCATTATACTAATTACGCTAATGATTTAAAAATGAGGAAGGTTGAATTTAAAGGAAGTGTACACGCATTTGCGTGGAGCAAGAGTGGATACCATTTAGGGAAAATTACCCTCATTACACCCGAATGGGATTCGAACCCCAACATCCATGTTATCGACAATCTAGTCTAACCTGAGAGTGACGCCTTAGACCATGCGTCCACCGAAGCCTCTAAAAAATGTGTCAACTATTTTTTGTACCGCATCTTACTACACGTTTGGGCTATCCTCAGTCTTACACTTGATACACCAGTTAAAATTTAAAGGAATTGTAGCCACATTTAGGAAATAAACCTCAGTACACCCGACCAGGATTCGAAAGTTGATCTCCGTCACCAGAAATACAGCCCACTTCCTGCCTGACGCCTTAGACCATGTGATTAGCCTTAAGATAAAAACATAATAATGTAAACATTTTAGAGCCATGAATCCACATCGGTGGCCACATGGTAGATGGTGTCAGGCTCCCTAATGACAGAATTGACGGTGATGGATAGGTTGAGTTTAGAATCTCAGAAAGATGTACTGGTGTTTTTTTATTTATGTTTTACTACCCATCCACATTAAATAGGTGCTTTATCCTTAATTATTTCTCTCAGTTCTTTAGTCCCTTTGGTTTACCATTATGTTAAAATGTATGAATTATACATTAATGCCATAATATATATTTTACATTAGAAAAATTAAACATACACTCATAAATACGAATTTTAAATCATGGTCTAGTTTTTTTTCCCTTGGACAATTTGTCTAAAATAATTTACCGTACTAATAATTACTGATTTGAATTTTTTAACAACTAAATTTTAAAATTATCATATCTACAACTATTCAAGTTTTCGGTTCTGGCTTTGGTGGTCGAATGGTCAAAGACGTTACTCTCGTATTAGACTATATTGCCAATGACGGGGATATAGGGGTTCAAATCCCGGTCGATTGTACTGGAGGTGGATTTTACTAAATGGTTGTACACACTACCATCACGCAAATGTGGGTACACTTCCTTTAAATTCAACTTTCATAATCCCTAGCACATTAGCGTAATGAATACATTTGCGTATAGCACGAATGGGTGATAAGACACGGTGATAAAAAATAAAATAAATAAATGTTGGTTCTTAGCTCGCATACTGACCTAAACCAGCACATACATTTAAATAATAATAATAATGAACCCCGGACCTCCAGTACAGAAGTCTGACACCTTACCCCTAGACCGCCAAGTCACCCCAAACATTTAAACATCCCACCAAACTCAAAAGAGAGAAAATAACACAATTCATTAGGTAAACACTTTTTCTCGGTCAGAGAGTTCATTACGAAAAGTTATTTTCCTACAATACAAAAGCTACCACTTGCAAACTAAAAGTTTCCCATTCGCCTGAAAATGACACGTTTTGTCCCAAACATAACAAGTGAGCTCAGAGTGCGACCGGATGTAATTGTAGAAGCTGGGTTTGTTTATACCCCCCTCCCCACACCCATACCATCCCTCCAACCCCCTACACTTCATTATAAAAGGTATTCCTCTCTCAGTTCAGTTCCCAGTTTAAATAAAAACAAACCAAGTGATGTTTAAGGATATCTGAGCTCTCTATTCACAGTAGTTGGCTGTTACGGTGCTTGGCTTCAGAGCTTGTCGTTCTAAATGGCTGCTTCTATTAGGGGATTGTTTATTAATAAAGTTAGAGACCCTACATTATGGCAGATACATCTTTGAGATTCCGTATTAAAAACAATGAATCCCAGCTTAACATTTCTCTAACAAAAGTTGATTAACTTTTTTGAAACACATTTTGAAATTTAGTAAGGAGAGATAATATATTATTTGTAAATCAATCAGTGTGCTATGAATGGATATTAATTATTTTTTAAAATCACAAAGCGTTGTATTACATATCAAACAAGTTTGAAAAATTTTCATGAAGCATTAGTTTTATATATATAAAAAATGATATTCTGAACATTTTAACGTAAGAGCCTTTGTAACAATAAACAAACATATTAAAATGGAAACATTACATTTAGAATTATTAGGTCATGGACAATGTTTAAATAACTTGTTATTGTAAATAAAATTTATGTTATTCACTCAATATTTTAATTTTTATCACTGATGATGACGTATTTTATCTTATATATTTAATTTGAAACAGAAAGATTAAGGAATTGGTTTTAGAAAAAGTTACTGCAAAATGGTGAAAAATTAATAAAGAGATATAAAAAATATAAAAAGTTGTAGATTACCGATTGAAGATTCTAGTAGTAATTCATTTCTCGTGAGAGTTGTCAAAGGGTGGATGTTCAAACATGATAAAAATAACAGAAAGGGTAAACGGTGTGAAATGGCAAACATGGCCAAAATACTCAAAAAGGGTAAGAATAGTAAAAAGGGAAGAAGTTAATATAAAAACAAAAATTGTTTAATGGTTAAAAGGGTTTAAATGTATAAAATGGTTAAAAACAAGTAATAAGTGCCGAAAAGATTAAAACGATATAAAAATTGCAAAAAAGTGTCAAAAGTGAAAAAAGGGTTAAGAGGGTGAAGGGTTTAAAGGAAATCTAATCACAATTTTAAAATTCCAGCTTCCAGCTGTAAATGTTCGTGCACAGGGGGATACCTTTACCCGTATTGCACAACTGTATTAAATGTAGTATTAAATCAATCTTGTGGCTTTACCATCTATTTTTTTAATTCATGAAAAAAAAAACAAATCTAAATTTTAAAATTCCGGCTTATAGGTGAACATGTTCGTGCACAGGGGGTACTGATTATTAAATTTCAGACCTTTGCTAGCGGTAGATGTTGCACAACGCTTATGACAAACTCTTAACTTTACTAAAATAAAGATGAAGATAGATACATACAAAATAAATATCTCATAAAATTCTTCAAAATACCTTAAATATGGTGTTAATATGCCCTAAAATTTAAAAAGGCCATGAATATGCAATCATAAACTAAATAAAAAAGTTAGTAATTAGGAAAGCTCAAAACATTTTTATATCCCGTTTATCATTGAAATGAAGTTAATAATAAAAAATACGATATGTCATAAACATCCTAACCTTATTTACAGCTAAATCTATGACTGGAACATGTGCTTTTTTCATAAAAGACGTGTGGTCTAACCTTTCATCTGAATAGCGCAGCAAATATGGCGGACAGCAAGCGAAATAAGACCTAAAATGATTATAAACAAGTGACTCTTTTAGTTTAGAAATATTTTACTGGGAAGAAGTCTACAAGTGAGAGATTCAGAGCAAAATGGGGAAAAGTCACATAACACGCATTTTTCAGGACAACTTTTATATCTAAAATCACAAAAAGACCAACAAATATTTACCCACTGCGCTGACCACATAGTCTATTTAGGACGTCACTCTCACGTTGGACTGTAGTTTACGGGGAGATCTGGGTTCGAATACCGGTCTGGTGTACTGAGTGTTTTTTTCTCCACACTACCACCCTGCAAATGCGAGTACAATTTCTCTAAATGTAACCCTAACCTCATTCCTAGCACATTAGCGTGATTTATTAAACATGCCTATAATCCAAACGGGTAGTAATACTCGGTAACAATTTAAAACTAAAATAGAATCTAAAAAAAATCATAGAAACAACGTTTGACCAAAATCTAAAAGTGCATTAGAAAAGCTTCATGATTGTCTAGTAATTACCAGAAATAGCCCAATTTGATTTAAACTCAAACTTTTGCCCCTTCCCCCTGTATTCTATCATTTAAGTAAGTGGGGTAAAGTACATCAGTACTGTATTATGATTATACAGTACCAATATATATTTAGTGAGATATCTGAGTCTGATCTTCTACCAGAAGTTTTTCGATGATTCAAATCGGTGCTACACCATTTTTCTATTATTTATTTAAAATTTCTTTAAGATTGGTTCACCATAAGGAAACAGTAATCTACCCCGTGATATAGTAATTTTATCAGTGCACCTGGCTACAAACCTAGAGGTCCAGGGTTCGATTCCCGGCTGGTACCATGAGTAATTTTACGAAAAGGGGAATTATCCCAACGGTCACCTGGGTCTGGTTAATTAGACTTAAGATTACTCCTGGCTTCACACCTTCATAATCACTCTCCTCACATGATCTCATTGAGGGTATGACGTGTAGATAACCTCCGTAGGTGTGCTCTGGGCAACGTTCTGTGCCACAAGAGAGGCAAAAAGTCTACAAACACAGGTGACCGAACAGTACTATTTATCTTTCCCAGTAAAAGAAACCACACGCCAAAAATATATAATAATAATAATAATAATAATAATAATAACGCGCGAGTCTCATGTTGTCCATGGGTCACTTGTTCGGGCTACATTTAATTTTACATTATGTGAAAAAATTTTCTGTAGAGGTGGGCCTCAAGCAAAATCAAATACACTCAAAAATATATAAACCCCCCCCCCTCTCTTTCTGGTTCAGTTATACAATAAATACAAGCGCTCCCCACTCCCCCCGGTTCTGGACTACAAACATTTGGACGTAGGTAGGTGCTGACGTTCCATTCAGTGTTAACTTAGAAACGAGAAAAAAAGGTCACAGTGCACCGCACGTACTTTCTCTTCCCTCCTGTTACAGACACATTTTTATTAATAGCACTTTTGTTTATTTACAACTCCCCATTTTCCCCAAGATCTTAAAAAAAAATCCGAAAATATTGATTTGATAAAATATTAGTTCAAATAAAAGTTGTTTATTTTTAAGACTCATACAACTTTCCAACGACAAGTTATCTCGTATTTCAAAATGTTGCGGATTTATGATTAAAATTGGAAATTTCTGCCTATGTAAATAATATGCACCATTTTGTTTGTAATGTTAAACAGTAATTAGAAAGGAATTTAGTAAAAACAATTATAACGCATTTTGAGAATATCATTTTTTTTTCCTCTTTTTGACCCTAAGTAAACTACCCTTAATTTTAGATCTGATTAGATGGACTATACGAAGTGGTAGCCTGATCAGTAAAATGGTTTCAGTTCTAGTAGTCCCAGTAACAGACAGACAGAGAGACATACAGACAGTTAGACATACAGATATACGGCATTGCAAAAAACACTTTTTAGGGTCTAGGGGATCATGAGACGAATTTGATTTTTTTGATTATTACAATAATTTCTCTTTATGAAGCTCTCAATAAAGTAAAAAATTGAAGCCCTTATTAACAAGATGTTTTGTGTATTTTCATAAGAATTTTGCAAACCTTACCTTGGGTGACATTTTGACTCTCACTCGAGCTCCATAAATCAGTAATCCCCGTTATCTATTACAGATTCACAAGTTTTATTTCACTTTCTTCAAAAACTCTCAATCTTTATTCTATTATTTTTTTTTCTAGTCCACGGAAACCCTTTTAAACATCTTGGTATGTGCCGTTGATCCAAATCTTTTTCGTTATTCATTTTGTTGATTCGGTTTCTTTCTTTTCCCCATCCATTATAGTCTTATTTGAATCCTCTTTAGGAAACATTGTCTTTTTTTTTTACTAAGCTTGTCGACCCTCTATTTTTTCTTATTTTCAAATCTTTAGGTTCTTTGTTCATTTGAGTGTAGGATTGACTTACTAAGGACTTGGAAAGATTGCGCAAAAAAAGGAGAATAAACAAATAAAAAAAAATAGAAAAATATGAAACAAACGCATTGTTTTAGTGTTTTATTCTAAGTATGAAAATAAATAACACTTTAACTACTAGAGTATTTAGCGATATTTATAAATAATTTTCATAAGTGAGTTAAGAAGAATGGATGATATTTTCAATATTTAAAAAAATTCCTTTATTTGAAACGAAATAAGAAATATGGTCTGCCCATAAATGATTGTAATAGTGTTACCTACGAACAAAAGTCTATAAATAATCAGAATGGTTCAATCAAATGTAAATACGAAGAATTGGGTTTTTTAAACAAATATTTAAGCTATATATTATTTTAAAACAGGATGATATATTTGAACACCATTTTATAGACAAAATGATACAATACATACAAAGGTACGTTTCCGGTTTTTAAAAGCTTTCTTAAATTACCTAATATTAATAACATATAATCTTTTTTTTTAAAAAAAGCTTATCTGGTGAAACGTGAACTTGAAATTAAATATTCAAGAAGAAAACTTTGAATATTTGTACATAGTAATAACTTAATGTTTTGCGTGAACAAACCCCCATCAAGTAGTAATTTGATTTGTTGATAGATTAATATTAGTATTAATATAACGATTTTGTAGATGATTAAGTCAATTTTATTTAATGATAATTGAGTCAACTAGAGAATATGTTGATGATTATAATACATAAAAATAGAACACATGACGGGAACAATATAATGATAAAGTTGTTAATTAAGGAATGATAACAAGTAACATTTTAAAATACACAATTATAAAGCTATGATTCATGAACAATCTTAGGTTTGTGAATGAGTATGAACATTAAAAGTTACTAATAAATAACAATTAATGCAAAATGTAATATTCCGAATTTATGAGGTTTTAATTTAAAAATTGTGTTATTATTTTAAAAGATTAAATTTTTAATGACTCATTGGAGGAGTATGTTGAAAAACGTTGAACGAATTATGAATATTTTACGTATTTTTTAAAATAAAAGTTAGACGTTTGAAGATAATTTACCATATGATGTTTTGTATCTAAACATGAAAATTAAATTAAAGATGCAAAGCTTTTGTTTATTATCTGTGATTACTGTTGATCCCTTCCACTTAGGATTGTGGCTGACTATGTCATCAAACGTTTTACAACGAAATGTTTCGGGGTATCACGCAATCTTCAAGTCTTAAAATTGGATGTATGTTATTCCAAATAATTATATACAGGGGCGTTGCATGAAATATATTTTGGGAAAGTGAACCAGTATTTTTCCCAACTCTAAGTATTTTGAAATTAGAAAAATTCCCAAGTAGCAAAGGAAAGTACAAGAAGGGTAATGTTGAGAACGTGTGTGTGTGTGGGGGGGGGGATGAGGGGATACAATTTTTTTTTATTTGGGGTGATAATCAAGCTTTGAACCGAGCTTTTAGGCTACTGTATTTTTAAGTTTATTTATTTGCAAGTCCGTAGCCAGCCAATAATTTCAAAAAGGACTTGGTGGACACATCCCCCAATTGCTCGAAGCTAGAAATAATTCTAATTGATAAACAGTTCTAGAAGCTATCTGAAGTGTTTTATATGGCAATATTACCCCCTAACTGCTGAAGGATAGGAAAAATTCTAAATATTAAACACATCTAGAAGCTCTCTGAAGTGCTTTTTATGGTAACACAGCCCCCTAATTTGTACTTGTACTGTACCTTAAGATTTATATTGTTTGAACCATAAATAAAGCAATTTTGTTCATACAATTTCGGGGGTGGTTTGAGCCCCCAAAAGCCCCTCTGGTGACTTGTTTATTTGTTTATACTGGGTTTTTAAACCTACAAGGCTTTTTCAGTGCAACTCGAATTATTATCTATTTCAGTTTACCTGCATCTGAACTAAATATCCAATTGAGCTTAAATATATTTATTTAGATTTGCAGAAATGGTTCAAATCGTGTATTTTAGATTAAAAAATTTAACTGACTTTATTACAGCCTTTCCAACATTTTGTAGTTTATGACCACAACTTTTCTCTCTGCGGCCATCGCGACCCTTTGATAACTTAAAACTAATGATGTTGCGGATGTGGACGATACCGGGTTTTATGACGATTAGGCGTACATGTCTTACTACGCACTTATCACAAGGTTGTGTGATCTGTTTACATGTGATACTTTTTCTTATGAAATGAGCAAGACTTTTAATGTTTAACACGATTTATTTGAATGATTACACCTTCGGTACTGAAGATATGATATCAAATGATACAGTTTTTGTTAAGTTACAGATTGTTTTTCTGTGATTTTACATGTTACGTATTCCGAGTACTGTAAGCTGTGTATTACTCTCTAATATATTACTGGCACTCTGTGTATTCATACGCACAAGTTGCTTATATATGACCTACCCCTTGCCTCTTAGACCCCTTGTCACCAGTATTAAAACTAATGGAAAAACTCCTGGCAACCTATTGTTGTGAAGGCTGGCTTCCTATTGGGTAGAGGGAGCCAGAATGTCACATGACTTTCCTAATACAACGAAGTTAATCTTTTAAAGAAAAAAAGTTTCTAAAACGTAGTGTATTGGAATTACTTCTGAAAACGCGTGATTGTCCATGGATGAAGTATTAGAAGGAAACTTTACACACAGTTCTTTAAAGAAAAATACAATTAATCCATGAATTTTTGAATATATGAGAGGGGTCTAAAACAATATCATTACAACATTTAGAGGAAATGTACACTTATTTTTTAGGAGGGATATTAGGATAAACTACCCTTGGCCAGTATTAAAATCCTTACTTCACCTTCACCAACAAACCAAACCAAAAGAGCGTGACATTAAACCCGCATGTCCACTAATGCTTGTTTTAATTATTATAAATTGCTTATAGTAATGATTATATGCGACTAATATGTAGTAAAATAGAATCAACAAGCCCGGGGTTGGGGGATGATTTTATATTATGCTAACAGCATTACAAGGCTGCCACAGTAAAGCAAGAAGCTATCAGAATGTAATAGCCAAATAAGCAGTAACTAGGTCATTTTTAGCACTTTAACAACTTACGTTTCTATTAGAATTTCGCATCTATTTATAATCATTAAAATCCTTGAAATAGTAAATATAAAGCTAAAACATCTATATTGTGACCCCACCCAAAACTCGCTGCGACCCCCAAGTTTGAAACCGATGCTTTATTATAACACATTTGAAAGCAATATTTAACTAGTAAGCTCTCGGAGATGTAGAACTCGCTGGTCACTTTATCAATAAATTAGCAATTTGGCCATGTTTATTTAAAAACATTTTCAAGTGTAAAATAAAGCAATAAAAATGAAATTTATCGATATTTCTACAGTATTTTGATACCTGTCTACCAATTTCCTCCTTCACAACCCCATGAAAGTTGCCCTAAAATGTTAATACTGGTACGTGAATAAACTGTTCAAAACATATTGTAATTTAGCGCGTGAGGGTGCAGGGGCTTCCCCTGACATTTTATTAAATAACTTATGGCAAATTTGAAATCAGCACGCTAAGCAACATGGTTATACGAAATTTCATGCAAATCAAACACTAAATAACTAATTTAAAAATGTATCCCAAATTTGAAAATGTTAAAGGGTAAAAAAAAACTTAATTTTTTGTTGAATGTAGTCTACTTAATCAAATGAAAAATTATAAGAGTAGTAACAATGTAACAAAGCCCTATTACTCCTCTTCCTTCATTGTTGCTTTGAGCCTATTTAAATTGCTTTCATGAAATTCTATTTTAATAAACAATGAAATAAGATAGCCTACATTAGTTCAATTCAAACTAGTATGGATACTTGCTAGAAAAGTTAGTGTGTATTTCAGAAGTCAAATATTAACACTAACCTCAATGTCTTCATTTCATCAGTCATAGCTTTCGATAGTAAAATAATAAAATGTTGCGTAACATTCACTGAATTTATGCCTTCAAAATTTAATAAAGTCCTACCTAATTAAGGCTTTGGCTGTACAACATATGATAATTTGAATGATAAAACTGTGACAGTCTAGCAGCCACAAAAGTCACAACTAACACTAAACCATAAACAAAACATTGGCTGACAATGCTGCCACTTCAAGCATTACTGGCTGAGTGAAATTTTGCTACTGGGCAGCTCCCTTATGATTCCCTTACGATTCGTTTCCATACCGTATTCGACATACACTCACCGGCCGTTGTCTCTGCCTACTGACAATGGCGCTACTAGACTACTTAATTAACTAAGCTTTCTACAATCTACTAAACAAAGAATCTCCTTTAAATGTTGACGATTTTTGAAGTTGGGATTTTTTGTAGAGTAGGGATCAAAAGTATGGGAAATATTAGATTTGTCTGTACAAATCTGTGGTTAAGAACTTTCATAATAGAAAGTAATGGGGTACAGAATAAGCATAGAATTTCCCAACTCCAGATCTCATATCCCACAAAATTCCCAACTTTAAAGCTTAATCAACATTGGGGGGGGGGGGGGGGGCGCACACCCCAACTCCCCCTGCGCGACGCCCCTGATTACATATTCCAAGCTTACATGCTTCAATTTTAGAGAAATAAATAAAGATACAATGAAATCCAAAATCTTTTGTATATAGCTTATGGATGGGAAATATAACATTAAATAAATGTTCTGATACAATTAGACACATTTTTTAATAGTCTATTATTATAGCTCGTAGAAAATCTTCAAAAATAGGCTTACATTAAATTAGCCTTAAGTAAATTTTTCTCATAAAAACGAACCCAACCTTTTACTAATCACAATAAACAATCTTTATATATACATTTTAAAATCAATTTTAAAACATTTTCAAAAAATTTCAAAATTTTAAAAATAACTACATTAAAATTATGTTTTTATTTCTAAAAATAAAAACTTTTCTAATTTATCATGAAACACTCTTACTAGATAACCATTTTGAATCTTCAAGGCCAATTTAAAAAATAATCAAATTCTCTATAATATTTTTGAAAGTAAATTACACTTAGGTAAATTTATTTTAGACAAATAAATATCTATTATTATTGATAATTTAAAATAGTTCCCCAAAGTTAATTTTGATCAAAATTGTTAGAAATTTTAAAAAAAATCTTACTTTACAAAAATCAGTCATCAGTTAACTACTATAAATGATTGGTCTTATTGTAAAAAATTTAACAGATCCCATTTTGAACTAAATCCCTAGAGCCATATTTTAATATATATGACTACTTATATATATGTCATCAGTAAACTACCCTTAAACAAAATTTTTCTCCTAAAACCAGCATTCAGTTTTATTTTTCATTACAAACAACCCCCAGAGATACATTTAAACAAAATCGTTAGAGACACTTTTTAAATGTAACGTATTTTCGAAAATCACTCATCAGTAAACAGCCCTTTAACAAATTTTTGATCCAAAATCAAGTATACAGTGTTATTTGAGAGGTCAAACAGTCCTTAGGTATCTATTTTAAACAAAATTGTTAAAGCTATAATCGAAAAATTTGGAATTAAAAAATAAATCACTCATCACTAAGCTACCCTTAATTAGAGTTCTTGAGTTAAAAAAAAAGGCTCTATAAAATTTAAATATTAAGTTTGAACAAAATCCATCAAATGATTTCATATCTGTGGCCATGGACAGACAGACAGAAAGAGTAAGATACATACATATTATTGTGAAATCAAATTTTTGGGTGAACCGTAAAGGTTCAACATAATAAAGAGAAAGAGAATTTCTTGATATGAGAAAGTGGAGAGCAGAGTTTAATTTTCTACACAAAATAATCGTATGGTTATTAAGATCTGAATCATTCCTGCCATATCAACAATATATATTTTTTAATACGAGATGATGCACTTTAAGTGCCTATTTCTAATTCAGCTCGAAAAAGAATCACAATAACAATTTGGTTTTCTGTATTCTGCTCTAGAAAACAATTGATTTGAGATAAGTAAAAGAATAATCTTAAAATGAAAATACTACTAAACTGATCCCAAGTTCACTGTTATCAAGCGGAGAATTCGTAGAGCCACACCCTTGATACGATTTCTACTTCGAGTGTAATCATATCAAGGATCATCGCAATAATACATAGAAAGCGTTGAGTCACACCGGTGATTACGCAGTATAAGGCCTTAGGCTCGTAATTGACTAAATTATTATTATTATTATCAGCACCGAATCCTACTACCCGTTCGGGTTCTACGCACTTACGTTAATGTGTAATGGTAGGGTGATTGCGCGATGAAAGGGATCCGAACCACGGTGGAGGCCTGGCTATTCCACACATTCACAAGTTGTGATTAATACACATCCTTTCAGAGGTGAAGGAAGGGTTTGGCAATCTGATAATTGACAAAATTAATGGCGATACGGTAGGTCAAGTCTCGAATCGCTTTGGATATTCTGAGAGTTATTATCGCTGTATATTAAATCTCTGTGTTTCCTACATCCCATACTCATGATGAAGTAGGTGCACTTACACTAAACTACTTGCCTATTTTCTAACCACTAAACTATTTGTTAGTATATATTCCCTTCTCCTCTCCGGGTCTTAATACCCGTTCCAGATATACCATCAGGTGGAGAGACAGGGTGACAAAGAAGTAACTAAGAAAGTGGGTGAGAAGGAAAGTATTTTGGATGTTATTCTTTGGTACGATACAAACTGGATCAGAAACATTCCTAAAGAAACTTTCTTCTTCATGACGTCATAGAAGGCAAGGTTGAGGAAAGAGGAGCTTAAGAAGAAGGATTCAAATATTAGATGGCTTGAAGTAAGAATCTAATTCTGGGAGATGAAAGAGGAGGCAAAGACAGGGTGCATTAGCAGCCTAGGTTAACTGACAAAAGGAACGAATCTGTCGTAAGACAGAACACCTAATAATATCAATAAGGTACTCGCATTTGTATGGAGGAAACTGGTGAACCACCGAGAAAATTCACTCTTAATACAGCTGGCCGGGATTCAAACCCCGAGCTCTCCACCATAGGCAAACCAACCTAGATGAGCTTTACATCTATCCACGTGCCCACTATGTGGGAGATCTATGTCTTAACTATACTAAAAATACCTATAATAATAAAATCAAAAAGAACAAGTGTTACAAACTTGGTTCACTGTTTGGGTTTTATTGTTTCCTCCGAGTACTTTTCTCCCTGGAGAATAACTTTAGCCAACATCTTATTACCAGCATTGTCTTACCCCTTTACCCTTACGGTACCCCTCTCACTTTCCAACCGAGAATCCCAGCCATATTTTAATTAAAAAACCTTCTCTACCTTTGACTTATACTTTTTTTTTTTTTATTCTTGCCTGTGGCAATTTTATTCTCAAGCCGAACATATTCTCCATAATCTTTCATCTGTTCCGTTGAATGCAGGCGGTAAATGGAAGTCCCGGCCTTGATTACAAGACTTTTCATAAGGCAGAAAAAAAAACCTTTATATGGATTTCATCACCCCACCCTTATTTTATACTGTATTAAATTTGAATTCCCCTTCGTATTTCTTTCACTAAGGAGATTATAAAGTTTGGAGATAACTCTATTCTTTTATATGTCTTAAAATACAGGGGTGTACATGTCCAATTGACGTCACAAACCAACCTTATTTATTTTATATTATATTATTTATTATTATTGGTTATGTATTAGAGGGTCCATTCCTTTTGTCAGATAGTCAACGTGCCCTGTCCTCTGCCTTCTCCTGCACCTCCTAGAACTTTCTTATTTCCTTCAAGTCATCCAATATTTGAATCCTCCTTCTTCCCAAACTCTTCTTCTTTTCTTCAACCTTTCCATCTATGACGTGTGCAAAAGACATTTCTTCCTAAGGATGTGTCCGATTCAGTTTGCTTTTTTACCAAAGAATAACATCCAAAATAGTTCCCTTCTAAGACATTCTTCTTAGGACTTCTTCTTCTGTCACCCTGTCTGCCCACCTGATCTTCTCAAGTCTTCCAACATAATTTATACAATTAAATATAAACATGTTTTTTTTCTAGAATAAAAACTCATATGAAAACTAGGGCTGTGCGGGTAGGCATTTTTCCCTTCGAATAGATTTTGAATAAAAACATTGAGTTTTATTCGAGTTCGAGTAATATGTAGAAATAGTTGGACATGAATATTTCGAATTGGATTTCTGTAATAAATCCATTTATAAATCATAAGTATAAACATACATTTTTCAAAATGAACAATTTTTTTTGTGAAAAAAACTATAGGCTATTTATACGAATTAGGATTTTTAAATATATTTAATATAACTGTACAATCTTTTTTAATTAGACAAAAGGAAATATTGAGGGAATCAATTTGCTATGAATTAATAGGCCTACCTTAAAATACTCGCTTCGGTGGCCGCAGGGTTTGACGCGCTATTCTCGTGTTAGACTAGACTGCCGAAGATGGGGAAAATCGGAGTTTGATCCCGGTCGGACGCACTGACTGTGGTTTTTCCTAAATTATTTTCCACTCTCCCTGCACGCAATTGCGGGGTACATCCTCTAAATATAACCTTCCTAATCCCTAACACATTATTGTAATTGGTACATAGGTGTACAAACCGAACGGGTAGTAAGACGCGGTGCTAAAAAAAACCTTAAAATAAAATAAAATTAATTAAACTCTGAATTTTTGAGAAAAAACAAAATTCTGAGTAGGCCTACTCAAATTTTTGAGTTAGGTAAAAATGCTTTGTGTCGAGTTTGATCAGCTGCTAAAATTCGACTCAAAATCGAATTTTCGAGTACTCGAACACCCTAATAAAAAAACACGTATATAAATTTCTAATGGTAAAATATTCTAAAATACTACTTTGCGCCTTAGTTTAATCTGAAAGCTAGAAATCTTACCTTAAATGTTTCTACTATGGCTTATCTTAAACTACAGGGCCATGGTAGAGTCTGTCAAGGTAAGACTGATACATTTCAGGATAGAATCGAGTGTACATAAATGTATTTTTACCATACTCATTCCCAAGTCACCAAAAGCCACACACGTGGATGATATCTACAGTCAATAGTTAAGGAGGTGTTGGACCACCATTCCCAATTATCTTCAAAATATAAACGGATATTAAATTTAATAACTATTGTAATTACGAGTCGTACCGAGGCGAAGAATCGCTTGTCTGTCCAAGTTAAAAAAAGCTTGAAGTAAAGCTCGGTGTAACCTCAGACGTTTTTGATTTCTGTGAATAGCTACAGCTCCAGACCTTACAATTTTTGGGGAACCCAACCGATATTAAATATCTTATCTTAAAGAGTTAATACACTAACCGATTAACGATTAAAGTAGATCATGTAGAAATAGTGGCCTAGCTTTTAAAATATTATAATAATTATATTATTATTATTATTATTATTATTATTTATTATATTAGCACCAGCGTCTTACTACCATTCAGGCTATATGCAATTACGCTAATGTGTAATGGTAGGGTGAGATGAAATGGAGGACCTAAAGTTTAACGTGAGATCCGAACCACGGTGGAGCCTTGACATTCCACACATTCACAAGTTGTGAATAATACACGTCTTGTCAGAGGTGAAGGAAGGGTTTGGCAATCAGATAAACCTGTGCCGGGAACCGAGGATTGAACCCCGGACCCACAACAAAAGTCCGACACCTACCCTTAGACCACCAGGCCACAGCTTTTTAAAATAATTATCATTGCGTCTTACTACCTGTTAAGATTATACACATATATGCTAATTATGTGGACGAGGAGGGTTGAATTTAGAGAAAGTGTACCCGCATTAGTGAGGAGGAAGAGTAGAAAACCATTTTGAAGAAACCATCCTCAGTAGGGCCTAAACCCAACTTGGATCGAACCCCGATCTTCCTGTCATCGGCGGTATAGTCTAGTACTAGAGTGATGCCTTAGTCGATGTGGCCCCCGAAGCAGGTGATTCAATATTGAAAACTTGTTAACGTTGAAATTATAATCCAAGAAGTAAATGTTTTTATTAAAAACAAAAATTGGTCTTGTAGATCTAGATAAATTGCTGTCGAAAGAAATGAATATTTTCTGAAATTGCGGCTTTCCCTCTAAATATTTTTAAAATTTGTGGGCACATCCACGATGAATAAGCTTTCATTAAAAAATAAAATTACAAAATTATAAATATTAAATAAAGCAAAAACTGGTTTTTTGATATAACTTTTGTAATCATTGCTAATATAAATTGCTTCACGCTTTAAATATATAATTTAATTATTATTAAATGATTAAATCTTCAAACACAAAAAAAGTTAGTCCAGTCGCAGAATTTATTTTTATTTCTGGTCTTAACGAAGAACAGCACAAGTTAAATATATTCGGTCGTTTATTAGATTTTTTTAAAAATTTCATTGACGCAATCGACCTTGGTAGTCTTGAGATAAAGTGCTCGCCTCAGGTTTCGATGATCGTGGGTTCAAACCCAGCTGAGATAAAGGTTTTTTTTTTTGCACGATACAAATCCATAGCACAACTTCCTTCGGAGGAAAAGTAAAATCATTGCTCCCATATCGATTATGGAATGTAAAATAACCCTGGAAGGTATGTTAAAATACCTTTTCTGGCAAAATTGATAGGACTTTTCACTCTCGCTAGTAGAAATTCTCGTGTGCTGATATTATCAGTCGGTTTAGAAAGTGCACGTTAAACACCTCAAATAAACGAAAATGAAGATTTAATAATGCGGATTCACCAATTACTTTACTGATGTTCTGAAGAATACCATTTTCAAGTTTTTTTAGCACCACGTCTTACTACTCATTCTGTCTATACGCAAGTACAGTACTTATTACGATGTGTTAGGGATGAAGAAGGTTGAATATAGATGAAGTGCATCCGTATTTGCGTGAATAAAGAGAGAAAAAACCCTATTAGCACATCCAACCGGGTTTCGAACACTGATCTTCCGTCATCGGCAGTCCATTCTACTGATAGACTGATTCCTTAGAGTCAAGTGGTTTTCAAAATTTTGGTCTTCCGAGCCCTTTAATCACCTAAAAACTATTATGGAGTCCCGAAAAAGTTTATGTGGGTTCTTCTACCTAACAATGTTTACCGTGATATAATTTAAAACTTTTATACATTTTACGAAACATAAATTTATTGATCCATTTAATGTTCAATCATAAATAGCTTGATAAATAAATACATTAATTAATTTTCAAACATTTTATTTTCTATTTCTAAAACAATTTTTTTAGTGACAATTAGGGCATTGTTTAAGGTTTAATATATGGCTCTAGAATGGCTCTAGATTCATATGTGTTCTTCTCTATTAATTTAATATGATCAGACAGTCTTTCGAACATCTCAGTAACTTTAAAACCCTCTTCAGTGACCAAATGGTCTATAAGACTTCACTCATATGTTAAACTAGCCTGCTGATGATGAGGAGTTCTGGGTTTGAATCCTGGTCGGGTCTATTGAAGGTTGTTTTTCATAAATGGTTTACCACTCTCCTTCCACGCAAATACAGGTATACTACCTCTAAAATACTTCCTTCCTCATCCCTACCCCATTAGATTAATTATCATATTACATGCGTACAACCTGAATAGGTAATAAGACGCAGCGATTAAAAAAACTCTTAAAGGGATGGATTGAATAGCAAAGCTATTATTTTTGTGATTCTTAATTGATCACATATTTTTAGCTGACGATTTCCGCCCGTCCACCACAGACTTTGCCTTAAAATATGAGTGAAAAATTACCCTGACCACGGGAAGATTCCTGGGTAGCTCAGTGGTTAGAGCATTCGCGTATTAAGCCAAAGGTCCCGGGTTCAATACCCGTGTCCAGGTGTCATTTTTCAATTTAAAGGAAATCTCTTGAAGTATTTTATTTTTAGTCGGTGTGTATTGATGCATACACCTCCATAAAGATTCTCTCGGGAAGCCCTTGAAAGGGCTTCAGGGATCCTGAGGGCTCCGAGGAGAACACTTTGTGAAACGCTTCTTCAGACCATTCAACCACTGAAGAGGGTTTTAAAGTTATTGAGATGTTCGAAAGACTGGCTGATATCAACCAGAGTTGATCGCATCCTCTTATCAGACGGAGCTTTATGATACATCTACACGTGACACGAACTGTGGCGCTTGGCAGGCCGCAGTCGCCGGTCGTGTGTGTGTTGCCGGGATAGGGAAGGGTGGGGAGGAGGAGGGGGGAGCGGTTGCTTGCGGGATGGCAGAAGGGAAAGTAACCAACGGTCCGAAACTTCAGGTTGCAGCAATATTAGTGCCCTTCTTTATTTACACGAACGCGCACACATTTCTAATATTTTTTATAAGTTATTTACCGTCTCTTGTTACTCCAATAGGTTAGGGATGAGGAAAGAAACATTTTAGAGGTAATATAGCCGCATTTGCGTGGAAGGAGAGTTGGAAACCATTTAGAAAAAAAAAACACCCTCAGTAGAACCAACCGAGATTATAGCCCCGATCCCCTCCGTCATCGGCAGGCCAGTCTAACATGAGAGTGACGCCACAAACCATTTGGCCACTGAAGCGGGTAATAATATGTTTATTGATTGACCAAGACCCACGTAGATGAGCACATGGTCTGTCAATATGATTTAGTTTGGATTGCCCAATGACGCGGAGGTCGGGGTTCGAATACCAGCATGGGTGAAATGATGACATTTTAAAAATAAATTGTTTCCTACGGTTCCTCTACACAAATGTACGTAAAGTTCTGATTGCTTCTACATCTATAATATCTGCGCAGGTAATATAAATGCGTTTAGATCGAACGGGTTAAAAAAAAAACTGCTACCAAGCTAAAATATCCGATAGGATCAAAGAAGAAGAAAAAAAGTTAATTTTTTTTCTAATGCTGAATGCGGTGGCATTATTTCTAAGGAATAACCAAATCAAATCAAGGCTAAAATATTTCTATATTTTGTACTACACATACAATTTTATTTATCATGTACTTGTATAATTTATTTTCACATTTACTTTGTGATGATATAGTTTTCCCTTAAAATTATGAAAAACATAATAGTATATTGATCTAATTTGATGATATCTAGTCTGTTAGAAAAATAATATATCCAACTTTGGAGTGATGCAGGGTTCTCCACGCTCTCTACTCTATTTTCCGTATTTTTTTATTCACTTTTCTACCTTCTTTTTCTGTAATTACTTGCGCATGAAAGAACGCAAACAGAATCCCCGGGTCTTGTATATGTATATATATAATAGATATACAAGTATATATATAAATATATATATATTTGTCTTTCCACTCACCTTTTACCTTTTTTTTTGTTCGTTTCCCTGACACACAAGAAAGGTTTTTTTTTTACTTTTTTGATTTGTTTCGTTTCTGCTTCGTTATTCCTGACGCGAGAGGGATTGATGGTGGAATGGTGTGGGGGAGGGGAGGGAATATTCCCCCTGCCATCTGCCGGCAAATTCAGCAAACTACCAGTAACAACGTTACTTACACGTTACTCGCATAATAACAATAATTGTTCGGTAACATTGCCACAAGCAAAGGAGTACAGCTTGATTTACACGACCCCGAAAATAGAAAGCAGAATCTGCCTCAGTGGCGCGGCAATTAACACGCTGTATGTCGACCCATAATGAGCTACTACGCTAACTTAAAACAGCTGATTATTAGAATATACTATTTTCTAGAATATAGTGGATAAACATATATTTTAGATCATTTTCCTGATGACTATTTTAAAAATTATAATTCTGTGTCATGGCACAATTCAATACATTGATACACATGCTTTACATTTTCGGCTTATTTCAAATTTCTTTCACAAAGTCCAACAAGATGTCTGCTTTCTTTTGGCTGTAGAGCCTATGCGTTGTCAAATAAGCAAGCGCACTGATTTGAGATGGTTGTTTCTAAAATTTGATTGGTTCTCCTGTGCCGAACACCTCAGGCAGAGTGGACAAAGTAGAGATGAGTTGAACTTTAGTGAAACAGCTTGCGCCGATTGTGCGGAAATCTTGTGATTGGATTAGAGATAGTCACGTGACCACGTTTCTGTTCTGAGATAGTTTTCCGGCGAACGTGTGAATCCACACCACAGTACGAGTATGAAGAGACACCAATGTAGTCCCTTTAATGATCACTTCGATTTTAATTAATCGTGTATTAATTCAAACCCTCGTCTTCCCCAAATTGCATGATTTCACTTTATAGAGTGAAATATGTCAGGCTCATCTATTATAGTTGATGGGGAAAATGGGCCATAATCCCTATTGGTTGTAATGAGAATGCTTTTCCATAGATTATTTTTCATTCTCTTTCCAGGCAAATGTGTGAAACTTTCCTCTAAATTCTACCTTCCTGTTTCTACTCTACTAGGTATGTTTTAATTTTTTTAGCGCTGCCTCCTACTACCCATCGAGATATACGCACATGAACTAATTACATTAATATCTTAGGGATTGGGTAAGTTGAATCTAGAGGAAGTGTGCCCACATTTGCGTGGAAGGAGAGTGGAAAACCATTTCAGGAAAAAACCTATGTTCACCCATTCAAAATTCGAAACTTGATCTACCCATCATTGGCAGTTCAGTCTATTGTGAGAGTGACGCCTTAGACCATGCGGCCACCGAAGTGAATTCATGTGTGATTAAAATTCATATAGGTCAGACCGGTAGTAAGAGACATTGAAAAAAAAATATTTAAAGCTAGTATAATATTACTGTAGGGAATTTAAGAATAAACACCCTAAAAAAAATAATACTAAGATGGGTTTTGAATCCCGACCTCCGTTTTACCGGAAAACTGGATTCAATGAAATTGACAGTTTGGATCACGTGCCCTTTGGGTTGGGCTATTTTATAGCCCCATACACACAGATTATGTTTTCGTACTTAATTAAGTAGATAAACTTGTATGAAACATTGATGGCAGCTACCACGAAATAACCTGCGAAAGAAGCACTACATATGTTTTGACAGGAATTCAGACGGCCGTATTTCAAAAATTCAAATTTTCCAAAATCAGTTATTAGTAAAGAATTGAAATTCCCAACTGAAATCCCCAAATTTTTTGAGTTTAGAGACACATAGAACATCAATATCCATCAAAATCACGAGCAAGAAATGTTCACAAGTTCAATGCTTTCTTAATATGAGAAAGTAACAAACGCAATAAAATACTTCACATGATGTTCAAAGCCTAGTTTTTTTAAAAAAAATTATTTTTTAATGTTTCCAAAAAAGTAAAGGTAATCGCTTTGATACTTTAACTCTTCTCAACAAGACCTGTACTGTACACAATATTATTCCACACCAATGACACATCATAGCCGTTACTTATTCAACTGAAAAGGCTTTACAAAGCAGAATAAGAAAGGTAATCCAAGAGAAACTAATAAGGTTGCTTAGTCCCATCCTTTTTTTTTTACTATAAAAAACACGTGACAAAATAAGTACAAAGGTAATAAAATATGCAACAAAGAATACGTATGATGAAAGCAAAAAGACTAATTTTCATGTAATATTCATTTTCAAAAGACGTGTTTAATCAAGCTTCCGTTTGTGATAGGGTTCAGTAAAATGGAGAAATAATTAATTTAGCAAATTTTCTTCACTTTTTTTTTATGAGCAATTAGAAATGTGATTCGGTGGAAAAAACTATGCAAGTGTCTCTCTTTACCCTTTTTTAATCGTATCAAATCGAGCGTTATCTCAATGCCCAGTTCAAATCCTGGTCGTATATACTGAGCGTGTTTTTATTCTCACAAAGTTCTTATGATATACATTCTCTAGATGGAATGCCTTTTTTTTGTTTCCTTAAAATATTTAACTCTTTTATTTTCCACCAAGTCTTAGAATCTGTTAGGAATATCCACATAATAAAAATAATGAGGAAAGGATGAAATGGTAAAATCGAGGATAAATTTACCCGCATCGGTGGGGTAAAAGAGATTAGGAAAACTATTTAGGAAAAAACACCCCTCAGTTTATCCGGCTGGAATTCGAACCCTAGCCTACCCGTCACCGCCAAGCCAGATAAGACGTGATTTACGCCTTAGTCCACTATCCCACCAATGGCGAAGAGATGAGAAGGGTAATTAAATATAAACTACACTGTAATTATCAGAGCTCAAAATATAGTTCAACTCAATTAAATAGGTTGAGATTAAACTCAGTTCACCGTTTTATGTCAGGTGTTCTAACCATTTGTCTAAACTATTTTTTCTAAATATAACCGCAAAAAAGGTGTTTTATTTGTCGATAAGTCACCCTTACATGCTGCCTTAGACCCACTTTTGTTCTAAAACACCTCTTCATACCGGCAAAACAATGAATATGTTCAATTCAAAAATGGCGCACGATGGAACATTAAACTAAGACTAAAGTTCGCCATTATTAGAAGTATTTAAAAGCTCGGAATATATCTTTACCGACGTATCCTTGGCAGGATAATAGTAATTCTTTGGGAAGAAATAGCCACGATATCATAAAACAAATACTTTTATGGCAGATAAAAATACGAAACGTAAATATTAAACTTTGGTTACGCGTCTGTAGATTATTTTATAGGAGTTTTATGAAAGAACCAAAGCAGCAAGAAGTTTAATAGGGAAAATAAACCCCATAAAAACTAATACTTTTAACTCGATCAGTTTCTAATATTTTTAGAAAGAAGTAAACATTTTAATGAAAAAGAACGACACAAAATTATTTTAAATTAAATCTTATCCTAAACTTTCCTCTAAAGTTTTAATGCTGTGGGATTTTGAATTGTTTAGTTTTGCGTGACCCATACTGGTGAACATGTAGACAAAGACGTCACTCTTGCAATAGATTGAACTCCCGATGATGGGGAGATTGGGGTTTGAATCCAGATTTGGTGTTCAGAGGATTTTTTCATAGATGGTTTTCTACTCTACTTTCATGCAAATTCGGGTACACTTCCTCTAATTTCATCCTTCCGCATCCCTAACAGATTAATATAATTAGCATGTACGCGTATAGACCGAAATGGTGATAAAAAACTAGAGAAAATCTGAAATAATTTATACGGAATAACCGAGATTAAAAATGAGCACAAACTATTTTATTTGAATATACAGATATTCTTATATAGACTTTTAATATTGTTAAACATTTGAAATTTTCCTCTCTGAAAAATCCAAAAATCCACATATTTTGGTTGACCACTAAGACCTAAATTCCCGGGAAACGTAAAGTAACTGGGTACGTAAGCGTAGAATGAATCTACGTGAATCAAATGGTGTAATTTTATTTGGGGCTCACAGCACAAACGGTATTGTTAGTTGTATTTTCATCTTTCCCTGTTTGTTCTCCTATTACCAGACAATTCTACCCAGTGACGTAATAAACACACTTGGTTCAGGTTATTGGTAGTACGCCAGCGCTCTTATAGCCCTGACGTCTTCAATTGTTATCAAATACGAAAGCGTCCTCTGCCTGTTTACAGTAAAATAGGAAACATTCCGAGCTTGGGTGGGGATTTAGAGAACGCGAGCTAAGGTCAGTATTTGTGCTGGTTTTATGTAAAAACTTTTTTATTTGCCAAAAAAATAGAATATTTCGCCAGTATGAACATAGTACAATTCCGTCAAGAATTTCAAACAAAACTTGCCTCCTGTGTAGCACCTTAGAATAACATTTGGAGGTCACCCTCACCGAATTCCGTGTAAGTCGCAGCTGTAGGTCATGATTAAGTAGGAATTTGGGCTCTTTTCCCCATAGTAGCAATTACCAAAGATTAATTTTCTTCTCACGGTGAAATCAACAATTGTTGAATATCTGTCATAAGCAAAGCGGCATTAGATAATACATTTTTTAAATAAAGAGAAAAGTTGTCATTAAATTACATGGAAATCTTGACAGATATTAAACAAATTTTGATATCAGCTTGTGAATAAAATTTAACTCTACGTTTCTGACAGAGCAGTATTTGATTTATTTTGGGCAAAATAATGTTTCGTTATAAAAAATAACGGAAAAAAAACCCACTGACCTTAACTCACTTTCATTACATCCCCACCTTAAAGTGATCCAAACAAGACATAAGCGCTCGTCTGGGTGGAAAGCTAATAATAAATTCAAGACATCACAATACATCTTTGTGTGTAAGTTCTCATGTAATGCGAACTTGGTTCAAACTTGCTGCTTGCTGTTCATATATGTCTCCTCCCAAGAATGTCAACAATAAAGCGGGGTTTACGCGCGTAGGATGACGGGGGTTTCCGGGTTGGAGGGAGGGAATACTCTACATGTGTGACGTCATAGTTTTCTCCTAAACTAATCTGGTGGTTCCTTTGTGTCGTACTGAAAAGGGTTCCTTAAGAAGCAAGGTTAAAGTAAGAAGTTTGTTGGGATTGGGTGAGGGTGGGAGTAGTAAAAGTGATTAAGCAAAAGATAAATTGGAATTGACTGTCGAAGGAGAGTTTGAGGGAAACTAAGGAGGAGGGAGGAAGGACACAAGGAAATTAGGAGTGATAAAAAAACACCCCTTGCTGTGGGAATGATTGTTATGACTTAAAAAATGGTCAAACCTCCTTCTGGAGACGGAACGTTGAATGTGTAAACTCAAATTCTCTCTCTTACAAAAGTATAAAAGTCTACACCAGTTTTTCTCAAAGTTTTTGGTGATGAAGGGTCACCCAATGGAAGCTATGCTCACTGAGGGTCCACTGGGGCCCCGGGAAAAAAGGTTGGGAGGAGGGTGTTTGAAAATGATACATGGAGAATAATATTTTTAGGCAATTCCATTTAAAGATTATAAATAAAACATAAGAATATTAAAAGTTTAAAAAATATCATAGTTACATTCAATTTTTAAGTAGTAGTTGTTTGATTATTTTTTAACATTCTGAACCTAATTTTTTATAAGTAATTGCTAAGATGGTTGACTTAAGTGTACTAGGCCTACATACTTCCTTTTCTATGTGACTTGTGTCTGCCGAAGAAAGAAATAAGAGCATAAAATGGTTATTTCCTATTTTGCATTTCAAATTTTTGTACTACATGTGATCAACATTCTTTAATTCATTAAAACTTCCTGGGATCTTAAGGACCACTTGATAGACCATCACGGACCACCAGTTGTTTGAGGACCACACTTTGAGAAACACTGGTCTATATGGTTAGCTGAAATTAGTTCCACATCTCACCGCTATAAAATCACTTGTACGGTGGCGTGACTCAGGAAGTTGCAGTATCTTCGGGTTCATCCTTTCCTTCAAGGTCGTCTGTTGGTTGGGAAGGGAGAGAAAGAGAATAGATTAGTGACTGCCAGAGAAATATTTACTAGGGTTTGTGAAACACTAATGATCCTCATGGAGAAATATTAATTATTGATTAAAAGAAACCATCACTTTTATTCGCTACCCACCCGTCGATGGTCCAAAATAATATATTCTTTAATACATTATTTTGTATATAATTTATTTTATTTATTTAAGCTGTAGTTTACAGTTGCACTATGCAACAACAACTTTGGGGGTACAAAGTTGAAAATAAATTATATCTGGCGGAACAAGAACAAAAGAGGTTAAATACAAATGCGTTAGACTATTGGACCACCGACAGGTGGGTAGCGGGTAAAACTGATGGTTTGAAAAAATTAATAATGAATATATCTCCAACAGGATTGTCAGTATTTTACGAACTCTCAACCTGTGGTATTGGATCTAAGGTACATTTACCTCCAGGGTTACGTGAAGTCATCTTAGGGGGTACACTTGAATATATATTAAAGTGTATATATAAAAGTAATAATATATGACTATATATATTAAAGTGTATGTATAAGTACATATATTCCTATATATAAGTATATATAGGTCTATATATATGTATATAGAGGCCTATTTATATTAAAGTATACATAAGTATATATATATTAAAGTATATACAGCCTATATGTCTACATATATTAAAATGTATATGTATATATATGGATATATATTAAAGTATGTATATATATTAAAGTGTACGTACCCCCTAAGATGACTTCACGTTCCTTCGTGGGTACAACTACCCAAGGTTGGAAATCACTTGTCCAATGCATCACTCCTATGTTAGTCTGGATTGAAGGTCACAAAGAGGTCAAGTTTGAATCCCGGTCGGATGGCTTGACCCAAATGATTTTTCGCCCTCCACCCACATAAATGCAAGTACATTTCCTCTAAAATACTAACTTACTAGTTATTATTCTACTAGCGTAGTTAATGTATGCTTATAACCCAAACGGGTACTAAGATGCAGGCTGGTGACCTAACAACAAAATTTACCATGCATCAGACGTCAAACCATATGATCTGCTAGAGTGCGTTGAATTATCACTTTTGGTACTCAAAAACATTCACAACTAACTTGTTTTTTAAAACGATTTTTTCTATTTATCAGTTTTTTACATTATAAAATCACACACTTATAAAAATAACCCTTTGGATGGTTTTTTTTGTGTGTGGAAGTGGTGTCTGTGGTTCCTTTAAAAATGTTTAACAAACTAAAGATTCTAAAAGGTTGTGTCCTCTTCATGAATTAAGATGGTGAACCAGATGAAATGAAGGTGGCTGATGACTTCATACACACAGTATTCGGGGTTGTGTTCATGTGCATGTGTTTACAAAATAATACCGATTTGTTTTTAAAACTAATTTTTAGTACGGATTTTTCTCTTAGTTATAAAAAAAATATTGTTTTATTTTGGTGGCCAGTTATAAGAAAATACAAGTGTGAATATAATAATCATTAATCTACTATTTCATCCTCAATAATATCTCTTGTTGCCACAAACATAATAAAAAACCCACCTTAATTGTTTTATTAATATTCTTTGTTCTTTCAATTAGTTATTAAAAAGCCAATTATTTATTTTAATCCTCAGATCCACATCCACATAGTTTTAAAATTAGTGACTTTAAACCAAAGTTTGCAAGAGTATAATATGATAGTTATCAGTAACCACCCACCTTTCCTACGCCAGATACGTAGACGGTAGCTTTTATGAACACATGCATTGAGCTTTGTGTCCGTGATAATCTGCAGGTTGTACAAGAAGTTAAGACACCTTAATTTTTGTCTATTCCAAAAATTCCTTGTGGACCGTCCACCCCCCCCCCCCCCCGTGACCTACCTCTACAGCATCTATCTTCCTACCCTGCTCCCCTACTTAACCCAAACACCGCAAAAACTGTAGAATCCGTTAAAAACGAACCCTTCCTCTGAAACATGCTGTATGGTTTGAAAAATACCAAAGTGAAATCTTTATTATTATTATTATTATTATTATTATTATTATTAGCAACGCGTCTTACTACCCATTCGGGTTATACGCACTTACGCTAATGTGTAATGGTAGGATGATTGTGAGATGAAATGGAGGACCTACAGTTTAACGAGGAATCCGAACCACGGTGGAGGCCTGGCACTACACACATTCACAAGTTGTGATTAATACACGTCTTGTCAGAGGTAGAAGGAAGGGCTTGGCAATAAGATAAATCTGTGCCGTTACCGAGGATTGAGCCCCGGACCCCCAGCATAGAAGTGTGAAACCTTACCCCTAGACCGCCAGGTCACCGTGAAATCTTTAAAACGTCAATATCTTAATATTCACAAATAAAAATACTAATGGAAAATGTGTTCATTATTAATTGGTATAGTTTTTAATCGTGGAGGAATAAATTGTGTTTAGTATATATATATATATATATATTTAGCACCACGTCTTACTACCCGTTCGGTTTATACACTTATGTACTAATTACGCTAATGATTTTCGAGGTTAAGGATGCTATATTTTAGAGAAAGTGTATCTGTATTTACGTGGAGAGAGATTGAAAAACCATTTTGTAAAAACCATACTCAGTACACCTGACCGAGATTCAAACTTCGATTTCCCATCACCGGCAGTCTGGTCCACCTCGAGAGTAACGCCTTGGACCATGAGGCCACTGAAGTGAGTAGTGTGTTTAGTATTTAGTGTATTGTAGCTTATACAAACATATTAATACAAATAAATGTAAGTATTTAATAGTCTTTATTTTTTCTATAGTATACATTTTGTTTTTTGAATCTATCTTTTTTATAACAATATATATATATATATAAATTTCAATCATCACTGAAATAGTAAGTAATGCAAATAACGATAATTTTTTGTTGCTTCGCCTGTTTCTCGTTACATCCAAGTTCGACTGTATTTAGAATCACTGCAATTCGAGCTTCCTCTTCGTCGCTTAAATATGATTTCGGTGACCTGGTGGTCTAGGGGTAAGGTGTCGGACTTCTGAGCTGGCGTCCGGGGTTCAATCCTCGTCCCGGCACAGATTTATCTGATTGCCAAACCCTTCCTTCACCTCTGACAAGATGTGTATTAATCACAACTTGTGAATGTGAGGAATGCCAGGCCTCCACCGTGGTTCGGATTCCACGTTAAACTGTAGGTCCTCCATTTCATCTCACAATCACCCTACCATTACACATTAGCGTAAGTGCGTATAACCCGAACGGGTAGTAAGACGCGGTGCTAATAATAATAATAATTAATAATAATAAAATATGATTTCAAATGGCGCGCTTCGATTCTATTCACCTAGGTGGGAACGTTCCAATGGAAGTAAAAACGCTTAGGAAATAAATTAAAATCCCCCGATAACCACTCATAGAGGAGAGACTTTAGTTAGATTATCGGTTGCCAACTATTCCGTCAAGGCCACTCGTCAGTGTGTTATTGTCGTGATGAGTTCAAGCAGCACGCGCGTTTGTGCGACCACTTTAAAGCGGGAAACATCAAAGTGTAACCACTTTTGAGAATATTGCCAGATGGGTGAAGTACCCATGCAAAGAGCGTTCGTTTGCTGCGACACAAAAGTGGTTCTTGCTGCAAACAACGTCTCTTTGCTTGGTATTGCGTTTAATATAAAAAAACAAAAACAATTGAAAGGTCTCATACGAATAAAAGTCTACAATGACAGATGATAACTCTAAGGGATAGTTTCATAGTCAGGCTTAGTACGCATCTGTTGCGGTGCTATACTAAATACAAGAAGACACCTAAACTCGAATGGAATGGGCCAGTTTCCTATGTGGAAATGGCCCATTCCATTTTGATCCAGGTAGGTGTCATCTTGTATTTAGTATAGCACCGCACTTGAGGTATAGGGCCAGTTTCATAGTCAGACTTAGTGAGCCTAAGGTGCGAGTCGATACTAAATACAAGATGACACCTACCTAGACCAAAATGGAATGGGCCAGTTTCGCATATGGAACTGGCCCATTCCATTCAAGTTCAGATAGGTGACGTCTTGTATTTAGTATAGCGCCGCACTTGAGGCTCACTAAGTCTGACTATGAAACTGGCCCATAGTCTATGAAACTGACCCTAAAACGTTGGCATGGTATAGTTTAGTTTTTTCAAGTTTGGTTTGTTAAGATTACAGGAATTTTTACCTAATTAAGTATAAGAAAAACACATCGACCAGACCCCAAGCAAATTTTTTTTTAACTTTATAAAGAGGGAAAAACATAAATTTTAAGAACGATACATTTTTGGACTTCCTCAAAATTTTGACTGTTAAGGCTGGGAATAACCTGCTTGAATTAATTTAGCAGTTTGTTTTCTGTAAGAAAAATATTGTACTTTGTGAAATTAGCAGTTTTTAGTTCTAAAATAATACATTGTTTAGGACCTCCCACAACATTAGCACTATCACATAAAACATTAACACATTTATTTAAGTTTTAGGGCTTTGAAAGAAACTCTAATAAAAACGCTGAAATGCTTTTTATAGCCAAGAAAACCACGTGAAAGGTCCCCAAAAATATTTGTTCTATAACTATGAACTGTACGTTTTAGAAATCTTACCCAATTTTCTACAATACATTCATACATGCAATATTTACGTTAAAATTAAAATTAGAATTTGTCGGGGCAGCCTTAAACAATATGTTATTAATTGATTGCTTGTCAATACTCTTTATATGAGGGTTATTAGTTTTTATTATTATAATTATTAGCACCGCGTCTTACTACCCGTTCGGGTTATACGCACTTACGCTAATGTGCAATGGTAGGGTGATTGTGAGATGAAATGGAGGACCTACAGTTTAACGTGGAATCCGAACCACGGTGGAGGCCTGGGGTTATTAGTGATTTACTCTAAAAGTATATGGATAGTAAGGGAAATATAAAGGAAATGCACTAATATTCGCCTAGAGCGAGAGGGTAAAAACTAAGTTCGGCTTTAAAAAAAAACCTTCAGTGCAACCGTCCTGTATTCTATCCATATCTGGTAGGCAGACGTGCCAGCCACGCTGCTAAAGTTTTGAAACCCCGCCACTGATTGGAATCAAGCAAGCAAAAGTGTTGACTCAGAGAAGATACAATTTAGTTAAGTTCCGGGTCCTAGAAACCAAAGAGGCACCTGTAAAAAAAAACTCCCAACAAACACAATTATTTCACGAAGCTACAAGGACCAAAACAAACAAACAAAACAACACAAAACAAAACCCTGTAAAGTTAGCGACGGAAGACTGAAGATGTCTCAACTATCGAGCTGGAAAGTTGGTACTCAATCCAGATCCATCAATTTTAAAATAAAAAAATAAGCATCACAACTAAAACTCCATAAAACATCCTGTGACACACACTCCCCCCTTCCCCCCTCCCCCACGTACTCATGCACGCGGAAAAAGACACACACATAGTGAGACTTGTTAATAAACATGTTTCCTTTACGTCTTTCTCCTCTTTATCTCTCTCCTCCACCTCTTCCTCTCAGTCCTGTTTTTTTTTTAAAAAAAGGTTTTTTGTTTTGTTAAAAGCTTTTGTCGAGCGCAGTGACAACACACAGACACACGATTTCTGTGAAACATTATTGGAAGACGTGCGGTGCATGTTACAATGGCAGTACCCGGGGGGGGGGGGGGGGGGGGGGGGGGACCAGGGTGGGCCAACTAGGCCGCTCGCTTCAAAAGGACGAGAGATGAAAACTAAAATAAAGACAAATGAAAACAACAAAGTTCGGTGAATACGAGTGATGAAGTCATTTTACTCTTTAAAATCAATATAATTGGTAAGGTTTAAAAGTTTGCGTCGGCACAAAAGCAACCATTAGCATTATTAACACAAAATAAAACAACATAATATTGAATAGAGTATTAAAATACACCAGAATGAAATTGTGGCAATTAAGAGGGTGAGAGTGTGTAAGAAACATTTAACGGATAATAAACGAATAGTGACGCAAAAAAAAAAAATCTTGAATTTATTAGATAATCTTTGACACTTTTAAACAAATGTAGGGACATCCTCCTTCCATAAACTCTTTCATCCAGTGACAATGTTGATGAAATGGTGGGGGAATTTACAAAATTAAATCACTTTTCAAATAGGTATTTTTCTATCATAATAACTATGAAGAATGTGAGGAATGCCAGGCCTCCACCGTGGTTCGGATCCCACGTTAAACTGTAGGTCCTCCATTTCATCTCACAATCACCCTACCATTACACATTAGCGTAAGCGCGTATAGCCCGAACGGGTAGTAAGACGCGGTGCTAATAATAATAATAACTATGAAAAGAAGGAATCAATCAACACAATCACCAATATTCCTATTATTCCTAGACTGCGTATCCTAAAGCCGACAGGCTCAATACGTAATGCAGCCCTATAGCGACGTCACAGCCACCGAGCGTTATTGGTCGAGTCCAGCCTATGGGGGTTGGCTGCGCATGCGCTGTCTGGTAGTAAAGTTCGGTGTGGGTGCAGAAGGTCAAGTGACGACACAGGCACTGTCTTGAAACGTCAGGCACAGGGGCCATGTCTAGGCATAAGTTGTCTATGACTATTATATCAAACGAACCTCCATTATATAAGTAATCAAGCCTGATTGTGACAGCTGACGTTTCTCGCCCACCATATTTTCTACCTAAGCTTTTCACCAGTATCCAGATAAACATGTTTTGACGTGAATACGTCTTTAAATTTGCTACCATACGGGGGCAATCCAAAAAACCTAATGATAACAAAATCGGGGGATACAGTTTGGTGTTGTAGTTTCGAATCTTTCCTCTACATCCAAAATTAAATTATACCACTGGATAGCTAAAGGATCAAAGAATTCATTACGATAAGCGATAACAGTGACGCATCGCGCGCGGTGGAGGGGGAAGCGCCGCCATTTTGAGGTTATTTTGCTGCGTATCGAGATTTGCAATTAGTATAACTTTTGACTCGGAGGAGCTACGATGTTCGTTTAAGTTTTAATCGTCAGCTGTCGTCAAAATCTATCGATTGTGTATAAAACATTAGTTTAAAGTAGTGACAGTGAATATAATAAGGTGTTAGAATAAAAAAATATTATCAAAAATACAGTTTGGCGTTGTAGTTTCGAATCTATCCTCTACATCCAAAATTATACCACTGGATAGCTAGAGGATCAAATAATTCATTACAATAAGTTATATTGTAACACAATAATTATTTGTTTCCTTGCTTTTACCCTAAATACATAAATAAAAATATTTTATTTAAAAAATATAACCCGTTACATAAACGTATTCACGTACAACACACGGCCGTGTCCATGACACAGCCACACCCCATTTTTTTGATGGAGGTCAAGTGCTACAAAATTACGTGGGACTTGCGATCGGTGGGATTTTCAACCGCCAAAAATAACGTAGTGGGATTTGAGTCCACCACATTCAAATTTGTAAAACTAAGCACGTTTCAATACGGATTGTATTCTTGAACGTTTTTTTAAATCTGGGACTTGAAATTGGATTGTGTTAATGCACTAGCTTTCGAAATGCATAATTTTGATGCTTTCTTTCCCCCTAACCTAACCTTACCTAGCTTTTTGCCTAACCTAAGCAAACCTAATCCAACCAACCTAGCATCAACCTTAGAATTTGACATTATAAGAGTTCATGACAGAAAATCCCAAGAGCTTGGCCTTGCGGCTGGACACAAATCCCACAGAAAAAAGGCCTGACCGCAAATCCCACGGACGCGTGTCCCACGCTACCTCCACAGATATGGACGTTTAATCAACACATTTAAAATGATACAGGCGTTTTCTTTTAACGATGAGTCTAGGAGTTATTTACAACAAAATTTTATGTAAAAAAAAAAAGAAAGTTCATACATTGAGGATGACCCAAACATTTTGAATTTAAAAAATATACAAAGGAGGTGAAGGGGGATTTTAAATTTGGGACTAAAATTAGAATATGAGTTATGACCATTATATTCTACGTAGATTAATTGAATAATTGAATGATGAAACTGAGTGGAGGAGGTTACATAATGGTGAGCTACATACCCTGTATCATTACCAGACATTGTTAGGATAATCAAGCCTCTTAGATTATTACGTGTAGCCAGGAAATGTAACGCGTTTGGGAGATTACGACTGGCAAACTCGATGGGAGGAACCATTGAAGATATACCAAAGGGAGGAAAGCATTAAAAGGGAAACTAAAAAGGGATAGGTGTAATGAGGTGGACATGGATAGAACTAACTCAAGATATGGATAGGGTGTAATGAGGTAGACTGGATAGAACTAGCTCAAGATAGGGATAGGGTGTAATTGAGGTAGACTGGATAGAACTAGCTCAAGATAGGGATAAGTGGTCGTACTTTGAGATAGCAATGAACTTGCGAGCTTTTTAGCACCATGTTACTATCGTTCGGGCTATAAACTATGTAGGCCTACTAATTACGCTAATGTTTAGGATAGGAGGTTATATTAGAAGAAGAGTATCACATGGATTGCGGAGAGTGAAAAAACTATTAGAAGGGATAACCATCCTTAGTATATCCGACTGAGATTTGTAACTCGATCATCCCGTCATCGGCAGTCTAGTCTACTGCGGGACTATCACCTTAGACCATGCGTCCACCGAAGTGGTAACTTTCGGCGTTCCTAATGTCAGAGTAAATGACTAAATAAAGGGTGAAGTTGAGAGCTGCCATTAAATAATTGACGCACGCTGCGTCGATGGGCCAGCTATCTGTGTTTAATTTAATTACACGAAACATTTAGAGATAATCTACATAAATTGATAATGTTTTAAGTGGAATTTAGTTGGTTCCAAGGAACTTGATATATTTAATTCGATACCTACTCTAATATCTTCACGTCGGGTTGGTTGGATCCGTACTCCCAACGGGAGCGCAGCAAATAAAGTTCTCGTCTCTCGATATAATTGAATAAAGTTGTTGTAAGGGGATGCAGGTATCTTAAGGGAGCGGATCAAGAGGGGATGAGCTAGATAGACCAGTGTTTAGTCCGGAAAGGGTTTGGGAGAAGGAGGGCTCGCAGAGAAAGTTAGTTCTCACCATCTCACTACCCCCGCCACTCCATTACCCGTCAAGAAAGTGGATACGTGTTTAGACGGAAAACTTGGATCGGAGTAATCAATCGATCTCTGGTTTGTGTAGGGGTTGAAGACTCTTCTGGTGGTATAGGGGTGGGGGGGGGGGTGGGGGAAAGGGTGCGGTGAGGACAAAGATAAGAATGTGTTGTGGTTTTTTTCTATACACCGCGTCCTCACTTTCCTTCCGGGCTATCCCACATATATACACTAATAGGCATTGCACTCCACAAGAGGATTTAAGGAGGGTGTGAGGGGGGGCTAGCACAATGGAATTTTGGAGGCACCGGATTCACCACCCAAACCTTCCAGGGTGCGTCACCACGGGGAATTACACATGACCAATACGTATGTATCTGAGTCACTCTCTCTTCTAGCCACGTGTGCCACCAATACGGGTTGGGTTGAATTGTGTTTCCTTGTCCTTACAAGGTACATGGCCTACACCTGTTAATGATTCTATGTTCGCATATAATTCATCTAGGAGTCCCGTGTTTGATTAAAGGTGAATATCTGGAATCTATCGCTTTGAAATTAGAGTTGACCTCTTGACTGTGTTTACAATAGAACTAAGCTAGAATACACGTTAATAGCTCCCACGAATTAATCAGTTAAATGCTTTTTATTCAGTCTTAGACCATGCTTATAGATAGCTCTGACCTAATAACGTACCTAATGGGCTTTTATTGTTTATGGACTTGAAAAAAACCTTCGTCTACACCGGAATGTAAATCAACGAAGTCTTTCAGAGAAACTAAATAGCTACAAATAAAACAAATTGTAAATATATTTAGAATGTCTTTCTTTATGACTTCAAAAATGTTATTTACTTTTGTTTTCGAAAATTAAAATTCATTATAGTGGGCCTAACTTCTTCCTTATAAATAGTCCATATAGTTACTTGCTCTTAACGTTTTTTTAAAATCAACTTTCCTCACCTCCCAACCCTACTCCCTTCCACAAGCTAATATTAAGGTCTTCCGACAAGTTAGAAAAAGGGGGAGTGGGGTTAGTATCCCCAACACCTCCCACCCCACCTCAAGGTAATTAGTTGGACCTAGCTCCTTCTTCCACCCCGTCAAACAATTCACCTCCATTACTCTTTTCATCAATCATCAAAACCGTTTTCAAGCTGAAAGTTTTTGGTTCGCAAAAGCTTTAACGTCTAATGCTAAGTAACAATAGAGGCTTTGCAACCCTCCCTGCTTACACCAGGCAAAGTAATTTATTTTCAAAAGCCTACTACCCCCTCCCCTCTCACTCTCTAATGAAAAATGAATGTTTTATATCACAAAAATAAGAGGAAAGAGAATTTTGTGGTTGAGAAGGGGTGTATTGTGAGGGTGTTTAGGTAGCCTCATTGGCGGAAAAAACAAAAACAAAAAAATAACGGGAGACCTAAAATCTTAAGGGAGGGTTCAATTTCCAATGAATACGTCGCTTTATTTAAAAAAAAACACAAATAAAAAAAGATAAAATAAAAGTGTTGTAATTTTTCACCTTCAAAAACTCTTGATTGGATTTAAAGAGAAGGGATTTTAGATTAATATGAAAGATTATGGAGATATTTCTTTGTGTACATAATATGCTGCCTTTCATTCTTCAAGCCGTGCATCAAATTATATTCAAGTTAAAAGTTTGTTGAAAGGAAAATGGTCTTTGAAGTTTAGGGTAGTTTAAGGTAGATAATCTTGCTTTAGATTCATACCCAGCCAGACAACACAATATTTTATATGGATTTCACTCTTGTATACATAATTCAGACTTGAAGGGACGCAACTAGTTTAATACGATTGTATTTTTAAAATACCTTGCGTGTGCACATCGGTGGCCACATGAATTAAGGCTTAAATCTCGTCAGGTGTAATTTACTGGTGAGTAGTAGGTCAGGGTTCGAATCTTGTCTATATGTGTACGCATTGATTTTCTTAGAAATGAACATTTGTAACAATTTTTAGAAACTACAAACATATGTTTTGCGGTCAACATTGGTAACATTTTACTATATCGTTAGTGTTAATCTCTAGGTAGTGATGTTGTCTTTCAAAAGTGACAGCTACAGATCATGTAGCTTGACGTATGGACGTGAAACTAAATTTAATAATTTTTCCTTGAATGTCAGATGATTATTTTTTAGAAAATTACCGGGGAAAAAAATGGGTTTTTCACTCTCACTTCACGTAAATTCGAGTTCATTTCCTATAAATTCTACCTATTTATCCCCAACCCATTTGTGTAAATGCACGGGGAGCCCAGATGGGTAGTAAGATGGGGAGCACGGGAAAAAAGCAGACCTTAAGCCAATATTTCAATACCAATGCAACTATAATAAATACATATTAAAAAAAGTTTATAGTTGTTGTAAAGCTGGACCTAGCCTAACTTAGTGTAAAATAAAATTCAGAGGAGTTATGGCAAAGTGATAGTTTCTTTCTTGTCATTTTCAGGGACAGATGCTGTAAAATCACTGGGGGGAGTCGGAGAAGGTAATTTCCATTTAAATGTGCGTAATACTCTCTATATTGTATGGTTATATCAGCAATGGTTTCAACCTGAGGTACGCGCAATTTAATATACAGGGCCTATATATATTTAATAAATATATTATTATAACGTCCCCCGTTTTATTGGGGTGCCCGGTAGCCAACCCTAACTACAACACTACCGCAGCACCGTAGGGACTTACATGGTTGGGATGGACCTCGAGCGGTAGGGGTTGGAATGGGTGGTTCGTGGGGAGTGAGACTCGAGTGTTAATCCAATAATTTATATTTATTAATCGGTTCAGATGACTAAACTACTACATAGGTAAACGGGTAGATCTCCCGTGACGAGGGAACATGAACGATAACGGGACTCACAAAACTTCCCAGAGACCCGCAATCGAGCCTCCGGTGGGGGAACCACCAGATCACATTTTTTCCCTCCGTGTCTTAGTCAGTGGTTGCTAGAGGACGAATCTCATGCACCAAGAATGGCTTCTCTTCAACTAGGGTGAAGCTCCACCCCTACTTTTTAATCAACCAATCACTAAACAAGGTGTTATTACTATTGCTTAAACTTGCTGACCAAGATGTGTCCAAAAAGCCAGAAGGTCCATTGGTCGCACTGTGCTCGCTCGTCAACAGGATGCAAGCTATATGATATATATGCTATGCTCAGCAGGATGGCAACCCAACACTCTTGACTTCCAAAGAAATGTACAAGCGTGGGTTAACCTCTTGCTCTTACATTATATATAAATACATATATATATATATATGATATATAAGCAAATATATGTACAATACGTGTATAATATATTATATTTGTATGTAGAATATATAATGTATCTAGCATATATTATATACATAATCCATAATATATTACAACACACCCTCGTGTGCCGTATTACAGGCTTTTCACTCAACTATTCTACCAATTAAAACCGGTAATTAGTAAGCTCCAAAAGCATAAAAAATATAAACGTGGGAAAGAATAAAATAAGAATAACTACTTTAAATAAAACTTCCACATAATTTTTAATAACAGATCTAATTAACAAAATAAATAAATAAAGAAACAGTTTTACAAGGCAGATAATCATGATGCAAAATCGAGTTGACCTTTACTCACTTACAAAGGCTCCCCACTCCCCCCTCAAACCCCCCCCCACATGAGTTTGACGCGCGCCTTGAACGAGCGCGATCCTCGAGCGGATCCTCGAAAACATAGTGAGCAAAGAAAATATCAAGTGTCACACATCCTTGTGTCGATCCTCCTAATTAGTTCCTAATTGATGTTCTTGTAGTCTAGGAAGTGCCTAAGTCCTGAAGATTGCGGCAGGTTCTGAATCTCCCAGTTTCACACTTGGTTCCATCGAGGAGTCGCACAGTGGCTAGAAAATTTACCTATGATAAATAATAGGTGATTTTTGTGACAGTAGGACCTAGGTGACGGTTAAGCCAACTTTAATTTAGGCCTGTTTATTTATTATTTTGTTAGATTAGCACGTTTATAATAGTAAAAATATAATGATCAAGTTAGCAAATACCAATATAAAAAGTTTCTAGGTGTATATAATGGTTAAAATAAATTTGCCTCCGGTGGTTGGGGGCGCCTCCCCTGGGCCCCTCTTGAGCCTCCTCTACTTCGCAATTTTGAGTACCATACTAAATGTAAACTAACAATAGAATATACTATACCTTGGCTACATAACGAATGATAGACAGAAATCCTAAGTAACACATAACCTTATTCTAACTATCAGGTCTCATCACACTATATCTATCTGTTATCTCATCATATATCTCATCTAGGTCTATTTCAGCACTATATCTCATCTAGGTCTATCTCATCATTATATCTCATCTAGGTCTATTCATCACTATATCTCATCTAGGTCTATTTCAGCACTATATCTCATCTAGGTCTATTCAGCACTACTCATCAGGAACTCACATTATCAAATCCAACATGTAAATAATATAAACCACTGAAAACAAAAATGGTGGACTTCCTATTTTTCCCATAATTACAACACATATGCCGTTACACATAATACATATACATACCTACTGGTTAGCCTACTTGCTTCGGTGGCCAGATGGTTTAAGGCATCACTCTCGTGTTAGACCAGACTGCCGATTACGGGAAATCGGGATCGAAATTTCGGTCGGGTGTATTGAAGGTTTTTTTTCCAAAATTAATGTATTCCGCTCCACCCATTTACACAAATGCGGGTACATCTCCTATAAACTAAAACATTCTTCACCCCTCACTCATTAGCCTAACTACGCTAACACCCATTTCGGTGCCGCGTAGTCTAACGCGCTACTTCGCAGTAGAGTAGAGATTACCGATGACGAGGAGATCAAGGTTCGAATCTCGGTCGGGTGTACTGAGGTTTTTTCCAAAATGGTTTTCCACTTTACCTCCACTCAAATGTGGGTGCACTTCCTTATAACCTCTATAATTCCTAAAACCATAACCGTAACTAGTACATAAGCGTATAGCCCGAACGAGTAGTAGGACGCGGTGCTACCAACATTACGCTAACGCAGTGTTTCTCAAATGTTTTTGGGATGATGGACCACCAAAATGGAAGATATGCGCACTGGGAGACCATTGGGGCCCTGGAGGGATAAGGGTTAGGGGGAGTTGAAAATTATACAAGAAAAACATTAGGGACTATAAGTATAACACCAATTTTTTTTTAATCATTGGCGTACTAAACCAAGGCCCGGTCGATCCCTGTCAGGTGTCATTTTTCATGGCTATAAACGTACCTAACAACCGTAACAGTTTGGCTATAAATAATCCAACTAAAGATTTAAAGTCTAGCATACACAGTCTTGCCGCAAATAAAGTGTTCATATTTATGGGAATAAAGTCAATTAAACATTTTATGCAAGCTTAGTTTTTTTTTGTAATCAAAATGATTTATAAATTAAGTTTTTTTTTAGTAAAGATGGTGACAACTTTGAATTTTCTGAAACGAAGGCCTCTAGATATTTTTAACTTCAAAGTGGCTTTTATGCTCAAACGAGTTTGACACCCCTGTTTTAAGGCGTCAATCTCACAGTAGACTGGACTGCTGATTACAGGGAGACCGGGATTCAATTCCAGGTCAGGTGTACTGAGTGTTTAAAATAAATCGTTTACCACACCCCCTTCATGAAAATGTGGATACACTTACTTTAAATATGACCTTCCTAATTCCTAACACATTAGCGCATTTTGCTAAGTGTGGTCTGTGGTAGCCTATCAAATGATCCCAGGAAGTTTACTGATGATAATGATTTGAAGAATGTTGATACTATATAGTACATTTATTGTAATAATTCGAGATTATCGAGGTATCGATATATATATAGTTTGACATCCTTACATAGCCTGCCTATGTAGCTGAGATATAGTCAATCAAATGTTGCGCTTAGATTAAATATTGTTAAAATCTTTAAATAGCACCCGAGTTTGGTTTTTATTGGAACTAACACAAAATTATTTTAGATGAATCTATACATATATAGATTGAAAGTTGAAATTTTCCACTCTTTTAAGCCTACAATCTTGACATGCCTGTCTTAGACTATGCGGCCACCGCTGTGGGTTCATCCATTCTCACTAACCCCTTTGAGACGACCTTGACAGTCTATTAATCAATCTTAAACTGACCTTAATGTGTGTTGTTTGGTGGAGTAGGGAAGTTATGTTGTGGCCATTTACAAGGTTTTATGGTGGGATTTTAGGCGACGTGACTTCAGCACAGTATTTTTTTACAGTTTTTATATCAAAACATTATTTTGGTCAAAATAAATAATTCTCTAGTAGTAACATATAGTTTAATTTTCTTCACATGGTGATATAAACAGTTCTTGAATATCTGCCAAGAGTATCCTAGAATTTAATGACAAATCTTTCCCTTTATTTATAAAGTTTCTCATCTAATGCCACTATGTTCATGACAGATATTCAACAACTGTTGATATCTCCACGGGAAGTAAGTTAAACTCTTTATGATTATACTAAAGAAATTTTTTTATTTATTTTGGTAAACAAATTTTGCTATAAAAACTACAAAATAAACCACACTTAGCTTGCGTTCCCTACATCCTTACTTTAAGGATGTTCAAGCGATAAGTCCCCTAGTTTTTGCTTCGAATATATACATGTATGAGAGTCTGTGGTCTTATAAGATGGCACCAGGATTTTAAATTTTCATTTATATTTAACATTTACATTTATATTAATTTAAGATTAAATTGAGAGATTTATTCAATATTTTGGCAATGTTTTTGTATTAGTCTTAAACGAAACACTATCTGCATATAAAACAAATCTCACAAATTAAACGATCAATTAAAAAATAAATTTGTCAGCAAGATAATATTATATAATATAAAGTTATTATGCTATTTCTTTGACATAAAAATATAATATTGAGTCGATATGATGATTATAAAACGTAGCTCAAACTTAATATTTGTTGCGAGTAAATTATTTTGAATTATTTATTTGGTTTGAAAATATATTCATAGATTATAACGGCATTACAAAATGTCTCGTGTATCGCTCGTCTTAGTGAAACAATCGTGTATCTCAGCAGTTGACATTTATTGTTTACAGCTCGCGGATTACTGATTAATTCTGAAGCAGACTCTTGTTATATTTAGCATAGTATTGAAAATGAAAAGCATTCTCTTCCTAACTCATGAATTATGAAAATATAACATGTCAGCTCTGACGCGTTTAATATTGAATCAAGATTCACGTTGCAAATTGAAAGTTGTTCTCGGCGTCACCGCAAAGGAAATTTGGCTCCCATCGCCATTTTATGTATAAAAATACTCGAGTAAACAACTCTTTCTAGAGACAAATACACTTATTTCATTTGTTTGTTTTTTAGTACTGCGTCTTACTACCCATTCGGGTTATACACCTATGTAATAAATTATGATAATGGTTTTAGGAATTAATAAGGTTATATTTAGAGGATGTGTAACAGCATTTGCATGGAGGTAGAGGGGAAAATAATTTTGTAAAAAAAGCCCTCAATACACTCAGCTGAGATTCGAACCTCAATCTCCCGTCATCAGCAGTCCAGCCGTCTGTGAGAATAGCGCGTTAAATCATACGGCCACCCAAGCTAGTACACTTGGGTTTCTAGATCTGAAATTAGCTCATCTAGACCTGCTTTGGTGGACGTATTGTCTGAGACGTCACTTTCGCAAAATACTAGACTACCGAACGGAGCTTGAATCCCGGTCAGATGTACTGAGTTGTTTTTACTAAATTGTGTTCCATCCTCACTCTATGCAATGTGTACTTCCTCTAAATTCAACCTTCCCCATCCCAGCTCACTAGCGTAATTAGTACTATGCGTTAACCTGCACAGGTAGACCTAGTAAGACGCGATGATAAGAAGTTCGTAGATTAGTAGATACATTTAGATCATTAGGTAGAACAGCCGTATACTTAACTAAAGACCCCACTTCGTGGCCACGTGGTCTAACGCGCTACTCTTTCAGTAGCTAGATTGTTGATGACCGGGAGATCGTTTTAAATCTCGGTCGAAAGTGCTGAGAGTGGATTTCCAAAATGGTTTTTTACTCCCCCTCCACGCAAATGGGGGCACACTTCCTGTTTATATAACCTTCCTTTTCTCTAAAACCATTAGCGTAATTAGTACATAGGCGTATAACCCGAATGGGTGGCTAGACGTGGTGCTAAAGAACAACTAAAGGTCCCGGGCTCAATTCCTGGCATGTCTGAAAAAGTTATCATGGAGCTTTTTTGCACTAATGAATTAATTACCGGGGGGTTGGGTGTGGGTGTCTCAAAATTAAGTTAGTATATCTATCGTAAGCTGAAAAATAAATTCTATTCAGAAAGGCCAAGAAAAAAAAATTAAATACAAATTTATAGCAGGTAATCAAGAGGAAGTATACCTGAACTAGGCGATGGATAGACCACATTGATAAATAACATGTGGAAATCCATCATGAGTGAACCTGGGTGAGATATGAACCTTGACTTCTCTGTCACTGACAAAATGGCGAGCTTGAGCCTTAAACCACGTTAACTCCAGTGCAGATATAATTAACGCGTGAGGTGGGCTCGAAGTCTTTGTAAAAAAGCATTTTTTTTTGGTGATTTAAAATTCGGGTTTCCAGGGCCGGCTGTATGTACTAAGAGTGGTTTTATCTTAAATATTTTTCCACTGTTCTTTCACACAAACGCGTACACATTTCCTCTAAATTATTTCTTCTTAGTTCCTACCCTGTTAGCGTAATGAATATATATGCGTGTAGCCAAAACGTGTGATGAGACGCGGTGAAAAAAAAAGATAAACGAGTGTACGTATCGCGAATTAAATATTATATCGACAACGATTAGTTTTTTATTTATTTAGCACCGCGTATTACTACCTGTTCGGATTATACGCTTAACGATTAGTTTACATGAGGATAGTACCAAGTGCGAGTTTCTCAAGATAGTGAAGACATCAAAGTAAGTCAACACACATTATAATATTTCACCCACCTTTCTACCCCCGATCATCAACAATCGTTTTCAGCCACGACGGATGACCTTAAAACTCGCGTGTTCTCGACCAACTTTGCTCTGTATGACGCTCACAGGGTACTTTAGCGGCTGGGGGGAGGAGGTACTCAGCCTTGCGAGTCTGTAGACTCTTGATGTCGAGTGTAATTACAGCTAACAGGTAGAGGGTTGGCCGTGATACTCTAGTTTTGTAGGCCGAACGCCGCTATAGTCGGAACGACCGTTTCAAGTGTAGCTCTTCTAAGAGAGAAGTCCCGGTTGGATCATACAAAGCTGTTGCGAGTCGCCATGTTGGAGGAAAACGTTCCAACTTCAAATTAATGTAATCAGCAAAAACTAGAAAGAATAAATTTACAGAATATAATACAACCTTTTAAGGTCTTTTAAATTTCGAGGTATACCTATACAATTAGTATATTAAGGTGGAGTGGAAGGGTACGCGAGCTAAGGGAAGTTTTTTTTAATAGTTTTTATATCAAAACATTCTTTTAGTCAAAATACTTTTTAGCTTTAAAACTTTTTAAATTAACAGGAAAAGATTGTCGTTAAATTCCAAGAAACCCTTGATGGATATTTAAGAACTTTTGAGATCATCATGTAAAGAAAATTCAATTCTATATTTGTACGGGAAAGATATTTTATTTATTTTGGGCAAAAAAAAGTTTTGCCATAAAAACTGCAAAGGCACTGGCTTTTTCTTCCGTACCCTTCCATCCCACCTTTAGAAACTATATTTTAATACAATTTCTTACTTCACTATTTTCTGTTTATGTCTTATTCTTTTTTTTGGATCCTTTTGCCTTTTTTTTTTTCGGTTTGTCAATAATAGTAATTCTTTTACCAATTTCCTATTTTTATATCGTTGTATATTAATTTTTGAAAATGGCTTCCACATATCACACATTTCCATCATTAGAGTGGAAACATAGGCCTAGAGGTTTAATTTAAAAACCAGCCTATTTCTCTTAATCCAGGGGCAGTAGTGTAATATTTGAAATGTGTTCCTATTTACATTTTGTAGGCCATATTGTCTTAGTCTTCTCTTTTAGACTTTATATTTCCTTCTTTAATGTGCACAACCATGCTTTAACATTCTAAATAAAAATATCTCCGTATTACTATTCTGTTTATTAGTCTATGCTAGAGCAATATTACTGGCTATTAGAAGTCGATATTTTAAATCTAAGCCAGCAGAAAGAGAACCAAGCTTTGGTGGTCGATTGATCCAACTCTTAGGCATCACTCTACCAAAATACTGGACTGCCATTGACGGCGAAGTCGAGGTTCAAATCGGGTGTACTGAAGGTGGTTTTCCACCCTTACTCCATGCAAATACAGGTACACTTCTTCCAAATTTAAACCTATTCATTCTTAACACATTCGCGCAATTAGTTGATATCCGTACAACCCGAATGTTTAGTAAGAGTGTGATAAAATAAAAATAAAATAGAAGTACATCAATACAATTAAATTTTCATTAGAAGGGCTTTATCTGACAACTATAAGAGTTAAATATACTTTCGGGTATAATGCATAAAGTCATATGATATTTAGTTGTCACTCTTGATAGATATTATCATTACCTATAAAATTACATTAACAAAATGGTAAAATGATATCAGTTTTGGCTCCAAAATATTGAAATGTTAATAACCATTTTAAATTATGTCAAGAAAGAAGCTTCTATTAATTGAGAGGGAATAGATTATTAAACTGACTTGGCCGAATTAAAATATTATACAACATTTTATAAAACATTCTAAAATTTCAAATCTTGAGTAAGGAGTGGATAAATATAAAATGTTATAGTTTAAAGTAAAAATTTAAATTGACAATTTAATAATAAGCGTGTAACCCGAATGGGTAGTAAGACTAGATGTAATAATAATAATAATAATAATAATAATAATAATAATATAAAAATACATACTGTAGGTTTGTAAAACCAGTCAAAATGTTATAGAAAGTGTCAAAAAAAATTTTTTTTATATTAAATGGTTCAATATAAATAAAGAGTTAATTATTTATAATATGTTAAAAGTTTAATATAATATATAATACAATTGTCCGAATAATAATATAAATTGTAACCGTAATCCGGCTAGCAAGTTAATTTAATAATCCCCGCTTCGGTGGGAACATGGTCTAAATTTACAACTCTCGTAGTAGACTAGACTGTCGATGACGGGGAGATTGAGGTTCGAACCTATGTCGGGTGCACTGAGAGTGGTTTCCCCCCCCAAATGATTTTACACCCTCCATCTACGCAAATGTGGGTACACTTCCTATAAATATAGCCTTCCTCATTCCCAAAACCATTAGTGTAATTAATTCATAAGCGTATAAGCCGAATGGGTAGTAAGACGCGGTGCTAAAAATTAAATAATAATATTTTTTCAAATTTAAAAGATTATGTTTGATTTTTTTTAAAAGGCCCTACAATGACAGTTGGGCTGTAAGCGCAATGTTACTTACAAAATGGTGCCGCGCAATTCACTTACAACCGAGAATACTACGTAAGTTGTGCTCTAAACGATATCTCCTTGTTACTATACTGACGCCAAAGTAAGCACTCGTAATTATTTTCAGCTTGTTGTGATTACACGGGAACAGAGTGGAGGAAGGTCTTTAGAGGAAATGAAAGCCACCCCTCGAGAAAACACCCCTAGCAGGGAAGAAGAGGGAAGTTTCCAAACAATCGAAGAGAGTGAACATGAACTGAGACACTGTTACGCCTTTCTCATTAATTCCATTGCTCTAGCGAGGAGAATAAACATCCATTTTAAGCATGAATGACTGACTTATGAACATTCTAAGGTACGCTACTATCAGATATAAAAAAAGGATACCTGAAAATCCATACATAATTAACTCTATATTTACATGAAAAGTTAAATTCGTTTAAAAGACTGTTCGAAATAAAAAAAAATGTGTATTCTAAATTAATTTAATGGATTTAAGAACAAATTAAAAGCTAATTTTAGAGTGTAATTTTAAAAAACTAATTAATTATTTTGAGTAGTATTATTATTTTTAAAACCAGGCAAAAGTTTGATGGGCTAACTTTGAAAAACAGTTTGAAATCCAATTTAATTTTTGTTTCCCCACCCCATATAAATAAAAACCGAGAACTATCCGTCCAGGCTTTGTGCATTTTAACTACACTAATAGAGTAGGATCCACTTCGATGGCCACATGGTCTAAGGTATTACTCTCGCAATGAATTAGACCTCTGATGACGATGATATCGGGTTTCGAATCCCAGTTGGGTGTACTGGGGAAGTTTTCCTAAATGGTTTTCCACTCTACCTCACGCAAATGCGGGTACACTTACTCAAAAAATTAAACCTTCCTAATCCCTTCCTAAACACTTCAGCGTAATTAGTAAATATGCATATAACCTAACGGGTAGTAAGAGGGGATGCTAAAAATAAAAATAATAGGGTAGGTATGTTGACGATATAATTTAGAAGAAATGTACCTGCATTTACGTGAAAGGAGAGTGGAAAATAAATTAGAAATACATCTGACCGGGATTCAAATCCCGATATTAACAAGCCAGACTAGATGAGCCTGATATTTTAGTCCACATGTCCACTAATATGGGTAAACACAATTTAATTTTTTTGTATTTTTGATTCTTTTGTATAGCAGTGATACCAGTAATTCCTCGTGAGATAAATCGATATGCGACTTATCTTACGGGTCTGCATTGAAGGTTGCATAGCTATGATGAGCATCTGCGTTTGAAAGTGTCTCGTGTCCAATTTTGGTTACCTGGAATAAGAGCCATTTTGATAAAAGCTATAAATAATTATATCTAATAGGTAACAGGGAAAAACTATGTAATACATTATCAATAATGTAAAATTAAATGTTGGTAAAATAATGGACCTTTGTTTATAGCTATATTAAAACACCAAAAATTACCTAGCCTTCATCATAACAAACCAAAAAGAAATATAATACATTTTGAAAGAATATACCAGCCCAAATTTTGGAGCTGAACTATTTTAAAGAAAAAAAAAATTTTTACATACATTGTTTTAAAGATTTAATTAAAATAGACCCACTTCGGTGACCACGTGGTCTAACGGCTACTCTCATGTTGGAATAGACTGCTGAAGATGGGGAGATCATGGTTCGATCCCGGTTGGGTGCACTGAGGGTGGTTTTCCCTTAATTGCTTTCCCTCTCCCTTCACGCAAATGCAGGTAGCATTTAATTAAATTGAATCTTCATAATCCTTAATCCATTAGTGTAATTAGTGCATAGGCGTATAATTAAAAATATATATTAATATACTATGGTAAAATACTGAAATTAGTTTCGTGTCCTAATTAGTATATCAAAATGAATTTTAAAATGTTCAGGGTAGATGGACGTATTGTGACGACACTTAATTACTATTTCTGACTACACCTATAACGGATGAACAGAGTGTGATGACAGTTGCTTAATCCTCACAATTACACCTGAAGGTAGAATTCCCGCAGCACGTCTCGCGTCTGCGACCAGAGACGCGTCGTGGTGAGACGCAGACGCGGGCTACAGTGTTTCCCTAGATGCGTCTCTTGATCGTCAGTCGTGGGTTATTGGATGTGTAGTGCAGATCGTTCCTCAGTTAGCAGAGTTTTTCAGTTCTGTTTTATTAAATGTTCCGTGATGTTTTGCTATTTTAGAATAGTGTGGATAAAAAATACTAACTTGATCGACCAACCATTCCTGAACTCTCTTTCCATGTGTTGTCCTGTACAGGTTGGTCCCGGTACACTGGCGAAGATATGTAAAAAACTGATGGGTGCTTTTCCACCCCTAAAATTTAATTTTCATCCTCTTCTATGGAGAAATCTTGGATCATTTTCAAAATCAGCCCAATCAAATATAAAACTGTGTCACGGACTTAGGACCCCCCTCCCTTAATATGTAAATGTCCCTAAACTGTAAGCATCCCATTTATGATGCTTTCCTTAAATACTTGTCTCCTGTGTTTTATTTAATGATAATAATAATAAAATAATTTATAAATGTAGTGTAATGTTAACTTAAGACATGGCTAAATGGAAGAGAAGGATTAAGCCTTAATTTGACATGTAAATAAAGATAATAATAATACAAATTATTATTAATATTCTTATTATCAATGACCGACGGGGACCTAAGATTTCCTCTAATAGCGAGGTTCCTTTGAACCACTTTTCCTTTTAAATATTTGTTGTAAACAACTTCTATTTATTTCATGTGTTGGCAAGCAATAACGACAAAACTAAATATAACTTTCTAAACACACGATTGCTCGGTGGTGCGTCTGCGTCAAACTGCTTTCGAAAGCAGTGTGGACGCAGACGCTATGTATAAACGCGGGGCGCGCACTCTGGTCGCCAGTCGCAGACGCCTTGAAGGAAATGGCTGGCCACATAACAAACTATGGAAACCAGTCCGGTCGCTGGTTGCTGACGCGAGACGCAAGACGTGCAGAGGGAATCGTACCTTTAATTCGAAGGACGGAGTGAGACGACAGCTACCGAATATTCTCGAACACACATAAAACGGATAGATGGAGGGGAATGACAGTTGCCGAACATTCTTGACTACACATAAAAAGGATAGATGGAGGGGAATGACAGTTGTCGAACATTCTTGACTACACATAAAAAGGATAGATAGAGGGGAATGACAGTAACTGAACATTCTAGACTACACATAAAAAGGATAGATGGAGGGGAATGACAGTTGCCGAACATTCTTGACTACACATAAAAAGGATAGATGGAGGGGATGACAGTTGCCGAACATTCTTGACTACACATAAAAGGATAGATGGAGGGGAATGACAGTTGTCGAACATTCTTGACTACACATAAAAGGATAGATAGAGGGAATGACAGTAACTGAACATTCTAGACTACACATAAAACGGATAGATGGAGGGAGTGACAGTTGCCGAACATTCTTGACTACACATAAAAAGGATAGATGGAGGGGAATGACAGTTGCCGAACATTCTTGACTACACATAAAAAAGGATAGATGGAGGGAATGACAGTTGCCGAACATTCTTGACTACACATAAAAAGGATAGATAGAGGGGAGTGACAGTAACTGAACATTCTAGACTACACATAAAAAGGATAGATAGAGGGGAGTGACAGTAACTGAACATTCTAGACTACACATAAAAAGGATAGATGGAGGGGAATGACAGTTGCCGAACATTCTTGACTACACATAAAAAGGATAGATGGAGGGGAATGACAGTTGCCGAACATTCTTGACTACACATAAAAAGGATAGATGGAGGGGAATGACAGTTGCCGAACATTCTTGACTACACATAAAAAGGATAGATAGAGGGGAGTGACAGTAACTGAACATTCTAGACTACACATAAAAAGGATAGATGGAGGGGAATGACAGTTGCCGAACATTCTTGACTACACATAGAAAGGATAGATAGAGGGAAATGACAGTAGCTGAACATGCCAAACTACACATAACCGGACACTATTTCCATCTTTACAATCCTATCTTCACCTTAACTGGTATATCATAACAAACAAATCTTTGGTGCAAGCGAGGCGAGAATTACTTTAAGTGGAAATTGAACATTCCTGCATCTATAAGAACAACAAGAAAATAGGAGATTAAGATGAAACAAAGCTCGATGGGAAAACCCCCTTAAGAGCCCTTTTCACGGTTGATTAACAGCGATATAACGATCGAACAAGAATACTTATCGATGTTCTGGTTTTCTGTATTCTTCATTTGATAGCAGGGAAATTGTGATCAGTTTAATAATGTTTTTATTTTAAAATGATTAATTTTAAATTTTGCTGTATTTTTAAAAATATGTTAAAATAGTTTTGATGGTGGTAATTCCACTGTTTTCTAAAGTAGACTATAGAAAACCGCACCATGATTCGACGTCTGGTCCAAGTCAAACTATTTATTTAAATATAAGTGTTATCAGTGAGGGGAGATGGGGCTCTCAACGCCACCATAGATTAATATTACTAATACCTAATCACGTGTCTACCAGTGACGTAACAACCAGGCCCGCAGGGGCATATGATATAAGGGGGACCGCGAAAGGGAACTTTAAATTACTATAAATTTGGTGGAAATAATTGTAATCAAATAACTTATGTCCTGATTAGTGACAATTTAGATAGTAGAATATGTTTATCATAAATTGTTATAAATAATTATAGATAAGCTATGACATTATTTCAATTATTTTATTCGGTTTTAAATAGAGCAGATATTTTTTATCTTCATATAGTCAAACTTACTTACTGATGACATTCCCAACACAAAACCGAGATTAAAATAGTCATTATAAGGTGTGATTACTAAATTAGTAATTATTTAGGAATATTAATTATTTCTTATAACATTTATTAAGGTGTTAGATGACTTAGAAATGGGGGCCCAAAAATAGATCTTGTGGGGGATGGGGGTCGGGGAAGCCAACCTTAATCTCTTAAGCCACTGGTGTCTACAATCATTCGTAGTCACCTTTTGTCTGTCTCTATTAGTTTAATGTATGCACACCCATTTGCCAATCCATCATTCATCTCTTACGTATACTTAGTTACATTGACTTGCTTTTAGTTAATCAGTAATAAATATGAAAAGTCTATAATGTTAAAACATATTCATACTAAACTAACAGACTGTCTACAACGTTAAAACATGTTTATACTCAACTAGCAGACTGTCTACAACGTTAAAACACGTTTACACTTAACCAACAGACTGAACTAAAACCTTTCTAATTAGAGCCACACGTCCACCATACACCTATACCCCAGGCGTGCTGGTGACAGCTAGCAAAAGCTACCAGATTTACCAACTTTCATTTATCCATTCGCCAAACCAAAAGATTTAGTAGATTTTCTACCCTTTGTTTGTTAACTTTTTTTTTTAGTGGACACTTTTATAAAGTCATAAAATGTTGATGCTTTCCAAGTGGAAAGTTTTAATTGCTAGAACAGTACAAATAGTTTTATTTTTCAAAGTGCTTTTTTTAATCACGACGACGCACATTTACAAAATTCTGAGAAAGGTTTATGTATCTTTTTAATTTTTAAAATATTTCTGAAAAAGGGATAAATCTGAAAACATAGTTTGAACGTTTTTAATATTGTATTTCACCTACACACAAAGTAATGTTTGAAGTCTAATTTTCTTCAATCTAAGAATTTATCTTCCTCGTCATGCTTTTTACATTACTAATTCACGTAAAAATAAAAGTAATCGAAAGTAAATATTTTTAGTGCTCCACGACTTAATATACCCATCCGGACTATCCTCATACCAGGTAGGGATGAACAAGGTTTAATTTAAAAGGAATGTACCCACATTTGCGCAGAAGGAGAATAAACGCCATTAAAAAAAAGCCTTGGTAGACCCAATGGAAATTTTAGCCCAGACCTCTATATCATCAGCAAACCAGGATAAATGAGGTTTACACCTTAGCCCACGTGTCCACTTGTGTAAGGTTATGTTTTTTAACCTATTTAAAAAACACATATTGTATTAGTAAAATATTTTATTGTAGGTACCCAAATAATTTTTTTGGTATGTGTTATACAATATTTTTAAAAATGTTTGATCAAAATTCTTTGAAAAAATGTATTTTTTTATTTATTATTAATTTTTAATATCAGAAAGATTCTCCACATAGTTTGCGAGCTATGTAGACATTTCCTATATTATATATCAAAACAGAGAATATCCTGGAATTTCTCAAAAACGCCCCCAGTGCTACAAACAGAAATTTTAAATCTCTATCCTTCAGAACCTGATTTTGTGGCTGCGTGGTCCAAGGTGTCATTCTCTCAATAGACTAGATTTCTGATGACATTGAGATCGGGGTTCGAATCCAAGGTATACTGAAGGTGGATTTTCCTAAAAGGGTTTTCCTCCACACAAAATTCCGGTAAAGTTACTCTAAATTCAACCTTCCTAATCCCTAGCTCACTGGAGTAATTAATACATGTATTAAGGCGTGGAGGTGAAAACATAACATATCCTTCAGAGATTAGACCAACACTAGCATCGCTGGTTTTTTTTGGCCCTGCGTCTCATTAATTACCGCTCCGAGCTACCAGCATTTTAATACACTATTGCTGTTGTAGGACCCACTTCGGTGGCCACATGGTCTAAGGCGCTACACTCACGGTAGAATAGACTGCCGATGACGGGGAGATCGTGGTTCGAATCTAGGTTGGTTTTTACAAAGTGCATTTTCACAATCTTTCTTCACGCAAATGCGGATATATATCCTCTAAATATAACCATCCTAATCCCTAAAACCATTACCGTAACTATTACATAAGCGTATAACCCGAACGGGTAGTAAGACTCGGTGCTAAAAAAAAAGTTGTAGGGATGAGGAAGATAAAATTTAAAGCAAATTTACTAGCATTTGTGTTGAGGAAAAATGTGTAAAAAACAACTACCCCAGTGCACACGCCGTATTCGAACACGGCCTCTCAATAACTAGTGCATCAGACTAGATTAACTTAAATGTTTTGTCCACGTGACCACATATTCGTATTTTTAAACTTTGTTAACTTCTTCACGAACTCGAAGTGAATGACTGACGAATTCATCCAATAAATATAAATACCTACGATGATTAAATATCTACGATAAAGTGACATTTTTTCCATTGTAATTTTCAAGGACAGCCATTTTAAAATCAACAATGGGAGTGGAAAAGAGTATTTGCCATTTAAATGGCACATAATACACCTATTTACCTTATTTATTTTCTTGAGCCAATAACCCAAAGGTTGGTTTGACGTGATTTCTATCCATCAGCTGGCTATCAGCTATCATTCAGCTGGCTAGTGCTGCCTGTACCATCTGGTAGAAATCCCATCTACTAGAGGAGTTCAGGAAGTGTGGTGGTTCCCCGTTGACTTCCACACGGAATTTATATGAGCGAGTGCGAAAGCGCGTACCAATTGTGCCGGAAAGGTATATATTTTCACATACTTACAAGGTTATTTTCTTACCACAAACGACACAGGACCGGCGGCCTTACTTCCTCCCCTGTACTACGGATTTTTATCGCTCAAGGGAAATCTATTGACGTTGGCTATGTTTGAACCCACGAACATCGAGCCCCAAGGCAAGCACTTTACCCCAAGACCTCAGAGATTAACAACTATCAACAATATTATACATATATGTTTTATTGACAAAGCGTAGTGGGGCCCTGTTTTTGCTAGACCATCTGACATTTTATTTTTGTCTGTTTTCTCCACGATTACTGATAAATGCTTGAACCAATTTTAACGAAATTTGTCAGGAGCATTTTTTTAGACCTAGGCCAAACGATGTATTTATATGATTTTACGATCTTATTATCCGTTTGAAGATAGCGTCTGCTCAAAAAGTGTTTCGTTTAATAAGTCACCCCAAGTAATTTAATTTCAGAAGAATTCTAAGCAATCGATCAAGCCCCTCAGGCAAATTAATTATAATTTTCACATCTAATGAAAATTTGACATTTTAAACCACGTGGACAGCGAATTTTCTCCACGAATATTTCTAACTTGATCACCCGGGAAAAATATCAACCTCACTTCCAAGGAGAAATTATGAGAGGAATTCTAACTTGGAATCCAAAGATAAATTTAAAATTTCTTAACTTAAAAATAATAAAAGGCGTGAGGTACACTGCTCACAAAACCAATAGTATACCTTTGTTATTGGACAGGCCTATTACATTACTAGCTCTATGAAATTCAGTGATGTATAGTTATTAAAATAGCAGTGGTAGCGTACGATTCATGAAAGTAGCAGAGTCAAAAATGTGCAGTACATTTAAGCTTTCTAGCAACCAACTTGATTAAGTAATTGGTATTTGCATAAAAATTTAATCAATCAATTTAGTAAATCTGGGATAAAATCAATCCAGGACATACTGGCAAGTTTGAACCCTGTCAGCTCCACAAATATAAAGGCCCTTAAGGTGCGGCAGAAGGGAGCGCAAGTATTTTTACAATTTTTATATAATATATATTTTTTGGCAAAAACAAATAAAATATTTCTCCAGTAGCAACATAGAGTTTATTTTTCTGCACTTGCTAATATCAACAGATCTTGAATATTTGTCAAGGGTATCCTGGAATTTTGTCAAAACTTTTTAAATAAAGATAAAATATTTTGACCAAATTCCAGGACACCCTTGACAGATATTCAAGATCTGTTGATATTAGCATGTGTAGAAAACTTAACTCTATGTTGCTACTGGAGAAATATTTTATCTCTTTTGGCCAAAAAACATGTAATGTTATAAAAACTGTAAAATTACTCGCGCTCTTTTCTGCCGCACCTTAACATAGATAGTTTAATAAATACCACCAATGCTATATTTAAGTGTAAGCTGAAGTGGTGAGTCGAAATTATTGTGTTTTTATTAATTTGAGGAATTTAACGTGCACTTTCTGAACCGACTGAATATATCAGTATACAAGAATTTCTATGGGTGAGAGCGAAAGAGAATACCAATTTTGCCTGGAAATGTATTCTCACATACCTTACCGAGTTCTTTTACATGCCACAATCGACATTAGAACTACGAATTTACTTCCCCCTCCAAAGAAAATTGTTCTACGGATTTTTATCGATCAAGAAAAATCCATAGATCTCGGTTGGGTTTGAGCCCACAAACATTGGATCTTGAGGCAAGTACTTTTCCCCAAGACCACCAAGGTCGGCTGTATTTTTATTACTTGTAAATTCAATCCCAAGGTAATTTCAGCAACATTATCGATCATTATGTCACTATTCTCCACACCAGCTTCTAATTTCTACTGACGAGAGCAAAATTGCTTCTATATGGTTAGACAATAGCTTGAAAGTTCATTTTTGATATATTTAAATTTGTAAAATGATCCTACACCTGATACTTGTCTATATTACAAAACTAGTAACAGTTAATTTTCATCAAACAAATGATTTTACGTTTGGCTTAAGATGTATTCTGGACCAAATAAAACTGGCCCACTGAGAATATCTCCTGGTATCCCAGAGGCCCAGTCCACCCTGAGGACATGAGTCATATTTTGTGGTACATCCTCTATAATTGGGTATGAAGGGTCACATTAATCTACGAGTAATTGCCATTTAAAAAAATTAAAATCGGAGATCCAAAATAAGTCTGTATTTTTTCCCCATTTATACTGTCTAAAGGATTTTTAAAAACATTTATAACATGCATTTTATTGTCTTGTTAATTTTAATCATCCTAAAGTTGTGTTAGTTTACTCATGTGTATACATATTAATCTCTATCTTCTTTTTTTTTGTTGCCTGGAATGCCAGTGAAACCCCAGCTGGCATTGTCATTTACTAAATGGCACTATGGTTTAATCCCTCTTGACCACTTAATGGTCTGGCATCTTGTATAACAATATCTTTGTACTACGAAGAAGAAAGGTAAGAGGAAGAGAGACGACATAGGGGAAGAAATATACAGATAAAATCCAAGCTTATAGTGTGGTCATTTGAGTTGAAGTTCTGTGACGTCATCATTTGAACAAGAAGATTTGATAGGATTTTCGTAAGAAGGAACTTTAAAAAAAATACCTTATAAGCGGTCAGTATTGATAAACTTTATTTTATTATTAATATTATTTCATAGGTAATGATCAGAGCCCGGATTTTGATAACATTTCATATTTATTTCAGTACGTCACAAACAATGCTCACAAGTACATAAACTCTGTTAATGGTCCCTTGGTTGTAGAAATGTATGTTTTATAGGTCATTTTTTTAAATCAATTTTGGTAGCTTTGAAATCTACGCTCATATTTTCTTGGTTTGCGTCATTTTTTAGTCATTCTGAGTCGTACCCTAAACCCCGCAGGGGTTAGCAAACCTTTTTGGGCTCTGATCGAATTATAAACTTATCTAAGGTCTCTCTATCGCCCATAATTTCTCCACCTGACTTTTTTTTTTGACAATACATATTATATTTATTACTAAAATTCAAACTTTTCTTGAAATTATGTTTCCACCATTCTAGGAAAAATATCTAATAAATAAAATGTACATTATCATATTAAATTATTTAATTTTCTTATAACATTATCGAATATCAATCGATCAATGTTATTTAATATTTTTTGAAACTACTTTATATAGTCGAAAGTTTAGAAGAAAGAAAGATCGACTTTTAATACGGTTGTAGTTCTATTACGCGATCGGGTGACCTGGCGGTCTAGGTGTAAGGTGTCAGACTTCTGTGCTGGGAGTCCGGGGTTCAATCTTCGATCTCGGCACAGAGTTATCTGATTGCCAAACCCTTCCTTCACCTCTGACATGACGTGTATTAATGACAACTTGTGAATGTGTGGAATGCCAGGCCTCCACCGTGGCTCGGATTCCACTCTAATATGTAGTTCCTCCATTTCATCTCACGATCACCCTACCATTACACATTAGCGTAAGTGCGTATGGCCCGAATGGGTAGTAAGACGCGGTGCCAATAATAATATTACGCGATCGACTGAAAGTTGCCACAAAATCGACCTTTCGATCGCGATCAACCAATTTCCGGTTTCTAGACTAAGTTGTCACTCTCGCGTTAAACTGGCCTGCTGATGATGGGGAGATCGGGGTTCGATCCCTGTCAGGTGTAATGTAAAATAATTGAGGGAAAACTCGCTTGGTTGGCCGCAGTGTCTGAGGCGTCGCTTTCGCAATAGACTAAACTGCTGATAATGGGGAGACCTAGGCTCAAATATCGGTTGGGTGTACTTAGGTTTAAAAAAAATGATTTTCCACTCTCCCTTCACGAAAATGAGGTTACACCTACTCTAAATATAACCTTTCTCATCCCTAAAACCACTAGCGTAATAATTAGTACATTAGCTTATAGACCAAACAGGTAGTAAGACGCGGTGATAAATAAAATATTTAGGGAATGCCACCCTCAGTTCACCAAACCAAGATTCAAGTACAGATCATTTTGTCATCGGGTGGCCCAATCTATTGTGAGAGTGACGTCTTAAATCATTCGAACAGTGAAGCTTGTCTAGATCCACGTTCACGTAATCATACTTTTAATTTAAGTGATCTATTAGTTTGTCAGTTTTGATAGGTTTTAAATAACACTAAAACTATGATAAAAATGTTAGCAATGTTGGCTGAAAAAACATATGTTTGTATTTGCTAAAAGGTTTAACCTTCCCTGAAATGACTGCACAGGAGAGTTCACAGATACTAAACAAAAAGCGATCCGAAAGGGGAAAAAATGACAATATTATATTTTTTCAGGTGAGAGGGTGAAGAAAAGACCGAAGCATAAAAAGTAAAGAGGAGAGGAGAACAGAGAGAGAGAGAAATAAAAGCTACGCCCCCTGTGATAATGTTACAATAAACCGTCCTCTTACAATACGGGCGGGAAGAGCGAACTAGCGACCCACTGAGTATAATTACGACCTTTATGAAGCTGACAGTGTCGACCGTCTGACCCGGGTTCGCTCCCCAGAGGGATGAGAGGTGGGGGCAAGTATTGTTTTGGGACACAAGAAACGGGCTGGTGACATCACAAGAAAACAGACAAGAGGGCTGTAGAAAAAAAAAGAAGAGGAAAAAGCATATCTATTTGTAGGAAGGAGAGAGAAACGGGGGATCGGACAGCAGAAAATGGGATGAGAAGGGTGGGGGAGATGCTAAACATAAATAGTGATCACATCAAAAGCAGGAGCGCGGCAAGAGTTAAAGGAGGAAAAGGGGAGTAAAAGGGACAAAGGGTGTGAGAAGGGTGAATTGAAACAAAAGCGTGGGGGAAGGGTGAAAAGCGGATGGGGGAGGGGGTAAAAGGAGTTAGCAGAGAAAGTTAACAATGGGCGCGAAGAGGAAGGACAATAAGGATTTAGTGGAGCGGAAAACGGTGCCGAGTGCTGGCAAGACGTCAGCGCGCCAGGCGGGCGAGTTTAGAAAACTTGTTCGGAAAAAGAGGGGTGGTGTGGGGAGAGGGGCTACCAGGACCTTTCTTACACAACCACCTCCTTGGTACTTCTTCTCTCCTCCCTTTCTGAAGGGTTCGCCATGGCAAACTCGCAGTGAGTCCCGCAAACAAACGCTCGCAATCAAGTTGTCCCTCGGCCTGTGACGTCCCGTTTCCACCAGGGGGGTTGCGGAGGGGGAGGGGATCTTCAAGAATCAGACGACTTGTGTGTGAGCTTCTGAAGTGACCACCCGAAGGAAACTCCGCTATTGTAAACCACAAGAAATACCCCGGGATTACCTTCGATTGTGAGTGGCTACTCGCTTCTGGACCCTTAAAATTAGTTTACCCGTTGTTTGAAAGTTCCCTTGGAGATTGCGGTGGATACCTCATAAGTTCAGAGCCCAGGATCGCGGTGAAAGGTCTTTATTAAAATGTTATTTAGGGATTGGTGTCCTTGATGTGCTTGGGTTACCAATATACTATTTTAACACTTTAAATACACGTGTACTATTTTGACCCAGAACACATTTTATAAACTCATCCATATTTTGGAATAATTCGACGGATGAAAGTATTATAATTTTAATTAACTTTTGTCAAATAGTGATGAAAGGCCAAAGAGAATTAAAAGAAATTGCACACAGCAGAATTAATTGTAATATTTAACCTTAATTTGAATTATTATTATTATTACTACTATTATTACCGCGTCTTACTAACCGTTCGGGTTGTACGTACTTACGCTAATGTGTAATGGTAGGGTGATTGTGAGATGAAATGGAGGACCTACAGTTTAACGTGGAATCCGAACCACGGTGGAGGCCTGGCATTCCTCGCATTCACAAGTTGTGATTAATACACGTCTTGTCAGAGGCTATGAAATATTAAACAAAAGGGTATTAAAAATAATTTAGTCAATACATCAACTATTGATGATATTCTATATATTTATAAATAATACTTGCGGCCTCCAATTTTATAGATGGTTTATGAGTTTTATTTGATGTATTTCCTTTTAACCGCATCTTACTACCCGTTCAGATATTATAAATTTAATTTAATTTACAGGGTAGGGATGAGAAAAGTAGAATTGATATTAAATATACTCGCATTTGCGTGGAATGAAAGTGGGATACTATTTACCACTCTTAGTATACCTGGCTTGGATTCGAACCCCGACCTCCTCAGAAATGACAAACCAAGTATTTATGTAAATCAAATTATAAATGAAAATTTATTTGTTTATTATATATCTGTGTTTATTTTTTATCTTTATTTTTTTATGCCATGCACACACACATAGTCCTAAAAAATTTTCCCTCTTGTTTCCAAGATCTTTAGAATTTCTCCATACCCAACTCCCAAATTATTTACCCTCCTTTCCTTAAATCTCAAAAAAATTTCCTTCCCTTCCCACCTCTCCCTCTAGAAATTTCCCCTTCCTTCCCACAGTTCTCTGGAAATTTCTTCTCACCTCCCCCAGTTCTCTAATAAAAATTCTTTCTGCTCCCCAACTCTCCAGAAATTTCCTATCTATTCACCAAACTCTGCAGAAACTCTCCTTATCCTCCCCTAGTAAAAAAAGTCCCCTTGCCCAATGGCTCAAAAATTTTCCCTCCCCCAAATATCCAGAAATTTTCTCTCACTTCCCTAAGCTCTCAAAAAAAAATTTCCACTCACCTCTCTCAAAGCTTAGAAATTTCTCCTCTCCAACCCAAACACTCCGAAGAATTTCTTTACCCTCCCCCAATTTAAAAAATGTCATAGTATTTTCAAGAAATTCAAAAATTCCTACGCAGAGGGATGTGACAAAGAAGTAGGTATTAAGTGCGAGAGGGGGTTTGGCTTTTGTTCTTTAATAATTTTAATCCTCATCCCAATGATCATTATTTCTTCCTCGACTTCAATCAGCAAGACCCTCTCTAAGTAACTCAATATTTGATGTCTGTTTTCTCTTATTTCCATCAGTTTTAAGTAATAATTGTTATCTTTAGTTTTAGATACTAATGACACCCCCTCCCCCCTCCGTTTTGACAGGTCTTAAAGTACAAATATTAGTTTGTTTACGTGTCCATATTATAGCTATAATTAAATATTAATTTCAACTAATTTATGACAAACACTGTTCTCCAGCGTTGTTTGGAAGACATAATAACCAGAACAAATAAATAAAATAATCATCCCACTAAAAATCCAAGAAAGAAAATACATTTTACTATGACAAATAAAAATGTTCAAATATTCAAAAGCATGAATGTATCAAATTAATAATTACTAAAGGCTGAAATGGGCACTCAAACTTAAAAAAAAGAACACCAAATGAAAAAAAGTGAGTACTGTAAATAGTGAGGGTAAAAATAAAGAAATAAAATATTAATTAAAAAAAATTAATCCATCAACGATGTGTATTTTATATCACTGCAGTGATAGTATGATATTTTATATGAATTACTTAAGTATATACTGTATACATCATTCGAAATGGCTTATTTAATATTTATTTGGCGTACATGGAAGTCCAAATTGAATTATTCATGATATTTGCCAAGGGGAATACGCACAATCTAAACTTTTCACAAATCTTTATTTAACATTGAAGTCAACGGAACTTGAACCCACCATTTCTATTTTACCTTATAACATTATATGTATCTATATATTATGAACAAAGATAAGATTCATTTTTTGTTATGTATTTTATATATCTTTATTTTTGCTTAATTTAATATTTAGTAGACAATTTCTTCTTGTTTTTTCTTATTTGTTTTGAATCGGATATATTTATATCTTTATTTTAGTTTAATTTAATATTTAGTACACAATTTCTTCTTGTTTGTATTGAAACGGATTTATATAAAACTTACACTAATCATTTGTATACTGTGACTATGTAAATAATAATATCCATTTATTGTAATGTATTTTATATATTATATTTTTTTATTATCTTCAATGTAAACACCCTTTAGTTTTATTTTATTTATCTGTATAAGTCAAGTCAGTTGAGCCCCCTGCGAAAGTTAGAAAATTAATAATAAAACAAAATAAAAGTTCAAATTAAAAAAAAATTACAACACGGATAAATTATACAATTTTTTTTGTCTTTTAACGCGCAGACACCTCTTAAGCTGGGTCCACACGTGCGTTATTCGTCCACTTTTATTCAATTTTCGACATGACTCACGTAAGTGTGGAGAAAATATTAGTTTTCATGTAATAATATTTGTCGTGCATAGCGAGTAACGAAATTGTTCCACATAGATACGGTAGACTACCACACATTAAAGAAGACTAATAATCGCCTGAGAGCAGTTCATCCACGAATACCGAATAAAGATTATGTGTGGACAGTGGGAGTGGCGGAATTGTGGGGGACTCTGCACCCCTGGAAATAATTTGCCCCTCCTTGGAATAAATTCCTGCCTCACCCTAGATATATTTCAAATCCTCTGATATTATCGAATATGAAGTGAAAGATGGCTTAAATCAACCTAAAATGACTTTTAGATGCATTCTATTGTCAAAAATGTGCCGGAGATTACCACTTTAAATAACTAATAGACTAGAGGCATTTAACTGGTAGAAAAAGTCAGGGGAGGAAAGCTCTAAATAGCTTCCAAGGTCTCCAAATTTTATAAATTTCTAAGGGAGGACAGCTCCAAATAGCTTCTAGATGCTACTAGATTTTGAAGAATTTTCAGGCGAGGACACCCCAAATAGCCTAGTTTATGAAATAATTCCATTTTCAAAATTTTTCTCGGTGGAAGACCACTTCAAAGATTATCTTCTAGAGGTATATAACTATCTTAAAAAATTAAGTTGAGGATTACTCTAAATAGCTTCGAGTGGCATCTATATTTCAAAAATGTCTAGGCGAGGAACACTTTAAATGGTGGATTATAATTTATAAAAGAATCTAATTAAAAAATCAAGGCAAAGACTACTAATAGCTTCTTGAGTGATTCATTTTTCAAAAAATTCTTGAAGGAGAGCCACTCCAAATAGTTTATAAAAACTATCTGATTTTAGAAAATTGGAGAGGATGGTCACGATTTAAAACATGCATAAGATCAAATATGAATGAGAAATTATTAAATGGCTTTAAACAGAAATCTAACATTGTAAGTAACTATGTTATTTTTTTAATAATCATGCCCCCTATGAAAATGATCTGGATCCTCCCATGCACCCATACACCAAGTCTTAAAACTCTTAATGTTTCTCTTTTTTCACGGATTATCTACAACATTTAGCCAATTATTAGACCCTACAAGGCCTACCCCTTCCTTTATTAATGTATATATACGTATAGACCTACATATATATATATATAATATATACAAATCAAACAATGGTCAAGTGGTCTATCCCTTTTACACGATAATGCGGGAATATTTACTCTAAATAACCTTTTTATGACTGCCCTTTAATCCATCAAGATGCCATAATTAAAACTAAGCCCATCTCAGTGGGCACGCAGACTAAAGCGTTAAACTCATCTGGTCTGGTTTAATAGTGATTGGGTGGAGGGGGTTAGGGTTTCAATCTTGGCAGGGTATACCTACTTAAGAACATTTTTCTAAATTGTTGTCAACATTACTTTAAAAAAAATGCCGGATCATTTTCTCTAAATTCTACCTTCTTCATTATACCTCATTACTGTACATATGTGGCTAGCTCGGATGAGTAGTAATAGGTGATATCATTTTTTTATTTTTATTATCATCATCACCGTGTATTACTACATGTTTAGGAACACACATATAATATGATCATTACTCTAATGGGGTAGGGATGAGAAAAGAAGCATTTTAGAAGTAATCTACTCACATTTGCATGGAAGGATCGTGGGAAAACATTTAGGAAAAAAAAATCTCAGTAGACCCGACTGGTATTCGAACTCTGACCTTCCCGTCTTCAGCAGGCCAGTGTAACAGGAGAGTAAACACCTTAGACCATTCTGGCACTAAAGCGGGTGAGAAAAGATATTCTAGTATACAATTATTTGTTCATCTAGAACTGTTAGATCTAGTCCAATTTTCGCAGGGAGAGCCCTTTTATAAAATATAATTTTTTGGTGGGCAACATTGACAGTATTTTACTAAGTTATTAGGGTTATTTTATTCGTATTGATATTATACACCAAAAGTGACCAATAAAGATCACGTGACTTGAAGAATGAATATTTGAAGTAATCTAGTAATCTTTATAGCTATTGTAGGAGCTTCTCCCTAAGAAAATGGCACTGTAGTTATTTTAACTCATGTGGATAGAGTTTCTACGATATTAGAAAATGATTCAACACACTACGATGGGTTTTCCGATAAACGAAGTTTAACTGTTTCTTTTCCTCTCCTATTTATTTCTGAGATTGTCTGTTCGTTTCGATTTTCATCTGCAACAAAGGTATTGACTTCAGTCAAAGAACCATAGAGACAACAAACAAAACGAAAGCCGCCCAGGGAGAAACAAACCAATATGAGCGTGTTGAAAAAAAACAAGACTTCAACAGATACGCTTCGAAAAACACCGAAATGAATCAAGCCTCCGTTGATTCTATAAGAGATATATTTTCTTGTAATTTTTTTTACAATTTTTTTTTACAGAAAACAACGAGGCAAATAAACGATTACATCGTTCAGCATCGTTTTCATGAGGAAAATTAAGGAAAAGTAAAATACTAACACGTGTGTAGAATCCATTACTAGCACTTGGAAATATTCTGCTGTAAACATTGTTTGCAAACGTGTTGCTCTTGTTTTTTTTTTTTTTTTTAGCATTTTCGGGAACAGTTTGCAAACAATTTTTCGTGTTTCCTTTGTGTTTCTTACAGAGGAAACAATGTTTCTTTTCATCCATTTCAAATGGGTTGCAAGAAACAAAGTTTGCGAGTCTGGCCTTGTTTTCCAACACTGTCGACAAACAACCTGGGCCAGTTCAATCTTTTACCATCCTGGTGCGAATATTTGTAAAAAACTTCGAAATCTGTAAGAGACATCGAGCTAAGTTCCTAAAAGCACTGCCATCTTCGAACCATCTGCCAGAAAATATTTGTGATTAATATGAACAATTATAAAGCACTATACAGACCCATCAGAGTTTTCTTCTTCTCTGTCTGCTTGAACAGTCCACAACACTACGTACAAAGCACAACGCCTTGGCATCATCCACATCGGCAGACATCTTGTAATCCCTCTGAACTCTGGACGGGATTCATTGTTTCATAATTGAAGTATGGATGCGAAACAATATTTGCAAACAATATGTTTCCCATATTTGCAAAAAAGTTTACTCTATGTTTGTGAGCAACAGGGAACATTCCGAAAACATCGAACGAAAAACAATGTTTGTAAACAATGTTTCCAAGTGTTTACTAGGTTATAAGACGTGTGTGAATTATTATATTATTAGCACCGCGTCTTATTATCCGTTCGGGTTATAAGCACTTACGCTAATGTGCAATGGTAGGGTGATTGTGAGATGAAATGGAGGACCTACAGTTTAACGTGGAATCCGAACCACGGTAGAGGCCTGGCATTCCTCACATTCACAAGATGTGATTAATACACTTATTGTCAGAGGTGAAGGAAGGGTTTGGCAATCAGATGAATCTGTGCCGGGACCGAGGATTGAACCCCGTACCCTCAGCACAGAAGTCTGACACCTTACCCCTAGATCACCAGGTCACCTATGTGTGTGAATTAACACTTACTCTGCTAATAGCCTTATTTTATTATCTTAAGTATTGCTACTCTTTAATATAGCCTTAGAGTACGCTATTAGGATAATTAATACAAGATAGTAGGCAACGGTTGACATTAAACGGTACAATGCAGTTATTAGGAAGTTATTTACTCCAAAAAGGGATGAAGATAAGGGATAGTGGAGATTACATATCCTGAACTCATCACCATACATTTTTAGGGTAGTCAAATCTAGCAGGTTACGGTGGGTAGACATGCAGCGCGAATGGAAAAAACTAGAACTTAATTGAAAGAACTTGACCAGGACCACCACAAGGGGGGAGGAAAGGGGCGAATGGGGTGATAGCCCCGGGCACCGTGAGCAAGGGGGCACCAACAGGCACCCCTCGTACCTATTTGTATTAAATAAGTTGTAAAAATGGCAAATATTGAATATTTACAAGGGCATAAGATCAGATTGCAACGGATAATGTTGCCAAATTTTTAAATACGTCTTATAGACATTGAACATAAAATTGTATAAATGTGTTCTGTTTATAAACACCAGTGGAATTAAATTGGTAAAGTAATAAGAGTAATCGTTGTAACCCAGTGGCACCGCTATGATATGAACATAAATACGAGATTATGGGGGGGGAGGGGGGGCACTCTTTCAAGACTGTCCCGGGCGCTGACTTTACACGCGGTGGGCCTGACAGACGGATAGCATTAGAATTTAGCTTAAACGATAGGCTGTAGTGAGGTGGACTGGAAGAGACCAGATAAATCGGAATAGGGGCGTACTTCTGTAAGTGGGGCAATGAACTTTCTAGTTCTTAATAAATAGAGTAGTTAATTATTTTCCCTTGAAACGAGATCATTTCATACAATTAAAATATAGTACCTGCTTATTTGATTTTGTTTGTTTTGTATTTAACTAAAATCTTTTTAATAGTGTATTTTTATTTAAAGTTACATACATAATAGTATAAATAGACTTGGTTTTAATTACATTGTTTTATATCTTAAAATGTCTTGACACACTTTAAGTTAAATATTTTCAACTAGAGGTTTCTGTAAACAATATTTATGATTGTCTGACTTTTCACGTTCATTTTACGAGTATGGATCGGAGAATCTTAAAGCAAAACTAGTGCATTGTACACGATTGATTTTTCATATTTTTATAGCACGAATCAAGCTTTATAGCTATAAAAGATGCTCATGGTGATCGATATAATTAACTAACATTCCAGGAAGGTGTAATCAATGATATTTTCACAGGCGAAGTAAATCAGAATCATAACACCTTATTAAAACTGTGTAAGCTAGAGTTAACTATTTCAACGAAGAGTTATTTCACTTAGGTTGTTTCTATTTCTCCCTAGCAAGGGTAATTAAATTGTAGTATTGGACAATAAATGAAACATATAATTAAAATATGGTAATTTTATTTAATATTAAGTAGGGATAAAATATTTACATGTTGTGTTTTTATTATAAGCTTTATTTTAATGCTGAACATGACATATTTGGGGCTTTCCCGATTATAAAAAGTTTTTAGGTTTTGCATTTAATGTAAAATGTCATATTAAAAGATTTTTCGGTTTTAAGGCATATTTAAACCATATTTATGGTATATAGCTAAATTTTGAACTAGCTGTTTGACCCTTTCTTCGCACGGGTAGACCGCCTCAAAACTACTGTATACCCAATTAGAATGTTCAACATGCAGCGACTAACATTTTTATTACGATCAATAAATTAAACTTAGAAAAAATCTTACCTAACACCCAAACTGAGTGCCCAAAATATTTTGCTTTTGGGATGTTCTCTTTACCATCTCGCCAAAATTCAATTTTTATCACACTGATAAGAAGGTGATAAATTTAGTTTTAGAAATTTATAACCCTGAGAATTTCCTGTAACCCAATTTATCATTTAAATGTTCAAACTCTTCTTTTTATTTATATTTAGTAAAAAAATAAATAAAATCAATTATCTACTATGCTGATGAATGTTTTATATTTTTGGAAACTTTTAAAGGAATACATTACATTTAAATTTTCTTGGCTTTTATTTCGAAATTTTTAGAATGTTCAAAACTTCATTGCAATTTGGGGTAATCCTTACACCTGTTCATCAAATTTCAATCTTTTACAACACTGATAATTTATTTATTCTTTTAGTTTAGAAAATTTTGAAGCCTTCCCATTTCACTAGCCTTCCACTATAAAGATAGAATATATATCACTAATTTTGATATTTGGAGTTATCTCTTTACATTACTGGCAAATTTAATTTTCTACCTCCCCTAAAAGGGTTTTTACACTTGTATACAACCCTTTTTCCCTATCTTCCAGATTATATATTTTAAAATTTAAAATTTTCTGAGTGTAATGTTTATTTGTAGACCTTAATAGTCCCTAAGCCTACTTGCCAAATTTCAGTTTATTACCCAACAGAGAATAAGTTGTTTTTATTAATTTTTGAAATTTGTCCACTGTCCCCCAACTCAGAAATTCTCCAAATTTTTTAGATATTTAGATATATTTTTTAAGTTATCTGAACTATTCCTTCTACCTGCCTTCCAAATTTAGATTTTCTTCTACACTTATTAGCTATTTTTTGATTACCTCCCCCTCCCCCCTATTTCCCAGAATCCTATCAATAAATTTATTTTTTCCGAATTTTCTACCTCATCTATAAACATCTAGCTATAATGATGATGCCCTATTATTAATTTTTTTGTTATATGAGGAAATACCTTTACCTTCCTGCCAAGCAAAATCTTCAAGTTTTTAGGGATATGGGTTGGGGGAATACGGTTATGAGTGAGACAGTGAGTCCCACACCTTTTTGCTCTTCCCCACCTCTTAAGGGAAGAAATTTGAAAAGCCTTCAAAAGATCTCACCCGAATCTAGAAAGAAACCTTCAATTTAAATTTCAAGGCTCTATGTCCCCTGGTTCGAAATATACATCGGTGAATGTTGAAAACTTTCGAACCCCCTTCTTCCTAAAGAGGTCAAATTTTAAGACTTATTTGTCTATCTGGGGCTGTCTTTCTACCTGCTTGCCAAATTTAGAATTTCTACGTCACCTAGTAGCTATTTTTTTTTGTTTACCCTATCCCTCCTCCCTTATGTATCCTGGAGTTCCACCTACAAATTTAAGGTTTTCAGATTTGTATGATTATTTTAAAGATCTAGTTATAATCCTCCACCCTATTTTGAAATTCACTGTTTTAGATATTTTTTAGTTATATGGAGAAATCACTCTACCTCCCTGCCAAATTTCAGTTTTCCAGATAATCTGGAAGTGGATTTTAATTTCCTGAGAGATCTTCGTTCAGCCTTTTATATATTATATATATATATATACACACCCATAAATATACATTTTGAAAAAGCCAACCTCATTACACCCGGCCAAGATTCGAACCTTTTCCCCCATCATCGGCAATCTAATCAACTCACTGTTAGACTGTTAGACCATGTGGCCACCGAAGCGGGTCAAATTATTTACATTCCTACTAAATTGGTTTTTTACAGGAATGAAAAACAATGTCACCTACGCCCGTGAGTGCAAAGTTTAAATGTGAAGCTCATTTATTCTGGTTTACCAGTGACGGGGAGGTCGGGATTCGAATTCTAGGGGGTTTAATGAGTGTTTTTTCTAAATGATTTTGCTTTTCCTACTCGCTAATTCTGGTACATTTACTTTTAAATTTACTTTACTCAGCCATACAATATTAGCGTAATTAATATAATCCTTATATGTTTTTATAGCCCGAATGGGCAGTAAGACATAATGAAACATTTCTGGTTCTGGATACGTTGCAAGCAATCGTGTCCTTTTAAAATAATACAAAACAGAAGAAATACGCCGCTTTACCGATCCATATCCATCAAAATAGGTTGTAAAACACGTTTAACTAATTAGCATTAATAATAGATTTACTATGCATAACCCCAACGGGTAGTGAAATGTGCTGCTAAAAATAAAATAAAAATTTGAAAGAGTACTTAAAACAAACTAACATCATTATTTTGAACGCCCTGGAGTGATGTCCTTTCACTTGTTAATTAACTTTCCTTACCAACGTAAGTAGGGATACTCAAGGGAGTTACTAAAGAAGTTATCTAACGAACTAATAGAGTGACGGGAAATGTTTTTTTATGCCTATTAAAATGCTTTAGCGAAGCGTTAACTGTTTTTCTGTTTCAGTATTTCTGAACTTACGTGAAAGTATATTAAACTAAAACAATCATAGACATCTTACTTTCCAATGTTTTTTGCACCACGTCTTAGTACCCTCTGTGCTATCGGCATATTAACACCAATAAATAGGGTTGAGAGGTTAGTATTTAGAGGAAATGTACCCGCATCTGTGCGGAGAGAGAGGGGAATTGTTTTATATAAAAAACACTTCAGTATACACTTGGACGTAATTGAAACTTTGACCTCCCAGTCACAGGAAAGCCAGGCTAGACGATACAATACTGACGCTTTTTCTCGCATGGTCACAGATGTGGATGTATATAAATCATCGGATGGATGTGAAGTTTTGCAGTAGATCTATAAACAAGCCACTGTATGAAAATGGTTTATAAATGTCGGTTTGAATTTTAATATTAATATAATAAAAGCCAGGCTCAATGCATGTTTTTCTCAAATTTCTCTAAAAGATAAAAAAATGAAACTTCGAACACTGATTATTTAAGTGTTAATTCTTAAAGTGAAATCTTTTGGAGGGGGTTACACCATGACTGGAGCTGGAGTTAAAGATATAATTTTGCTATTGGCTTATGGACCATTCCATATTTATCAGAAAAAATCCAAACTTGCTTAAAAATAAATCCCGATAACCTGGAAGAGTCATGGACACAAATCACACTACCTCCGTTTTTAAAAATATATAAAAACAATAGGGAATAAGGATACTGTATACAATAATTATGGAAAAAAGTCACCTTTAGTCTAGTGGTCCACGATTCGTACCATCAGTAATGAAAAAATTAAATACGAATCTAAACGTTTTGAACTACTCGAACACTCCTTTGGTTCACAAATAACTCTCTTGCACAACAATCACTTTCTACAACGTTGGGTATGACACGGAGGGTGAATCGCACGGTCACCTAGTTCACCCTAAATTAATCCCCATGCACTTCTACTTATGAGGGTTGTTTGTAGGAGAACATGTACGAGACGGAAATTCATGATTGCGAGGGTCTAATTAATTTCATCCTGGAAAGTGGCACGGACATTTTAGTGCAAGCCTCAGCAACTAATTAACGTTTCGCAATTCTGTTGTCCGTTGCTGTTGAGCACGCGAACTAGAGTATGGCACACCCTTTTTAAACCAATGACTCTCAAAAAGGGTACTGCAATGATCTCAAAAGGGGGGGGGGGGGGGGGGATGCGAACGTACGGTCAAATTTGTAATCAAGTCCGCAAGAATTGCATCAAAAAATAGTCTTGTTTTAGTTAATTGTTTCTACGGTAAAATTTTAATTACAAAATAGTTTTAGTTCTAAGTAAATTCTAGTATGGTAATTTACTTAGAGCATTTCTTTAAAACAAATCTTAGCTGATGAATAATAAGAGATTAATTCTTTCTTTTTATTTGTAATAAATGAAAAGCTTTGAACAGAACAAAAAACTTGACCTGCAAAGTCGCTCTTGTACTGTTTAATTAAATACTAGATTTAGAAGAGAGGGAATTCTGTTCCTTCGCAATTAGCATGTGATATTAAAATTAAATTATTATAATTTATTTTATTTTATTTGATGTGAAAGAGGGATTATTTTGTTTCTACCGATGTTTTACTGTAACGCATGATTTATTTGCTAGAAAAAAATACGTCACAGTTTTATCCGTTATTCGTTCAATTCTAAGAATTTTATTATATTAAAATTTGGTCTAGTACTGGCCCGTTTAGAGAAATTTGTGTGATAACAAGTGTGATTACAATATAGGTAAGGGTAAAGTACCGTAACGCTCAGAAACTGTACAGACGTCTAGTAATCTGGTGTTATTTAAGAAGTGATTTATTTTATTTCAAAACATAGTTTATGCCAAAACGACGTTTAAAAGTATCAATATGTATTTTTTTGATTAAAATAATTTTATTTAGATTTTATAGTTTAAAAATAACTGTATGAAAATCTGATTTAGCTCATTTTAAAGGTTTCACACTAAAGGTCTTAGTTCTGAGATCAAAGTAAACTGTTACAAACATAGCTATATACTTACTCAAACAAATAAAGTTTTCTCATCACTGTCCAAAAATAATTTATTATTGTTATAGCGTTATGAAGACACAAAACTACCATTAAAAGAAATATCGAAGTGTTAAGATTTTCTCCCTTGTCGTAGATGATGTCCTTAATGTTATTTGATCATCAACGCTTTAGTGTACAGAGTTAACAAGTGTATGATAAATAAAATAAAACTATTGATTCAATGATTTCAAATAATTACAGTTCACAAAGCTTTGCTATTTTATGATTTTCCCGTACCATCGTTAAGGTAAAGTAATAATTAATATACGGGACTGATATTTTGAAAATCTAGACGTTCATATGAAGTGTACACGATTAATATCTATAATACTAATATTTTTATAAAATATTTATTGTATTTAAGTTATTAACATTAACAATAACAATATAAATCATTACAAGATTGGTGTTATTAATATTAATAATAATATTAATATTGTAAATATTAATATTATTATTATTATTCAGCCCCATACATTAATTACTTTGCAAAAAGCAAAAGATAGCAAGTTTGACCTCTTACAACTTGTGAAATGTTATGATTTGAAATCATTGAGTCAATATTTATAACTTATAATTATTCACTTGTTAAAACTGTGCAATAAATGTTGACGGTCGAATTACCTTTCGCTAACTCTGGCTAATGTTCATCAAAATGAGCTGGGATTACGTTTTCATAGCGAATGTAATAACACAATATCTATACTAGGAACACGGCAGATCGGACATGGCCTGAAAGTTATACAATTTACTCAGATTTTTTTCATGCGTTTGGTCTAAGAGGTAGAGATGTGGTAAGAGTAAGAAGCGTTGCACCCACATTCGTGTGGAAAGATGATGCAAAAAACAACAAATCTTTGATACACGGAAAACCTAACGTGACGTGGCCTAACGTGACAGAAATATGAATCTCTATTTTCCCAATATCATAAATTAATTATATTGTGAGTATGACATTTTAGCCCACGTGGTCACCAGTTAAGGGGCTCAACAAGAAATGGATAAGCTTATTTTAAATATTTATTTCACGTGTTATGCATTCTAAGGATTGTATTTTGCAAGCATTTAATAAGTAATTAGTTCTAATCAAAGAACTATTTATTACTGAAAAATAAATCCTGTGACACCAATTAAAAATCAAAGGAAATATTTTGAAACGTTTCAACACGCTGTAACTTTATAACGGTGACGAATTGGGGTAGGCTGTGGTATTGATTAATACGATTTTGGCTTGAAATTATCTATTCAGTAGATCACTGTATATATGCCATACAATTTAGGTTTACGTTTAGTATTATATAAGTTAGTGGATGCGAGAATCATCTATTTCTTTAATCCTGTTGTATTAGAAAAAAAATCAATATTTTTATCTTGAATAAAAATATCAAGACCTTAACTTGAAGTCATAATTTTGTACAGAAAATTGGTAAAAGGAATAAACAAGACTGGAGTGATGGTAAAATAAAATCTAAAAATGTAATTTAAAAAATGCACAAAATCATATGAAAATAATAAATTTACTAAATAGTTACACGCTTCGGTAGCCTCATTGTATAAGGCATTACTCTTCCAATAGATTGGATTGCCGATGACGGGGAAACCAAGGTTCGATCCCGGTCGGGTGTACTGAAGGTGGTTTTATATGAATGATTTTCCCCTCTCCCTCCACACAAATATGGGTATAATACCTCCAAATTTCGACCTTTCTCATCCCTATAACATTTGAACAATTAGTACATCGGTTCATAGCTCGAACAAGTAGTGAGACATTTTGCTAAAACAAACGAAAAACCCTAAAAAAGTGTTTTATTTTTTATTTATAAAGTAACAAATCTGAAAAATAAACAAAACAGCAACTTTCAGTGGAACTTTTTTGTTCCACTTTCAATATTTCATTTTAACTAAAATTGTACATTTGTAAAGATGTGAGGGTTCAAATTTGCATTTGAGATTCAAAAATATATTTATGATTAGATAAATATAGGATTTGACCCATGTCTAATATATATCTATCCATCTATCTACCTACTTATCTATCTATCTATCTATCTATCTATCTGTCTGTCTGTCTGTATGTCTGTCTGTCTGTCTGTATGTCTGTCTGTCTGTTGTCTGTCTCTGTCTGTCTGTCTGTCTATCTATCTATCTATCTATCTATCCAGGTTGTTCAGAAACAGCCCAAACTGCACATATAGTTTGTTTGAACCAAAAGTAATACAATGTACTTATACTCTTATATCCGGAAAACTATGCTAATACCATTAAATTGTGTTCAAGTTAAGGCGTACAGCGCCGGAAGAGCAAAGCTGTCAAGCATGCGTGTATAACAGGTTACCCAGGAGTTGGGCGCGTGGCACTGCAAATGTAATAGTGGCAAGCTGTGTGATGCCACGCGCCATCTCCTATGCAACTTGTTGTACATGCAAGCTTGGAATATCCATACTATCCCGGCATTATACTCCAAAACTTTGATACAATTTAATAGTATTAGCATAGCTTTCCGGATATAAGGGTACAGGGATCTTGTATTACTTTTGGTTCAAACAAACTATATGTGCAGTTTGGGCTATTAGTTTGCAAACACCCTGTTTATATATTTATATAATTATGTTGTGTGAGTAAAAAATGATGAAGAGATTTGCAAACAATATTAAAACACGGTTACATTAATCGAAACTTTTAATTCACACAGTTTATGATAGTTTGTCACAAAAATTAATTCCGTAAATATAATTAATTTCACTAGCGCCATTAGAGTGTTTGGCAGACTCGCTTTACCCTACACCATGTTTTTTTTTTTCAAACCCTCGTTTGAATTCACTGATGGTAACAAAACAAAATGATGGAATACTAACAATGGTAGATTTCACTTAGTACGTCGCAAATTGTATGCACAGTAAACGTTTCATGAATCCTACAGTGTACGCAGTAATTCCCTCGCCTGTTTAATGCTGTTGTCCCAAGACCAGGGCTAAAAGGGGGAGGGATGGGTTGAGAGGGGTGTGTGTGTGTGTGTGGCGGGAGTGGGGGGGTTTGGTAGAGGGACACTCTAAACATCTAATCTCCCTCTTTTGTCCTCCGCCATCAATTCTACGTGATGTGTTCTGCTTCGTTTGGCCCTGTCGGAGTATTTACTTCACAAGGGGTGAGGAGGAGAAGTGGGGATGAATAGGGGTCGCTGGTTTAAATCATGGCAGCTGTCACAGTGCGAAGATGTGTTTGTGACATCAAGAGCTTTTTTTTTAAAAAAATATTGATGATCCTCACTAGCGGGTATGTTTTCCTACCCCCACTCACCCCTCTTTCTCAGTTTCTTTTACTTGTCCCAATCGAAGACGTCTCTGAGGGTTAGTAAAACGAAAGGAAGATGTTTATGTAAGTGGTTTTGTGTAAGATGACGTAAGCTGGTACTTTTGAGATGTAATGCTTCTTCCAGAATCTCATTAAGGAGACGAGATTTTGATTTTAAATAAACCAAAGAATCTTAATTAATCATTTTTAAAAGTTCAATCAATAATACATTTTTTTCTTTTATTTTGAACAGATTTAAAAATGCACGTACTAATAATTTTTTAGTAAGTAGGAAAAGAGGCAAAAATTTCATAGTTGGAACGTTAATTAAGTTTGCTTATGTTGCGTTTTTACAGTAATTTTCACATATAAATATTTATATTGAGTCTTGAACTTTTTTAAACTCAGAACAAGTGGTTTTAATGGGAGGGTGAGGTGATGTTTACCATACCTAGTTATGACCAAGGTTTGGATCCAATTGATAAAAAAAAATACCTCCATGACGTAAGCGATTAGGCTACAGTGAGAACTATACAGGATGTTTCAATGAAAGCGTGCACAAATTAAACAGGACATATGGGATGCTCTACCGAACGTTTTGAGACAGGGAACGTTTGGTCTGCGAAGCCATCTAAGGGGGATATGGGCATAAACACGTGGGGGAGAGCCTGAAACCATTTGTATGGGGATATCTCAAATCATATGTGTATGAGACCCCAGTGACAGGAGACTTGGAATTGGTTGCAGGATTGTCGTCACCTATGATGTGATTCGCAACACGCATGGGATATATTTAAGGTGCGTCAGAATTCTATGCCGATGTCATGCTTGCATTGGGGTTGGTGGCCGTCATTTTGAGCAACTGTTGTGAGGTACGAAATGGTAGGTTTCCTCCGGTTTGTAATGATATGGTATACTGTACAGTACTACCTGACGTAATGTTACAACTAAATGTAATAAATTAGATGCCATGACTATCTGTAAATAAACCGGACATCAGTAACAGTGTTAACATATTTAGACCCATATTCTTGTCTCAAAAACGTTCGTTAGTGTGAGTATCCCCTATGTGCTGTTTAATTTCTTGCACGCTTTCACTGAAACATTCTGTATATCTACATAGCTGTTGCATGTTCATCAAAGTTCACTTCCCTCACCATAATTCTTGGATTATATAATTTAAGTTGGCTTAATTGCAAGGTACTAAAGTTTGAGCATTGTAAATGTAGTAAATTTATTGTTGTAAATGAATATTGTAATTAATTAGTTATACTTAGTTTGCTTACCTTTTTATTATAAAGAGTATTGTAACCATTAATATTATTTGGACTCAGATTAAGTAACTACGCTCAGTAAAGGAATGAAGAAGATGGCCATAGGGATAAAAAGTGTATCAGTGGGAAGAGGTATCTGGAAAACCAAAATTAAAATCAATCACATATGGAATTCCACCCAATACCCACCGCTCCCCTACCGTGCATCCACCAGGATTCGAACCTCAACCTCCCCGTCAACGGCGATCAAATGCGATCGGTTATAATGCCTTAGCTCTCTCTGCAGCACTAAGGATTATAATCTTTTAGTGACAGCAATAAATTGATATTTTTTATTCAGATTTGAACAACTCTTATAACATTTTACATTTTCAAGAATTCAAATTTCATCAAAAATTCTGATTTCAATCTTTTCATGAAAGAAGTAAAAGCAATTTGAGAGAATATGTAATACATACTTTTTTTTTTAGAATACGCATACGTGCTGTTGTATAAAGGCTTATATACACGTCATGTGAATATGCATCTCCAATATAAGAGATGCTTACAAAATATTTCGTTTTCATTTTAAAGAGTAATAAAATATATCATATTTGCATATGCAGACTTTCTAAAAATAAATACGTGATATCTTAAAGAGCATCCCTCTATCTCCGTCCTGAAATGCTTCAGTAAAATTTGCAATTTATATTAAGCGTTCTTCGATTTCCGTTCACGGAGTCAGCTTTTCAAAGAATCTCGAGAATAAATTAAACTTTGCAAATGATAAGCAAATTCAAATACTAGTTCTGTATTACCCCACCCTCTTCCTATTTTATTTTAGTAATAAATCACGCGTTTGGAGGAGTTTATTTTTATGGTTTGGTTTCTCTTGGAATTCTCTCAGCTTTAATGTACAAGTTTCTTAAAGCGTATGAGGTAAAATATCTTACATATGGTATAGAAATATTACATATAGTATATATTATAAATACAGTTAATCTCCCGATTATCCGTGGTGATGGAGGGGAATAACCCAAAACCACGGATAAAACAGATATTTAGTAAAACAATAGATTGTAGCACATTCAATTAGCACTAGTACTCACCTATCATGATTGCGTTTATGAAAATATCATTATTTTTTACGTACTAAGATAGTAAAAAAACACTTTAAATCAATGTACAGTAGGCTATACTCAAAATTAACACATCACTTAAAACGTTTGTATTGGTCTTCTGCTTCATTGCAGCTGCTTCCTTTTTCCTTATCCCGTTATGTATTTCCTGTAACATCACCTTGTCATATAGGAGCGTGTCATCTTCCTGTTACAGATAATTAAGCAGGTTATGAGTCCATTCAGTGCTGTCCCCCTTGCATAAACTTTTTGCCTCTCTGGTCATTATCTCATCCTTAAGGATTTACTGAGTACAACAATCTGTAGCCCTGTAATTCTCCATCAACTTGGCGTTTTTCAAAAACATATCTCATGCTGTTGGCGATGCCACGGTTAATCCGCAAAGCGGATAATCTACCCGCGATAGTCGGGAGTTTACTTACTGTATATTCAAAAGTAATGGTATTAAAAATTTAAGCTTAGCGTAAGAAAGAGAGGTAGTTTTGAAAAAATTGCACCCAATTAAAAAAAAAAGTGGATACAGAGCATGTAGTAAGTACCCGCTCTGATCCCCCCCCCTCCTCATGCATCTAGCTGAGATCTAAACATTTACAGGTAGTTCTTCTATAACACGTGTTTTGACTACGCGATTTGGATATAACGTTATCAGTGAGACATGGATAGGTTTTTTTTCCGACAACGCGGTCCCAAGACGGCTATTACGCGAGTTCCGAAAGTAGGCCACTGTGATTCCCCCAACTATTGCGTTGCTCTCTTAGCACTGCTGCTGCGTATAACACGTGAGCGAGAGTTGGTTTCTTTGATTCCCCGCACTAGTGCCATATTTTCCGCAACTAGTGCTGTAATCGTTCTTACTCTAGTCTGTATAATTTTGTTTCCAGCTTGATTGCAACTACCGCTATACGATTACTTAAGCTTTTCTTTGTAGTGTGTTTATGCCAATGTGCGTGATTTATCGCGATAATATTATCGTTTATTCTTGTGTTTACTATAATAAATAACCAAAATGAATTATAAAATAAGTCAAAATATGAACGGAAAGTTATTTGTCATGGGTCTGGTCAGTATTTACGTCCCGCTAACCTTTATTTTCCCATTTAACCTAATGTTTTATCTAACACAATTTTTCAGTAACACGATGTTTTTAAGAACGCAACTACCGGCTATGGGAGAGCTTCATTGTATGTCGATCATCATCAGGAATTCAGTCTATCGCGAGCCTGATGCCTTGAAATACAGCACCACCAATACGAGAGGTGGTGGATGGTGGGGGTGAGTAGCACCAGATAAGTTATAGATGATCCACTTCGGTGGCCGCATGGTATAAAGCGCTACTCTAGTAATATACTATACTGCTGATGACGAGGAGGATTGGGGTTCGATCCAGTCGAGTGTACTGAGGTGTTTTCCCTAAGTGATTTTCCACTCTCTCTCTCTCTACATTTTATGGTTTTTGGTTTTTAATTAGGAGCGCCAATCTAAAGGGGTACTCAAGTGGTCTAAGAAGTTTAAAGTTGAATTCCACTTGGTCACAAATCGGGGACTGAATATAGGACGTGGTGAGCCATTGGGGTGGTATGGGATTTATAACTGTGGTTTTCCCAGATTATTCTCAACGCTAATGCAATTCCATTTAATCCAAACCCTTCACCCACTTCCCCCTTAACTTCGATTACTTAAATTAAGTCTTTAGTAATCTGGTGTAAAACACACTCACAATAAAACTATTAGTAATAATTAAAATCACATTTGATTTATCCACCATTTTACATTTTCACTGCTTGTGTCTCTTGAACTTTCATGCGTCTAACAAAGCTGAAGGTTAGGCTTTTGTTAGGTTGGTAATATATTTAAAAAATTTTGCAGGCTGAACGCTTATGTTTAATTAAGCTAATGAGTTAAGGGTGAGGAAGATTGACTTTAAAGGAAGTAGATTTGCATTTGCGTGAAGGAAGAATGGAAAACTATTTAGGAAAAAATCTCCCAGTACACCTGATCCGGAATTCGAAACCCAATCTTCTACCATCAGGCTGTCGTATACAGGCTCACAAACTGGTTATCATTATAACCATACAGGTAAGAATAAACTTAATCAAATACTTCAATGTTTTACAAATTTAGTATTACAAGGAACGTCCTTGGTAGAACGACAATTGATTGATTGTTACACTTCTTAGTCAATTAAACAATATAAATTATGGATATAAGGAATTGGTTTATTAAAAGAGAAATTGTTAGACCAAGAAAAAGAATTAATCAATAATCAACTAACAATATGAATTGATGGAGATAACAAGGAATTAATTATTCAAAGAGAGATTTGTTAAGTCAGGAATTAACAATTTCTCTTTTAATAAACTAATTCTTTATATTCATAGCTTATATTGTTTAATTGACTAAAGAAGTGTAACAATCAATCAATTGTCGCTCTACCAAGGACGTTCCTTGTAATAGGTCCACTAACTTCATATTTCTCCTACTACAAATTAAAATGAATAAAACTAAAATGGTACAAATTTGTTCTAGCCATACCAAACATTTTATTTCCCTTAACCTTATGATAGCAAACACTTCCAGCAGAATGAAATAAATATTTGTTTTTAATTTTGTCACTGACCTACGCTGGATGCTTGTATTGTTCTGTAAACTTAAACTTTAAGCGTGAACAAGATTTCTTTAAGTGGGAGGCATAAGGAAAGAATGAGTGGTAAAATAGAAATCAAGAAAATTTGGAAAATTATATAAGCGACGAGACTGCACGATTTTTGTGAAGGGATGAAAATGAAAGAGGCGAATAAGACACAAAGATTTCCAACTAGTCCATGATACTCGAGCTAAACAGAGTGTGCGTTGCGTGTAGTATTTTTTTTTCACTCCATATTAATTATCTTTAGGGCTAGCCGAAATTACGTTAAAGGTGTAGGGATGTGAAAATTTGATTTTATATGAAATTCACAAGTATCAGCGTGGATATAAATTTGTAAATCATTAGTAAAAAAACCTTCAATACATCCGGCCGGGATCTGAACCCCAACTTTCACGTCACTAAGAAACCAAACTATGTGAGATTGAAATTTAGTCCACGTACTCACATATGTGAGTTATTAGATCAACTTAATTTTTTACACCCACTTCGGTGGCTGCATGGTCTAAAGCGTCACTATCGCATTAGACTGAACTCCTGATGACGAGGAGATTGGAGTTTGAATACCGGTCGGGTGTACTAGAGGTAGTTTTTTCCTAAATGTTTTTCCACTCTCTCTCAATGCAAATATGGTTACACTTACTTTATATTCAACCTTATGCATTTCTTATATATTAGCTTGGTTAATACATATGCGTACTACCCGAACTGGTAATAAGATTTGGTTCTAAAAATAAATAAATAATAATCACGTTCCCCTCCAATTCATGCTTAAGCCCGGGGGTACGCGGATCCCAGGTTGAATGTCACTGGTCTAAGGCATCACTCTCGCAATATACTAAACTTCCGATGATGGGGTGATTGGGGTTCGAATACCAGTCGGATGTACTGAAGGTGTTTTCTCCTGAATGGTTTTATACTTTCTCTTCCCGCAAATTCTGGTACACTTACTTTAAATTCCGCTTTACTCATTTCCAACATATTAGAATAATTAGTAATCATTAATTATGCGTATAGCCCTAACCGGTGGTAGCACGTGGTGCTAAAAACAAAAAGTGTTTTTTTTTCTAGCACATTTCCAGCGTTGAACTTTCACTACAGTTGATAAGATAATTTCCAAAAAACAAACAAAACTTAAACGGTGTGAAGTGAACTTAAACAAAAGGAACTTACCGGAGCGTGTCTCCAGAGTCTCTATCTAGCAACGCCATTGGGCGGAAGTTAACCCGAGTCATGTATTTTGAGTCGGAAATTACGTAAGTAATCCCAAGAATAATATTTTGACAAGTTTTTATCTTACGACGTGAGCATTCATTATCCGATGAAACCACACCCTTACCTCACGTCTTGCTACAGTTCTATGTTTATAAAAATTGCTTTTTATAAAATACAAATTTTGTTTCTTGCAACCGAAATTTGTGGATTTTATTAAAATTTTATTGGTATTGTTTTATAGGTCTTGAACACATTCATAGTAAGCGAAATCGTAAATCACATGATCTGACGTATAAACACATGAAAGTAGATCTAGTAACTTTTTAGGGCAAATAATTAAAAATTGGAATGCACCATTGTGGGCAATCTGAGTAGTTACCCTAATGAGTTAAGAATGAGTAAAGCAGAATTTAGAAGAGGTAAACCCGTAATTTTGTAGAAGGAAAATGGAAAAAACCATTTAAAAAATCTTCCTTGTTTACACCTAATTCGGGATTAAAACCCTAACCTCCCCATCACAGACAAACCAATACATTATGAGGCAGAGGCTGACGCCTTTGTCTGCGTGACTATCGGTCAAACGACACCAGATAAGCTAATTCTAAGACCATATTATATAGTTGTGAAAAACCTATCGTAAAATAAATCACAAATGGAGGTCATTAGCAAGTCTAAAACGTGCGTAATTTTTTTTATTCGATCCACATTTTCAGTAAAGCTTTTCAGTTTTCTTTGAAGTGGATTATCTTGGTGATAATCGTAGCTGCACGGTAAATGAATTTTTTTTTTATTTATGAAAAATATATTTGTCCCAACAGCTGGGATGGTTGCCTCTACATCTATAGCAGGCGCAAGTAACCGACCAGTGTACATAGTCATACAAAAAGCTGAACTAACGGAAATAATTATATCCTAGATGGATTCGTAATTTGAATATCACTATATATCCAGCCCATGTTGGTTTTCCCACAAATATAGTAAACATAGTGGAGAGAAGGAAAAAGATCTTAAGCAGATATAGGGTAATGGATCATAATATGCAAGTCTTAAAAAAGGACATATAAACATTGGTATTAGGCTATACAAGCCTCTTTATTCTTAAACAACAAACTTTTAAATCTAGTAAATTAATAGCCTAATCACAATAACCAAGAATACCCATAAACCCCATAAAAAATATTGTATCCTTTAAAATTCTAATCATTGAAATATGATTATTACAAAAAAAAATCAAAATCAAATCATGGAACATTGAGGCTAATAGACGACATATGGTCTCATTCTAGAGTTGATTAATCTAATATTTCTTTAATATAAAGCTACTCATCGTGGGATATCCAACTAACTGGTGCCCGAAAATTATATATAAATTAATTTGGCAGTGCCAATAAAGTGAACCGCAAATGCAGATTATTATTAGCATTAAATCTTGGTTGGTTATACGTATATGTATTAATTACGCCAATGTGTTAGGATGAAGAAATTTGCATTTATAGAAGAATTGTAACCACACTTGCGTGAAGGTAAAGTGGTAAACTATTGAGGAAAAACCACGCTCAATACACCCTACCGGGGTATGAACCCTGGTCTCCACATCATCGACAGTCTATTTCGAGAGTGACAGCTTGGACCATGCGGCCACCGGGTGGGTCAGAGGAAATTAGAATTCCGATAATGAGGTGGTGGTGTCACAAATGGACATAATAAAATCAAAGTTTTTAAAGAATATTTCTTTAAAACAATTAGTCCAAAAATTTGTTTCGAATTACACTCTCCAAATATACTATTATTCATGTAGATATAACTAAATTATAATATGATTATTTTATTAACACATAAAAAATGTGATGACATATTTTGTAATATGATTATGTCCGGCTTTGTTTGTTTGAATAAAATCCACTTTGTATGACTCGTTAAAATATGCAATCTAATCTACTTTGGAATAATTACTTTACATATGATATTTTTCTTTTATGAATCTACCCTTTGGTAGTAAATAAAATAAACCATCTTTGTGTCCTTATTGCATCAAATACATCTATTCTTTGAAAATAGAAAAGAAACGAAGAAATGGATTCTTGTGGAAATATATGAGAGTATTGTTGCGAGAAAATCTGTAATATTACATTCTGACGAAGCCAATAAAATCCCATAGCGGAATCACTGGCTCGCATCGGAGAATAGCGCCAAGAAATGATGCTTGGAAATATTACACCGTCCAATCACGTGAAAGGGGTAGGAGGAGGGGAGAAAAGGGAAATCCCCCCCACCCCCTCTCTTTCCAATCTCACGCGAGAGGTTGGTATAATATGCTGGGCTTACAAACCATGAAGTCTTGGCTTTGCTTCCCGAAAAGGGCACACTCATCCGATGATCTGAACATTCCTTATAGCAGGGGTGGATGATGAGCATATTCCTAAGGATGTAATACTTATTTAATGGACTGAAAAGATCTAGATTTGATATCGATCCATAATACAATTTTAGATTGACAATTCTTTATAGCGAATGTCGGTCAAATTTTAGTGGTTTTTGTTGTTATATACGCTTTGAATTAAATATAGGTAGAATCTTCTTTTTTAAAAAAAAAATAAAAAAAAAAAATACGAAGATCTTAGAATTTAAAATCCAATTCTTTAATTTTTAAATTTATAAATCCAGAAGCTTGAATCTGAATTTAAGTCATAGAATGCATGGTACGTGTAAGAATCTAGCTTTGCTAAATAGTTTTATTATAATTTTCTCTACAATTTTGATTCTGTTCATATGGGATCCATGGTCAATCAAGTGAAATAATAACTGTCTAAGGTATGATGTTGGGTTCTACTCTAAAATTGTGTTGGGACAAACCAATAACACCACTGATTTTTTTAAATTCAAGTTTGAAATTACACTATATATTTATTTAATTTACACTTATTTAGACACGTAGGCCTCCACCGTGGTTCGGATCCCACGTTAAACTGTAGGTCCTCCATTCATTTCACAATCACCCTTCCATTACACATTAGCGTAAGTGCGTATAACCCGAACGGGTAGTAAGACGCGGTGCTAATAATAATATAATAATAATAATAATAATAATAAACAATAACACCACTGATTTTTAAAATTCAAGTTTGAAATTACACTATATATTTATTTAATTTACACTTATTTAGACACGTACAACTCCCAAGTTTAGTTCACTACTTTAAAACCAATACACACATACACACACACTTACTCACTCGTATGTGTTATATACATATATATATGCCTATACTTTCAAATTTCAAATAAAAACATCCAAAATATTATTGTATTTCACACATAGGCAATCATTGTAATTACTTAATGATATACTAGACGTATGGTGAAACACATAAAATATATTCTATAAATTGAAAAAGACCCCTGGACACGGAAATCGAACCCAGAGCCGTTGCTTTAGCATGCCAATGCTCTCGATGAGTTGTCCCGTGCCCAGGGTCAATCTTCACTCATATTTTAAGGCAGATTCTGTGATGGGCGTGTGGAAATCACGAGTGAAGAATATCCAGGTCTCAATTAAACAGATGTAATAATAATAAATAATAATAATAATAAAACCATTTAGTTAGAAAACGATCTATGAAAGTGTGAAGTAAAACTTTAGTTCCTGTCTTGCACTCTCGCCACCAGGGCGACAGTAGCAAAGCAGAAGATTTAATCTTCTCTAACTAGGGGACATAGACTATGTGGCGAGCTTAGGCGAGCAGAGTTCGAATCCAGACGAAGCCACGGCTGGACGTGAACCATTGGTCGCAAAAAAAAATCCTTCAACTGAACGTGATCAACCTCACTAGTCTCGGGGTACAGTGCTCGCCTGAGGAACCGATGTTCGTGGGTTCAAATCCAGCTGGAGTCAACGAATTTTTCCTGAGCGATAAAAATCCGTAGCACAACTTCCTTTGGAGGGGAAGTAAAGCCGCTGGTCTCTTGATCGATTGTGTCATGTAAAAGAACCCTAGAAGGTATGTGAAAATACCTTTCCCAGCAAAATTGTTAGGCTCTTTCGCTTTCACTAAGAGAACTTCTTGTATGCTTATATAATCAGTCGGTTCAGAAAGTTCACGTTAAATACCTCAAATTAATAACTAATTAAATAAAAATTAAGTACCTGTGTAGTGTTTGATCAATAACAAGTGTTAATTACTTTTCAATGTGGAGGAGTTACGCGGTTATTAGATGCCCGAGTGCGGTACAAGTTATTAAGTGGTTGTTTCGAAAGAAGTGTCCAATAAATATTCATTAAACTGCTTCCGTGAGTCTGTAATTTCATGTTTGAATCGCCGCCACACAACCCTAATCCACGGGTAAATAAACAGAACGTTTATTGCAAGCACACAGAAAGTGAAAGCATGGTGCAACTTAAGTCATGTGTATAATTTTTTAATGTCTTGAGAGGGAAAAGCGGCATTTTCTTGTCTTACGTAGGCCGGTAAAAGGGCACAATCCAGCCCTGATTGAGAATGGAAATAAATTTGAGGCAAACCACCAAATTACGCTCAATCGGGGTTTGTACACTGATCTCCCCGTCAGCAGCAATACAGTTTAATCCGAGAGTGACGCCTTAGACCACGCGAACATCGATGCATACAGCCCTTGTGTTAATTGCACGTAAATATAAAGATATGCAAAAATAGGAGCTTTAATTTGTTATATTGTTTGCTAAACAAGCTTTAAGTTTGTTAGTAGGATCTAGGGCCAATACTTGCAAATTGCCAACTAAACTATTTAGTTTAGAGGAAAAAAAAGAAGAGAAGGTTAATTTTTAATCAAATACACAACCCACGTCGGTGGTCACAATGTCCAAAGTCGGGGAGATTAGGGTTTGAATCTAGGATTTTTCCTAAATGATATCTCAGTATCCCCTCCCAAAAATGCAGGTACATTTCCTTAGTTGCGGAGAAAATCAGTAGCACTCACAAGGAGCAAATACGATAAAGCAACATTTCAGTGCCCCAGTTGGGAATCAAACCTCGGCCTTATTAGTCAGAGTCAAGAGCGCTATCTTTACTCCAACACCGTAATTTAAGTAAAGTTCAGTTATTGTGAATAGCAGTGACAGCTTTAAATACCCTTAGAACCATTTTGGGTGAATAAATAAAAATAAGCCAGTGAAAGTAGACCAATAAATAAACACCTTTACTTCGTAGTTGTTCAATAGGTTATGAAACGAACGGATGGAAAGCAAACTCACAAAAATAAAACTTCCACTTGGTTGATGTATATTGATTTTGGTTCATTAATTACTTTTATTTAATTTAGCACCACTTCTTATGACCCGTTCAGGCTGTATGCATATTTACTAATTACGCTATTGTGTTAGAGATGAGAAAGGTTGCATTTAGATAAAGTGTACCCGCATTCACGTAGAGTGAGCGTGGAAAACCTTTCAAAAAAAGCCAGCCTCAGTGTATACGAGAGGGATTTGAACTCCGATTTCTTCAAACATATTTATTTTCGACCAACATTGTGATTATTTTATCATATTAATTGATCTAGTGTTATTATATAGGGTTTGATAATATCTATCAAAAGTTACAGCTGCAGCTAACGTAACTTGGCTTATTATTATTATTATCACCGCATCTTACTACCCATTCGGGTTATACGCACTTACGCTAATGTGTAATGGTAGGGTGATTGTGAGATGAAATGGAGGACCTACAGTTTAACTTGGGATCCGAACCACGGTGGAGGCCTGGCATTCCTCACATTCACAAGTTGTGTTTAATACACGTCTTGTCAGAGGTGAAGGAAGGGTTTGGCAATCAGATAAATCTGTGCCGGGACCGAGGATTGAACCCCGGACCCTCAGCACAGAAGTCTGACACCTTCCTTACCTCTAGACCACCAGGTCACCCGGTAACTTGGTTTATTAATACTTGAAAGTAGATCTAGTAACTTGTTTAGCTATCATATCTTCCTAAGAAAATGGGACTATACATTAATTATCATACTTTTACTACAATCTTAGTTTAGATAATGAGACACGACGCCGCCCTTAACCCAATGTCGCTGAACTTTATTTTTGTTCGGTCGGTGACCTGGCGGTCTAGGGGTAAGGTGTCAGACTTCTGTGCTGAGGGTCCGGGGTTCAATCCTCGTCCCAGCACAGATTTATCTGATTGCCAAACCCTTCCTTCACCTCTGACAAGACGTGTATTAAACACAACTTGTGAATGTGAGGAATGCCAGGCCTCCACCGTGGTTCGGATTCCACGTTAAACTGTAGGTCTCCATTTCATCTCACAATCACCCTACCATTACACATTAGCGTAAGTGCGTATAATCCGAACGGGTAGTAAGACGCGGTGCTAATAATTTATTTTTGTTCAGTCTTCCAAACGTAAATAAGCGTTCTCCATTTGTTGAGTGACGCGGACATTAGCAAACGTACGGATTTTTTTACACTTTGTATTTACCAGTTAGCTCTTTTTATTGTAAATTTACACTCATAACCAATTATTGGAAAGAGAGTTTATAAATAAATATGAGACTTCAAAGTAGGTAATCACTTAGATGTTTCATTAACCACTCACAAAAAATAAAGAAGAAGGAAATAACAGTTACAGAAGGTGGTAATATAAATCCTCTTAACATATAACACTTAAAACCTGTGCTCGTGGGTCATTTTCTCTTCCTACAACAGTAAAATACAAAACAATAAAAGGGGCGAGCATCTCAAAGTGATGAGTAGTAAAATATAAAGAAATATAACACTTTTTGTTTTGTTACTTTTTACTGACCCTCGGGTAAATTTAGTTCACCTGTAAGTGGCGTGACTTCAGGAGGTAGGGAGTGTATTTGAAAGCTTTTAGGAAAAAAATAACTCAACTTTTACTTCCAAACAAGGTTAAAGCTCCTGCCCCCTTTATTCCTCTTCCCCCTCCACACACACACACACTAACCACCAAACACCATCACCCTTCCGTTTCCAGCCAACCCTTTTCCAATTCTTGTCCCGTGTGAAGGCGCTCACCTCCCTTAACAATTTATTTTTCAATTTTCGCTCTTGTCATCCCTCTTGTCCCTCACCCCTTCTCCCTCTCGGTGTTTCAACCACCGACCACCCTACTCAATCCACCCACCACCCCTCACTCCAGTTTACCTTCAGATGCCCTATTTCCATCACTAAATTACTAGTCAGGTAGGGGTTGTATATAAAAGAAACAACGGGTTAATTGCAAACTGTTTCCCTCTCTATATATTACTTTATTCAATTCCACACGTTCGTTTTTCAATGGCCGGTGGTTTATTGGCACATAACTTACTTTGAGGAGGGGGTGGCACTCGCCACAAGCATAGGCAGATCGTGGGGTGTTACAAGAGGGCGGGGAATTCTCACCCTCTTCAACAACTTTCTAAAAATACTAAAACGTTTGACCATATATATTAATTTTTTTTAAGTAATCTAACTTAGTTATTTATGCATTGCATTACAACTTTAGAAATCTGCCAAATATTTTTAGATAAGGAGAAATGGGCGTCAACAATATTTTAGGGAAAATATAAGGGGACCCCCCCCCCCCTTTTCACAAGCATCCATTCCCTTCTCCCTCTCCCTCTTCCCCGAGTTAAGGTGGGATAGAAACATTGCCAGTTGAGTTGGAATAGAAGTCATACATGTTATGGTAGGATATAATTCACACATGCTATGGTAGGATATAATTCACACATGTTATGGTAGGATATAATTCACACATGTTATGGTAGGATATAATTCACACATGCTATGGTAGGATATAATCCACACATGCTATGGTAGGAAATAATTCACACATGTTTAGGTAGGATAGAAGTCACACATGTTAAGGTGTGATAGAAGTCACCACATTTTAAAATGGGATGAATTTTAACACACATTATGGTGGAATAGATGTAACCGTTAGTTAAGGTTGAATAAATGACACCACTTGCTAATGCAAATAAAAGTCACCAACCAAGAACCGATGAGATTAGAGCTCTTCAATTTGGATATATTATTACATAAAAATACTTATATAAACAAAATTAATAAATATATAAGTTAGTTTTAACTACAGCTTGGTCATAGATATACATGTATTTAATTATAGATGATTCTATTGCTTTTTAATTTTAAAAATAAACACAAACTATGTAATCAAATGGCACAGTAAGCGTAGAATGTAATTTTAAAATTTACACTTGACGATTTAAAATGTAATCATATATGTCTACTGGATTTATAAAATTTGTATGACTCCCATCATATTAATTCACATGCAGAAAGCTAGTATTTTCACTTTTGTTAGTTCTCAGAAATGAATCTAAAATGTGTTGTTTTTAAGTGAAATAAAATAAAATGTGAGAGAATTAAAAAAAAATTATTTTTCAATAAAATATAAACTAATCTATGAAAAATCTTGAGCTTGATTGAAAATAAAAGTTTTTTCAGATATTTAAATCTTACATTCTTTTTAAAAGTCGTACTGTAAATTTTAAATATTTAAAAAATTTATTCTATCAAACGTATTTTTTCGGTAGGTTATATTAAAAGTAATAAGCTATTCAACAAAGCTGTAAATTTATAGAAGTAAGGAAAAATCTAAAGGGTCATTCGCTGGTAAAGTGGCTGCGAATTAAATAAATAATAATAACTTGAAGATTGTCGTAGAGTAAAATCAGACTATTTTTTTTTAACAAGTCAATCTAGTACGCTAAACGCGCGAATTAGGTGAGTATTCTATGTCTGAGACCAATAAATGAGAAGTAAATACCAAAGTTATATAGAATATGACGTATTCAAATTTCCCTTCCCATTCTCTACCACACATTTCACCGTACAATAAACCTTTATAAAGTTATGGGAGGGGGTTAAGTCACAGCAACACATCATTTATAATAATATTGGCTTCCAATTAAATACGTTCATTCGTACTTATTAAATACCTGTAAAAAATTAATAATTCAAGAACTTCAAATATTGGTGCTTCAACCTTCCTCAGAAAATATGTTTTATAAAGCTTATCATATAGAAATAAACATATCATTAGACACCATTAACGTAATGGGCCTTTTATTAATTTAACTTAAAGAAAACTTCAAATTTATAAATCAACACTTAAGATCTTTGTGACCAGATAATTATACGTGATTAAAAATTCCAATAACTATAATAACGATAATGATAGTGATAATAATAGTAAAACTTATTTTACTGGTGATAATAAGGCTAAATAATTTTCACAAAAATGTAATGAGAATAAAACATATAAGTGCGCGATAATGTGACCAAGAAATGATGTCGTAGCATGAGCGGAACTTTATTAGAGAGCTAGGACTAGACAGTAAAAATATAGCAACGGTACACTCAGCCTCATTTTTGAATTTCCAGATTTAACTGTTTTAATTTAAATTTACTAACGTGTTCTTTGTTCCTATCTTAAGTACAAATCTAAATCTTTTTAAGTGTACAATCTTTTCCCAAAATATTGCAAATATTTCTCTTGCTATCCTCTGTAACTGCAATAGAAAATAATTCTATAATTATAAAATGAAACTGTTATGAATTTGAAAAGATTGTTAACGATTTATTTGAAAGGAGAAAAAAAGCGCACGAAAGGATATAGGTCAACCTTTTTTACGAACGGACATATCTGACCGCTAGGAAAAGTTACTAGTTCTGATTTCACGTATTATTACGTAAAGTAGTTTGATATGCAGCTGTCACTTATGATGGCTATTAAAATACCTATAAAATAGCACTAATATTCGTAATATAGTAAAATGTTATCATTGTTAGCAAATTTTTTTTGGTATTGTCTAACAGTTCCTCCAAAGATTAAATTCGTAAGAATATCAAGGTATTGTTTAATTTATATTCTGTAAATATTCTTGATAGTGATTAAGAATATATTATATTATTAGCTATACATAATTGAGTTTTAAGTATTGAAAGGGTTACTAGTCCCAAGTAAGAGTTGAAAGGACTGATTATTATTAGTAGGATCGGATGTACATTTGTATTAAATGTTATTTCTTGAAGAAAATATTTATTAGTATTTTTCTATCACCGCATCTTTCTACCTGTTCAGGTTATACGCATTTATGATAATTATTCTAGTGAGAAAGAAACAATTAAAGGTAATCTACCCGAATTTGCGTGAAGGAGATAAGAAACCATTTAGGAATATTTATTTATTTACACTATTTTCCCGATTCCTAGCATGTAGCTCGGGACCTAGATCACATCTTGAATTAACACTTCATCTTTAGCTATGTTCTTTTTTTTTAGAAAATACATTAATATGTTTAGAGTAAGTACCTAAATCTAAAAGTCCTACTGTCCTATTGTCTTGAAGAAGAATGGCAAGACGAGTGGGAGTGGAGCAAAACCGGTAGAAGAACGATAAGATATTTGCAAGCGTTGCTGAACGGTTGGGAATGGAGTATCTGCAACCCTCTCTAGGTTTTGTACATTTTATTACTGGGCATGGTCCATATAAGGCCGCTCTCTTCGCTAGACGACTGACGGATACAGGAATTTGCGATTGTGGTAGGGAGGCGACGCCGGAACACGTCGTGATGGAGTGTATTGAGAAGTTGGGAGATAGAATGAACCTACAGATACCGTTGCAAGCGAGCACGGTTTATCACATACTGCGTGACGTGGACAGATGGAGTCTCCTGGATGCTATCGTGGATAATGTGTTCAAATACGAAAGAGATAAGTATTTAACTGCAATGAAAAATAGAGGACAAAATAGACTGGTCAACTTAAGACAGGGTACAGGACGGAGAGCGACAGTGACATGACAGTAGACAGTGACGTTACAACATATATGGATGACACATAACGGTATGACTTGAATAAGTCAATAGGTGTGACCAAGACAAACTGGTTATCGGCTGACTGGGTAGAATGTGGTGGAGATCTCCAGGCAAACCTGAGCCTAGATGAGGATGGAGTGCTCTCTGGATTCCAGTAGTGTGAACTGCTAATGCACTGGAGGGTGCCTTGATACCAGCTAGGGAGTACAAGAGAACAACATCTTCAGACGGGAGAATCAACCCCTCACTCATAGGGTCCAGCCCAATTGGCGACAAGTGTGTGATGCTGGGCTGGAGCTGTCGGGCATCTGGTCCGTCCACCCATCCATCGGATGGCTGCTCTCATTTCAGAAAATGGATCGGCGATAACAGCTGAAAGACCCTGCAGTCAACTAGAGGAAGGACTTGTACTTAGGTTAAGTTGGTATTAAGTATGTTTATAAATCCTTAGATTAAGTTAGTTGTAAGTCCATAGGGGGTGATAATGTGGGTAGTAAGTGGAGCTAAATCTCCGGTAGGGCGCATTCCCAGGTGGCGGAGAGGGGGATGCCCGCCCCCGCTGGGGCTCCCACCGATCTGGGGACTATTAGATCCAGAGTGTGGTGGGACACCCAGTGGGGCAGGGGACCGGGGGCGTAATATACCTGGGGTGGACCAACTAGTAGGTTAGGTATAGGAAAGAAGGACAAATAGGACTTTTAGATTTAGGTGCTTATTCTAAACTTATTAATGTATTTTTTTTAAAAAAAGAACATAGCTAAAAGATGTAGTGTTAATTCAAGATGTAGATCCAGGTCCCGAGCTACATGCTAGGAATCGGATAAATAGTGTAAATAAATAAATAAAAAATAAAAAAATAAAAAATCACCATTTAGGAATAACCATCCTCAATAGACCCGATCTGTACTCGAACCCCAATCTCCCCATCATCAGTGGGCCAGTCTAACACGAGAGTGACGCCTTAGGCCATTTGATCACTGAAGAGTGTTTTATATTTTTAGCATCACAACTAACTACCGTTTGGTTTATAAGCTCATGTATTAAGGTGGGGTGCTAGTGAGCACCAGTTTAGTGCATTAATTTTGCGGTTTTTATAGCATAAACCTTTTTTGGCCAAGATAGATCAAGTATTTCTTATATAGAAACATAGTTATGTTTTCTGCACATGCTAATCTCAACCGTTCTTGAATATCTGTCATGAGCATAGCGCATTTGGTGACAAACTTTTTAAATGCAGAGAAAAAGTTGTCACTAATTCCAGGACACCTTGACAGATTTTAAAGAACTGTTGAGATTAGCATGCACGGAAAACTAAACTCTATGTTTCTATAGAAGAAATATTTGATTTATTTTGGCCAACAAAAGTTTATGCTATAAAAACTTCGAAAATACTGCCCTAAACTCACGCTCACTAGCACCCCACCTTAAGAGTGAACATTCCCATCGTGTGAACTTCGAAATGCTACCTGCAAGCGATAACTAAAACACAAATGGAGGTTAGGTCTATTGAGTCTCTGAGCCCTTGGGAGTGAGTGACAGCTAGTTTGGTTTGAAGGTGGTAAAGGGGGAAGGGGCCTAGACAGGAGGAAGGTTGAATACAGAGGAAGTGTATGCACATTTGCGTGGAAGGAGAGTGGAACACTATTTTCAATACACCGGACCGGGATTCTAACCTTAATTCTTCTCGTCATAAGGTGGTCCCGTCTCTTGCAAGAGTAACGCCTTTTATACTATGCGGCCACCGAAGCGGGTTTTAAGAAAGTAAAAGGACTGATAATGTTCAGCAGCCATTCCAAATGTGTGGCTGACTCACGTGCCCCATTAACCCAAAGAGACGGTGATTGGCCGATAGCTGAGAAGTTGCAGGTAACTTACGGTGGCCAATCCCACACGCAGTTCAAACAGTTCTAAAAGGTCGCGAGTACGCGACGTCGTTTTTCCCGATACCGTAATAATTTAAATAAGTAACAGTTATATGAAAAGCGTCTGAGCTAGAGGATACAGCTCATATGTCAATGGAGAATTATGGTAAGAATATATTAGTAAGTACAAATATCCTCACTTTAATTCAAGATTAGTAAAGAAGATAACATTATTGACACCTGTATTTAATCGCAATCCACGATTGTCAACGTAATTTAAATATAAACGGGTTAAGTATATTTGAACGCAACAAACAACTAGCATATGTTTAGAAAACACTATTTGTAATTTTTTTTTCATTCAAATACTGACTTCTCAATTAAAATAAATATGTATGGTGCACTTCACAGATTTTCTCAATCCTTTATCCAAATTATTCTTTTAACTCGTAAGATATGTGAAATGAAATAATATACATTGTTATAGAAGTATAATGGGGAGAGAAAGAAAATCGAATTTCACCAAAGAGCACACATGAAATAATATACACTATTACAGACACATTTTTTTTGTTCTTTGAATTTACAACTCCCCATTTATCAACGCTCTAGTTAAAAATATATTTGCCAATTATTAGGAAAATATTAATTTTATAAAATATTTTTTAAATAAAAGTTGTTTATTTAAAGAGCCCTACGTCTTTGATATGATAAAATATTTCCTATATCAGAGAGTTGCTAGGATATGAACGAAATTGAAAATTATTGCATGTGCAAAATACCCTCAAAGTCATTTTTATGGGAAAGTTTATAGAAAGTAAATAAAAACCAACAGAACGATTGGCCTGATTTTAATCCATGATTGTTAACTTTTTTTTAAACGAGCCGTTTGACTTGAGCTTTTTAACAATAATTATATTATCAGACGACTTTCAAACTAACTAATCTATGAGAGTATACCTAGTCGGCGATGGGAAGACCGGGGTTCAATCCCCGTTTGGGTGTACCAAGGGTGGCTTTCCTAAATGGTTTACCACTCTCACTCAACCCAAATTAGTGTACTGTACATTTACGATTAATTTTATCTTCCTCATCCCTACCTCCTTTAGTGTAAATATGCTGATAACCTAAATCCCTGAATCCTGAATATTTCACACTCAATAGAAGTGCCTAAATATTGACTGGCAACAGGAATAATCCATTATACAAAAAAAGGTAAGGTATAAATCACCCAGACTCGAACCAGGGCTCCCCTAAATTTGTCATTGATCACTCTCATTACTAAGTCACTATAACGTCCGTCTACTTTTGTTTGTTACCGCCATAGATGTAAGTAATGTAAACGGGGTACGACCCCTCTTCTCCTTGACACCTATAGGCCAGCCTTTATTTTTTTTGGCCCCTCCCCAAGTCCCTGTTAGCATCGTAAAGTCAGGCGAGTCTATAATAAAATCGTTTTATGGAGACTTTGTGGGAGGACTACATCACCGCGGTAGTGAACGGTACTTGCATTAATTATAAGAATTGACATCCTTGCAGGTCTTAAAGATGTTGACTGGGTGTGCAAGTGGGGGTAGCATCAGGTTGGCAGCTCTGCCATGAGGGAAGCGGGGTATGAAGGGAAATTTGACATGTTTCCAGAGGGACATTTAAAAAAAAAAAAACGCGCCGAAGAGAACATCACTCATGGTAATAAATTAACGTAATTAATTTCTGACTGTACAATTATTACACAAACCTTTATTTTAGACTAACTTTTATCAACAAAATTAAATTTTTGAAAATATAGTTTTTATAAAAACGCATTGTCAATCTTAGTGAAATAATAAAAATACATTTTTCATTAATATTATTCGTGTTTAAATGTGTTATGTACCTAAAAGCGTGTAACAAAAATAGATATATATTTTTGGTTACTTTTAGCACTAACGTTATTAATGCACCCGCATTAGCTTTAAGAGGATATATAAAAAATAATAGCGATACATTGCATGTGAAAAACAATTTCTGACTAACCAAGCCGAGATTTGAACCTTGACCTCCCCTTCACAGGAAATATAATATTTTGCGAGACTGACGCCTTAGACCATGCGACCAACTATGTGGGTGAAATATAACGAGAATATCCCCCCCTTAATGCAAATAAGCACGAACACAGCGAATTGAGAAGTAAAACATAAATCATCTTCCATCATAACTCATTTGGTAGTGAAATGAGCACGTCAAGACTTTTACCTCTTTTTTAAATATTAAAAAAAAAACACGTTAAAAAGCCCTTTTGATACAACTGATAAACTTTTTAGACCTCAACAATAGATGTTCCTTAAGTGAACGAATGATGACATAGATGAATGATTAGTTAATAACTTTCCTTAGAAAGTTGAAATTCTAAGTAAGACGCAGGCTATGCATAACTTTTCAAGTGAAAATAAATTCCTTCCCCTTAAAGATTCACACGCCTATTTGGAAATATATTTTATACATTTCAAAACTTTATCAATCTTAAATATATCCATTTATTTATATATATATATATGTACATATATATGTATGTGTATTTTACCTTATTTATTTTCAGTTTTTCCTCTTCGACATGTAAATATACTTTTATTATAATGTTCGTGTTTTCAATTTCCTTTTAGCTTCCAATGGGACTTGGGACTGAGCTCCTTGGTGGTAGACCACTTATCGCCCATGATAGCAATGCGTGTAGTATGAACATTTTACTTCAGGCGCCATCCATGCATTCAATACCTAAAATATCAACGATAGCGCTATAACTTTGATGGCGGATGAGTGTTCTCTTGAGGCATAAAGTTTATAGTGATCGATTAACTAAACCTTTATTAAGGGGATGGACATTTGGAATAGTTTGATCACATTACAGACCTGAAATACTTCATAAATAGCCTTACATTTGAGTTGGATGGATTATATATATATATATATATATATATATATATATATATATATATATATATTGTGACAATATAAAGTTAGCACATTTTCAGTGACGTTATACTCAAATTGCCGCATTTCTGTAATAAAGGTAAAGAGCATAGGTAACCAGACCTATCCTTTCTTAAAGAAAGTGATTCATTTGGTCTTATGGTTACACTATAAAAAGCCATTTCATTACAGGATTATTTTGTTTTTGGAATGTCAGACTTTCATTATTCTAAGAAATATTGCAATGTATGTATTTTTACTTGCAGAAAAGTAAATTAAAGAGTTGAGTTTTATACCCTTGGAGATATTTGACTTAGGTTCCGATTGGGTAGTAATGTATTATTTACGGGATGATAAAGTAGCTGAATTATAAGTTACTTAAAGTTAGTTTCAAGTGCTGTGTCTTGAATTAGTGGTGTCAGTTATATTAAAACACTTGAAATAATAATAACAATAGAATATAATAACAGAATAATAACGATACTAATTAAAGCTAATGAGATATTTGTTTTCTATAAATACTACAGAAATAATTGTGGGTATATCCGAAACTAGATTGTCTTGGATATAACAAAGTTTAATTTATAATTACCCTGGGAAAGGTACGATCCTAGATAGATTTAGCGAGTTGGTAAAATGTCTTTAGCTTGATTTTCTTGACCATGTGTCATTTTAATATTATATTAAAATATTATATGTCAATTGACTAGATTAGTATTTAAAATAACTCTCACAGGTGAGGCTTAACGTCAGTGAGACTTAATGACGTATTCAACTCTGACTCGGGTGACCTGGTGGTCTAGGGGTAAGGTGTCAAACTTCTGTGCTGAGGGTCCGGGGTTCAATCCTCGGTCCCGGCACAGATTTATCTGATTGCCAAACCCTTCCTTCACCTCTGACAAGATGTGTATTAATCACAACTTGTGAATGTGAGGAATGCCAGGCCTCTACCGTGGTTCGGATTCCACGTTAAACTGTAGGTCCTCCATTTCATCTCACAATCACCCTACCATTACACATTAGCGTAAGTGCGTATAACCCGAACGGGTAGTAAGACGTGGTGCTAATAATAATAATAATAATAATAATAATAATAATAATAATAATAATAATAATAATAACAACTCTGACTCGGGAGTTCAACGTTCATTTCATGTCCAGGTTAGGTGAATTTACCTGTTTTTTTAATTTTAGATTTACAGTGGGACTTTCTCATCTTCTCAGTCAGTGAATGCTGCTGCATTTTCTTAAAAGTCATCCTTAGAGCTGACTTAGTTCAATTTGTGGACAAATCGAACGAAGAGTAATTACCTAAAACACACAAACTTGTATTTTTATCGTACTATTTATGTGCTAAAAGATAAAAGAGAGTAACTTTTTTTTTAGTTAGATGTTTATAAAGAGGTAATTAAAGGGGAGAAAATGAAGTAATTAAGGTCAACTTCAGTTAGATTTATGTTGGAAACACAATGTCAACCTCATTTGTGCAAAAAAAAAAACCAATAAGTGTGGTCAGCTTTTCTGAATTATTTCTATAGCTCAGCAACTAAGAAAGTTCCTCTACTGTTAAAACTTCCACCGATGATTATGAAAATTCACTTTAATTTACGTTTGGACGGCATTTATTTGAGTTCCAAAATTAACTTTTTGTTGTTTCCAATTATACATAGACATATGTTTCCACGGGATTATTTAATCTACATTCTGTAAGGAAGATTTCTGTCTCACTCTTTGGCATTAGAAACTAGGAACGCTGTTACAGAAAAATTGAAATAAATGGTACGGCACACCGCACAGACTTTCTCTCTCTTTCTATAAACTCGTAAGATTTCTGAACGGAATAATGTACATTGTATCATCACCACTCCACATAAGAACACGCATAAAATAATATACAATGATATAGAATCAATGAGAAAAGAGGCGCATCTTTGTCCACCTAAGAACATTTCAAACAGTTTAATGTCTTCCACAAGGGTCAACACTTCGTTTTAAAATTTCGATTTCTGGTTAAAATTTTAACATTTTAAAAGGTGTTGCAGATCTTCAAGTCATCGCATTGATATTTAATTATTCATTTATACATTTTGACCAATAAAAAATTTAAATATTGACTATTGACTCTAAAATGGAGATAGATCATTGCTATGCAAACATTTCTCCTAAGAGATTTAAGGAAAAATAACATACTTTTTTTAGATACTTACTTATATTTAATTACTCTATGGCATTGGAGTATTATTGCGTTAAGACTTAAGTAGTATATGTTTACAACTAAAGCTCACAAAATTGTATTAATATATTTGCAAATATCTCAGAAACTGCTGTTTTTATAAAAATATATCTCAAATAAAAGTTTTTTATTTCTAATAGTCCTACAATTTTGCAATGATAAGTTGTTTAGTTTCTCCAATAGTTGTGGAGATACGGAAATTAACGCTTCTGTAATGTACCCTAAAAATCATTTTCATAGGAAAATGAAAATAGCCAGTTTATTTATAATCTTAATCAACGCCTAGATACGAATTTTAATCAAAATCGTTTAAGCAGATTTTGAGAAAACCAAATTTTTCTCTTTTCGTCCTTCAGTAAACTACCCTTAATTTTAAGTTTTAATAGACACACAGACATACGGCATTGCAAAGACTATTTTTAAGGGTTCGGGGGGTCATGAGACGTCGACATCCATCAACATTTCAGGTTAGTTTTTCTTACGGTCGCAATACTTAAGCTTTAATGCCCAAAAAGTTAAAAATATATATATAATTGCGTATATATTGAAAGTTATTGATTTTATAAAAATATGTTTCGGATAAAATATCTGTATTATAAATATATATACATATTTGTAATGCTAAGTAATTTCATATCTCAAATAGTTTCGGAGCTATTTAAAAAAATGTTAATTTACGCATCAGACCGGAGCCCTTAAAGCCATTTTGCCGAAATATTGAGGGTAGCCATTTTGTTTGGAATATTTATTAATGTTTATAAATGAAATTTAATCAAAATCGTTGGAGCCGATTTTGAGAAAATCGACTTTTTCTCTTTTTGCCATTCAGTAAACTACCCTTAATTTTAAGTTTTAATAGACACACAGACATACGGCATTGCAAAGACTATTTTTAAGGGTTCGGGGGGTCATGAGACGTCGACATCCATCAACATTTCAGGTTAGTTTTTCTTACGGTCGCAATACTTAAGCTTTAATGCCCAAAAAGTTAAAAATATATATATAATTGCGTATATATTGAAAGTTATTGATTTTATAAAAATATGTTTCGAATAAAATATTTGTATTATAAATATATATACATATTTGTAATGCTAAGTAATTTCATATCTCAAATAGTTTCGGAGCTATTATAAAAAATGTTAATTTACGCATCAGACCGGAGCCCTTAAAACGATTTTGCCGAAATATTGAGAGTAGCCATTTTGTTTGGAATATTTATTTATGTTCATAAATGAAATTTAATCAAAATCGTTAGAGCCGATTTTGAGAAAATCGACTTTTTCTCTTTTTGCCCTTCAGTAAACTACCCTTAATTTTAGGGGTAGATATCCAATTCCAAAAACCCCTCGGGGCAACCCTATGAAAACCCTAGATATCAAGTTTCAGCTCAATCGATAAAATAGTTTAGGCTCTAGTTGGAGGTACAGACAGACAGACAGACAGACAGACAGACAGACAGACAGACAGACAGACGGAAATTCAAAAACCACTTTTTCGGATTCAGGAAGTCATGAAACGTCAAAATTCATCAAAATCTCGAGTTCGATTTTTTTGACGATCACAATACTTTCTCTACCTGTAAGATAGAGAGAAAGTAAAAAGAGAAATATCTTCGTCCACCAAAGAGCATAAAAAACAAATTCATGGATTATTTTATTTGCCAAGCCCTTATTAGTTATTACATAAGCGATCACTCGTAATACTTCAAACCTTTAAGTGGTCTACTTATAGCTTGATAATCAACAAATGTGCTGTAAGGCGTGGTGCTAAAATCAATAGACAACCTACTCACGTAGGTGGCTGTATAGTCTAAGGCGTCACTCTTTATATAGACTAGACATCAGATGACGAAAAGATTGGGGTTCAAATCCTGGTCGGGTGTACTGAGGTTGGTTTTAACTAAACTGCTTACGACTCTCCTAGCACTCAAATGGGGTACAGTTCCTATAAAATTCAACCTTACTCATCCTTATGCCATTAGTGTAATTAGTACATTGGTGTACAGCCAGATGGGTGGTAAGATGCTGTGCTAGAAAGATAATTGACAACGTGTCAAAGGCCACAAGGATCATGTTTGGAATAGTGTCCAAGCGTCGCTCGAGGTGACGAAGCTCCACCATTTGTACAAAATGATTTTGATATGAACGTACTTTTTTGATAATAATATAATAACACAATTTTCATATATTTATACGTCAAATCATGAGATCTTCTTCTGTCACTTTTAGTAGATAAAATTTCAAAAACCATTAAATAAAACAAATAAAAAATTAAGTAAAATGTTATCAATTTTGAAGTTCCTTCCTACCAAAATCCTACTATAGAAGGATAGGGCAGGAGATCTGTTTTCTAGGGTTTCCACGCACCTGAAAAACTAGGAGAGCCGGGAAAATACAGGGAATTTTGAAAAATCTAGTAAAAATACTGAAATATCTTTTAATTTTGGACATTTAACTGAAAGCTTGAAACAGTAGGTCTTTGGATAAACGGAATTTTTTTTTTCAGCTCCAGTTTTACTAACCGTTCGGGTCATACACTTATGCACTAAATTACGCTAATGGTTCTAGGGATTAGGCAGGATATATTTAGAGAAAGTGCACCCGCATTTGTGTAGAGTTAGAGTGAAAACCCATTTGGGAAAACACAGCCTCAGTACATCCAGCCGAGATTCGAGCCTCGATCTCCCTGTCATCGACAGTCCAGTATACTGCGAGAGTAGCGCGTTAAGCCACGCGGCCACCGAAGCTGGCCACGAAAGAGTTAACTGAAGAATTAAGCACGCTTTATTCAAACATGTCTTGTTGGTTCCTAAACAAAGGTTTAAAGTGACGGAATATATATTTGCCCATCAATCTTAATCACCCTGTTTAAACATAAGTTACATGACTTCACACCAGTCAGTTTGGTGAAAAATGAGATTTTATTATGCTTTTCTTCAATCTAAACTGCCTGATAAAATGGGAGTTCCTTCTGGAAAACATGAAAAAAAAAGGGGAATTTGGTAATAAGAAAATAGTGCCAAATCTGGTTTGCTGAAGAAATTATTGTATGCATGTCAGGGCTGGCTGCGGTGTTACTGGGCTTCACGTAATCTTGAGAGATCGGAATTTACACTCAAATAGATGTAGTGAATTTAAGACATAAAGGATTTACGAGTGCGGTACTTTAATATTCTCTTTCTGAATTATTATATTTATATAGATGATAGATAGAGGTTTGACGCTTGCTTCGAGCCAGAGGTCAGACGAAGACTTCACCGATCGATACCTTGTGTATTCTCCATTTGTTTCATTCTCATATAATCGTACGTGAAAGCAACTACAATTTTATCACCATTATATCAAATGTAGTTTATTACATATTTTGTCTCTATATACATAAAGTTATATTTTTCTTAAATTGATGGTCATGCAATCCATGGTGTTAGGCTAGCAGCACAAGGGATGACCGATGACGGAGCGATTGAGGTTTCATATCTCACCTGGGAAAATTTTGCTTAGCCCTACACGTGTGACTTGTCAGTGAGATATTCCCATCGCCTCTCAATGCTAATGATGATGTACTTCTTCTAAAACTAACCTTACTGTAGATAACTCTTTGATTAAACCATTAATAGCCATGTCGCTCAACGTAGGATACTAATTATTTTTTTTACAAACGCACTAGTTGTTCTTAAGGTATTAAGTTTCGCAACATACAGGACGGAGAGATTGAGGCTTGAATATCGGCCAACCAGCTTCAGTGGCTGAATGGGATAGCGCGCTACTCTCGTGGTAAACTATACTGCCAAAGACGGAGAGATCAAGGTTCGAACCTCGGTAAGAGTGGTTTTTCCTAAATGTTTTTTCATTCTTTCACCACGCAAATGAGAGTACAAATTCATATAAATATAACCTTCCTAATCCCTAAAACCATTATTGTAAATAGTACATAAGCGTATAACCCGAATGGGTTAGTAAGACGCAGTGCTCTCTCTCTCTATTTATATTATATAGTCTATATAGGCCGTTGCAATTGTTTTAGTTTTTCACATGTGACTTGTCATTGAGTATTTCTCATAACCTTCCCTCGCTAATGCTAGTACATTACTTCTAAAACTACCCTTATAATACATGTACTTTAGATTAAGCCCTTAATAGCCTTGGTGTAAAATGTAGGCAACTAATAATAAGGGAGGAAAAAAAAACTAAAAAATCTAGTTCGGCACAAGAATCGGAACAAAGAAGGCCCGTGTTTCCGAGTGAAGTATTTTGTGTTCCACATGAAAAGGGTAGGTAGGGACAAAGTCTGTGGGTGTGACAGCACGAACTTGATGGGCGCCCTTCCCCTTCCCCCTCCTCCTTCTTCTTCTTCTTCTCCTCTTCACACCTAAGAGAGACGCCGCTCCATTATGACGCCGCGGTCGTGCGTCCTGGGCGCCCGTCCAGACTCGCTCGTGATGGATGTCTCCTCGAGGTTAACACCCGTCACATCCCTCCTCCACCCCACCTTTACCAGCCAACCCTTCACCCCCACCCCGTCTCCCCCCACCCACCTTCACATGCCCACACATTCCAAGGATCCATCAACTTTGACTCCGTGCCCACACGTATTATTATTCATCACACAAAATTTTTTTCATCCCCTCTATATCCCATATTCTCTCTCTCTCTCTCCTCTCATCTAACCTATCTTTCTCCCTTATATGATAGACTTTTTCAATATGTAACTTTTATACGGCCCATTATTTAAAACCTTTCATCGCTTCGAGTAAGTAGAGTGAAAACAGTAGGCGTAGTCTTTCACTCTAAAAGCAAAAACAGTTCAAGTCCATTTTTTCGTTTTAAGTTTAGATTTTACATTCATTACTGTTTTTGGCCTGTGGTCTAGGTCAGTTTTTTATTCAAGCCATATATTTTACACTACCGGCTTGATAGGCCTGTCGTAGCTTCATATGTTTATAATTTAACTTAAGACTAGAACAGGCACAACAACCAGCTCCCGGCCGTTAATTTATCACTGTGAAAGGGTAAACCCATATTTCATATGCTTTATAATTTAACTTAAGATTAGAACAGGCACAACAACCAGCTACCAGCAGTTAATTCACCACTGTGAAAGGGTAAACCCATATTTCACCATTGATACAATTTTCGGGCATGCCGGGAACTGAACCCGGAACCTTTGGCTCAATAGACAGACACGCTACTGGCCTAACTAGGGTGTCGGATGTTATAAGAATAGATAGTAAATACAAATAATTACCACGAAGGGTCAGACACACTAGAGAAGATAATTACTATACAGAAGGCCAGAGTTCAATTCCTTCTGAAGGTGTTTTTTATGCCTTTGGGAGTAGAATATTTTCTCTATCTTTTTTCCATTTCTTAGATGATCTAAATCATTTATCCATGAAGCTGTAAGCTCTAAGTTTTTTTAGCACCGCGTCTTACTACCTGTTCAGGTTATACGCTTAAGTACTAATCACATTAATGGATTAGTTATTGGGAAGGTGGAATTTAGAGGAAGTGAATCCGCATTTGCTTGGAGGGAGAGTGGAAAACCACTTAGGAAAAAACACCCCAGTTCACCCGACCGAGATTTGAACCTTGATCTCCCCGTCCTAGGCAGTCTAGCTCAACAAGAAACCATGTTAGTTTAAGTGTCAATCTTTCAACACTAAAGACTGATAGTAGGTTCAATGCCACATACACAAATTTTTTATGTTTAGATAAATCCATACCATGATACGTTGGCATGTACATTACAGTCAGAACATGATTCATTCAATCATTGAAATGTATAACGAAATACGCTAGCATGACAGTTCACCATATGTCCGTTTGGAGCTCTGAGGTTCACCAATGCATACGTTGAATCCTTAGTAATTATTAATACATTTGGATTCATAAGTAGGCCTACAAATTAGTATATTACTTGGGCTTCTTTCAAATAGCAACCATTTTCATTATTACATATTATTTTCTAAATCATATATTATAAAACATAAAAATGCCGTTTGGGTCGTACTATGGTAATCCCAGAACTTAATTGATTGGGTCGTCATAGCCAACTGCTGTGACTGAATAAAAATTTTATTTTATTTTATTTTTAGTAGCCTACTTAATATTTCTGGAAATGAAACTCCATCCTCTTTTTAACAAAGCTACACACTCTAACCACGCAGTTTTCTGCGTGTGGTGTGAGGTTAACACACCTGACTCGTGGCCCGAAAGGTGTAAGGGCTCATATCTGACAGTGTGTGTACTAGGGAAGGTTTTTATGCAGTGAATTTTCCCCTCTTTTCCTCAAGTTAACTGGATGCAGTTCCTTTGAACTACACATACATATTTTATGTAGCGGAAATTACATCAATGCGTAAGGATACAAAAATACAACACAAGATAATAGATTGTTGATATCTTTTTAAATTGACAATTTTGTTTTGTTATATATATTTATATATTTTTTTTTTGCGTTGTTAAATAAATGTTATTTCCTTCATGAGCGACTATTTTTTTCCCTACAATACAGTGTTTGATCAGGTACTGATAACATCCATAAGTTTATTTTGTATTTTGATTGGTAGTGGTTAGGTTTATCGTTACGATTAATAACTCTTTACTAAAAATGAATCTATGTACTTAAAACATTTTCACTCTCACATAAAAAAAAATATTCGCGTTGAAAAATGTGGCAGGTGGGGCGAGACTAACAAAAAGTTGTATTTTTCAGACATCCGCCGTAATTTATCATGTCTTTTCGTGTGTGTGTGTGTGTGTGTGTGTGTGTGTGTGTGTGTGTGTGTGTGCGGGTGGGTGTATAGATAAAATAAACTGCATACGATCATTGATTTTTGACTTGGACAAATGGGAAGATAATATTTTTTTGTCAAGTTATTAATGTAGCAAACTACAGAGAAAGAATAACCTGAAAAACATTCGTTACAAAGTTAACAATTTGTCATTCGAAACACTGAAATCATAGAGGCCGCTTATTTCGACGAGTTGCTGATTTTTTTTTAAATGTTGCAATTAAATAATTTGTGTATTTATAAGGAAACCCTATTTTTTTTTAGTTTTTAATATATATACTAATATAATCGTGATCATTTTCCAACCCACTTCCGTGGCCGCACGGTCTAAGTTGTCACTTTCGCAGCAGACTAGACTGTTAATGATGGTGAGATCGGATTTCGAGTCATGGTAGGGCGTACTGAGGTTTTTTCCAAAATGGGTTTCCACTCCTCCTCCACACAAATGCGGGAATATAACCATCCTCATTCCTAAAAACCACTAGCGTAATTGGTACGTATAACCCAATCGGGTAGTAAGACTCAGTGCTAAAAAAAATAAATTTCGAGATTATGATGGATATTAACGTCTATTATATGCCCCCTAACATAAAAAAATTGACTTTCACAATAGTCTTTCTTTCCCTTTGTCTCTCTGTACCAGGGGATACTTTCAAAACGGTTTATGAATTTAATCAAAACTAGTAATTTAGATGTTGTATGGTCATACCTTGAGGCGGAAAGCTGATTTTAATTTCATGCTCTAAAACTGAGAGTGGTTTACGGACAATCGATTTAAAAAAATGTTGTTCTGAACTATCGACTATGTAATAAAGTATGCACGTTTCGAGTCATTTGTTTTCATTAATACGCTTAGCATCATGAATATTAACTACTTACTCTAAAGGATAGGTATGAGAGGGTATTCTTGAGAAAATACACCATCATTAGCGTGTAGAAGGAATAATAATCGTACGGGAATCGTAACCTCCCTGTTATTATTATTATTTTTTAGCACCGCGTCTTACTACCCGTTCGGGTTATACGCTTAAGTACTAATTACACAAATGGATAGGAATTGGGAAGGTTGAATTGAGAGGAAGTGAACCCGCATTTGCGTGGAGGGAGAGTGGAAAACCATTTAGGAAAAACACCCCAGTTCACCCAACCGAGATTCGAACCTCGATCTCCCGTCCTTGGTGTCTAGCTCCACACGACTGGCGCGTTAGCCAACTACTCCACCGGACCTCCATGTTACCGGCAATCACTCTATTGGGGGCTGGAATACTTAGAACCCCTGACCACCAGCGTGGGTGTATAGTTAATGAATAGTAGTATTACGTTAAAAAAATATCTTTAAAGACCTAATCATTCAGTGGCCACATAGTGTAAGGCGCTCTTCTTGCAATAGACTAGACTGCGATGACGGGGAGATCGTGATCCGACCCCAGTCGGGTGTATTAAAGGTGGTTTTTCCTAGATATTTTTCCCACTCTTTTTCCAAACAAATGTGGTTACACTTACTTTAAATTCAACTTTACCTCATCCTTAACTCACTATTTTAATTATTACATAAGCGTATAACCTGAATGGATAGTAAGACGCGGTGCTAAAATTAATAAAAAAATAACAAATACTACAGAGTAAACATTTTTGTTCATATATGTCCAACAGACCGACACCTTGGCTCAGTAGATAGTGTGTTACGGGTTCAATTCCCGACAAGGCCTAAATAATTATAATGGGTGAAATAGGGTTTTTCCCTTTTACAGGGGCGAAATAACAGCGGAGGGAGTGGGCGTTGTGTCTGATCTAGAACTAGGTTAGTTTGTTAACCGTGTGCTGATATCTTGAAGTCTGTTAAGAAAGACCGCATTAAATACCCGAAATTAAATTATAAAAAGATATCCAACAAATGCTAATTATATCTTTGGTGCCTATTAGCTAATAATATTATGCTCTTCTAATCGTTATCATTAAAATCACGCTCTTTTTTTAAAATAATTATATATTAGAAATGTAGAGAATAGATTAAAAAAATTATAACGCCCAGAATTATAACTTATAATCACTACACAATACATTTGTTGACTTAAAATTATACAAAGGTAATTTTTTTTAAAACTCTCAGGTTATTTATTCAAAGGATCCGATTATAACATAAATTAAAACAGATTAAATTTTAATTATATAACTGTATGGAATAATATTATGACATAATTTATTCGTTCATTTTTTCCTAAAATATTAAAGTTTTCAATCTAAATAAAGCTCTAGGTTATTAAGTTAAAATATTTAGCTAACTGTTTTATTTCTTAAATTCCTGTTTGAAACAATATCTACTTATAACAAGAGCTTTACTAGTGCTCTCATTCTGTAATTGGAGATTCTAACGCGGACTAAATGTAAGCGCTACGAGCTTAACCCACGGGATAAGCGCATCAAAATAATTACTTTGTTGAGTCAATTAATTGGTGGAGTACTCGCGAGAGTCTTTTCTGACTATGTGAATGGTGCACTTGCCCCCTCAATAACAACGAATTTACCATGTATGAATATTTCTAGAGCAGCTCTTGATACTCGGAATCCGCAAGCATTCCAATTAATATGTACCTAGTTCGATTCCAGATAGATATACACTGTAAACGTACACTTAATTCAGTATACCATGATTGGTAGCAGGCTTACCCATGCTTGTTTACAATATGTTGCAGGATATATTATAGTCTCGTCCTTCAACATAACATTAGATCCCAAGGACTAAGGCGCTTTATCTGCACCAAATAAGACTTTGGATTATTAATTATTGTGCACTAAGAGTGTTTCTCTAAATAACATCTATCCAACTAAATAAAAAAAATCTTCTTACTGCATTCAAACTATGTTATTTTGACCTATTTTATATTTATAGTCATATAAATAACATCCATTACGTTTCCAGCCTATGGCCTGAGTCAGTTTTTTTTATTCAAGTCAAATATTTTTCCACTACCGTCTTGCTAGGCCTGTTGTACTTCAAATGCCTTATAATCTATCTTAAGACTAGGACAGGTACAACATCCAGTCCCCAGCCGTCAATTTATCATATGAAAGGGTAAACCATTTTTTTTATCAATAATACATTTTCGGCTATGCCGGCAATCAAACCCGGGATCCTTAGTTGAGTAGACAAACACGCTTCCGACTGAGCTAAGGTGTCGGATTTAAAGTAATAATATATTATTATTATTTGTAAAAATGTCTAAAATATTATGATATAAACCCTGTGTTTTATTACTTAATGTTATGAAATAACTTAATGTGTGTTATCAATAATAATTTTTATACAATTTTTATTATTTTATAAATGTTTATCACATATGATCTAATAAAATAATTTTATTTATTAAACTCTTTTTTTTTTGTAGTTTAACGATAGTAATTTAATCTTTTCATTATATTCACCATAGCTTTCCTTAAGTTACTATTTATTAAAAAACCTATTACTGTTCTTTATCTATTCTATTTACTTTTTTTTTGTTTCATATTATTTTAGCTGTGTCACTTTGTTCTCTCTTCAATCTCTTGAACAATTTTAAACTCTATATAATTTCCTTATTAATATTGATTCAGATCATTTTTAAATCTAATAACTTATAAATTAAACTTTTTCTTATCCAAGCTCATCTTATATACATATCATTATATGCGTATGTAATATACAGTGTAAATAAGTACAGTACATATGTACGAGTATACATATATATGATAAGGCCATAGTATAATCAGAGTAAATGTATTGTACAATACATTCATATTAAAACAATTTTATAGCCGCCTTTCACTAGCCGTTCCAGTTACACACATCTGTTCTTGTTACGCTAAAGTGTTAGAGATGGGAAATGCTGGATTTAGAGCAGTGTACCGAATTTACGTGGAGAGAGAATGGAAAGCCATTTAGGAAAAACTTCCTACTACACCCGAATGGGATTCGAAACTCAATATCCCCATCATAGTATTTAATATATTGTGAGAGTTACACATTTGACCACCAAAGTGGGTCTATATTTTGTTTCTACAGGTCAGGCAGTCAAACGGCAAGATTCCAGAAGGGTGGGGGCGTGGTGGGTGGTTGTGAAAGCAAGGGACTCGACCTTGGGCGTCTAGACATCCGGAATTTAATAGCCGTGGATCATTGGTTTGAGTGAGAGCGTGCGTTTGCCGTAAAAGCGTATTACAAAAATGAGGATAGTTTCGTTTGTGCTCAACGCGCCTTCCGGCGAGTGTTTGGTTCACACCCCCACTGCGCTATCGGCCTGTGTGGGTGAGAAATTTTGAAGCCACTGCTAGCACGACACAGAAGAGAGGTGGTAGTGAAAAAACCAGCCGGACCCTGAGAATATTGATTGTGTGCGTGTAGCCTTAGCAAGAGTCCACTAAAATCGACTGGACGCACAGCGTAGAACTTGGTCTCAGTAATTGAACCGTGAGAAGGATTTTGAAGAGTAACCTTCACTACAATCCATATAAGATTCAGGTAATGCAAGACCTCAAACCTCAAGATTACAATAGCAGAGTATGCTTTTGTCAACAGGTGTTAAATCTCATTGAACAAAATGAAGAGAGAGAGCGTTCACAACTTATGGATGAGTGACGAAGCCCACTTTCACCTTAGTGGCTTCATCAACAAGCATAATTTTCGGTACTGGGCCGAAAATAGCCCACGCAATCTCCACGAAAAAAACCCTCCATTCAGAAAAAGTGACAGTTTGGTGCGCAGTATCATCTCGTGGAATAATCGGCCATTATTGTTTTTAATTAACACGGTAACATGGTGACGGTGAACTCCGATTGTTACGCTGACATGTTGACAACTTTTTTCCCTTCCTGCACTCGATGACTTTGACCCAGATGAAAACACACTTTTCCAGCAAGATGGTGCAACTTGCCATCCTGCCGGAGTTTCAATGAATTTTCTGAGGATCGCATCTCCTGGTCGTCTCATCACCAAGTTCGGTGATTTTCCGTGGCCTGGTGGTTCACAAGAATTGACGGTTCCTGACTATTTTCTCTGGTTATATCTTCAATCCCAGATTTTCAAGGAGAACTCACCAAGGACCAGGGATGATTTGAAGCGGTGAATTCGGCAAGAGGTCAACAACATTACGTTGGAAATGCTACACAACGTCATGGGCAGCTTCGCTCTCAGACTCCGACAATGTGTGCAAAACCAAGGAATCCATCTTACTGACATCATCTTCAGAAAATGAAAATTTTCCAGGTACACTTGTAATTTTCACTCATGTATATTACATTTATCTAAAAAAATTAAATAAACCTTAATTGTTTTAATTTTTTTTGCGATTTATTTAATTCTTTCCATTTGACTGCCTCACCCTGTATTAAAAACATGAAGAAACAGAGAATTTAACAAAAAACTAAAAATTCCGGAATATTTGTGGATTTTGGGCATTTAAAAGCAATCTTTAAGTCAGTAGGTCTTAGTGCGAAATAAAAAGCGAAATTAAGACCCACCAACGCAGATTCAAACCCTTGTCTTTTCACCCCCATATCTTTTCTGAAACAGTGAGCTGTGTAACGATTTCATTCGTTCCCATCAAACTCAAATAATCACCAATGGGCCATGGCATGACTTCCCATTTGTCACTTTGATGAAAAATATAATGTAATTCCTTTATGGTTACTTCAAGCTAAGCTGTCTGTAAAAATGAATAGGAATTTATTCTGTTACACCTGAAAAACACAGGGAGTTTTGTAGTAAAAAATAAATAGTGACAGCTTTGTGCGTACGTACATACACATATTTATATATTGACCAACCACTTAGTCTAATGGTCAGCTTTCCTAGGTCCGATTCCCGTAGGTACAATAGGTATTTTTCCCAAAAGGGGAATTGCTCCTACAATCATTATGGTCTGGTTAATTGAGCTTAAGTTATCTTTAATATTTCCAATGGTTCCACACCTTCATAATCACTATCATCATCACGTGATCTCATTGCGGATATGACGTGCAGACACCTTCATAGGTATACCCTGGGAAACGTTCTGTTCCCACAGGGTGGATAAAAGTCTACATTCACCGCGACTGAACTACACTGGAAACCATCGATTAAGGAACTAACTGCCTGGTACTGTTGGGAAATAGCCTTGTCATTTTCTCGTTTCTGTGTGGTTAATCTCCTCTCAAATATAAGAACATTTTCGCAACGCCGCGCTGGTTGGACGAGGTTGCTAGTAGCTCCTTCTTACCCCCATGCACACTACCTTCGGACATAACTGAGAGCGAGGAGATTTGGCAACAATTAACTGAGGGAGAGCGAAGATAAGCTTTTCTCCATAAGTGCCCTTCCACACGAGAGATATTTTATCGCGCGATGTTTTTGTCACGGGAATTTTATCCGTTGAGATGTATTGGTTCAAATGGGAACGTCCACACAGGGAGATAAATAATCGCGCGGTAAAATTCCCGCGCCACCGCGCAGGTCTAGAACAGCCGCTTGTATCCTACACCACGTTAAAAGCACACTCGAACATGGGAAACAAGCGGAATTTTTCCCTCTGGTCTGAAAGCAACATCAGAATTGATCGCGCGAATAAAATTTGGCGTGACAAAAACATCGCGCGATCAAATATCTCTCGTGTGAAAGGGCACTCACTTAGACCTGCAATACCCTCAGCGATGGTATTGAATTTAGGTACTGCATCTCTCACGGTCAAATATGCTATACACTAATTATATATATACACGTACATACACAACTTTCATTTATAGATATACACTCACATTTATATACACACATAAAACATACATACACTTAGAAAACCGTTCTCAACCTGAATGACTTAGAGTTTAGTTTCCACCTTACAGTGTGAACAGGAAGCTATCAGGTCAGATGGGTCAACTTTCTAACTAGTTAAGCTCTGTACTTATATCGACCCTCACTCGTTTACCATGTGATAAGGCAACAACTCCCCTCCCCACCCTCTTCTTCCCACCCTTCTCTCTCTTTCCGGTAGTGCTTGCTCGGTCCTTGTCACGTGGAGAGCATCATCTTTATTTTTATGTGTTTGTGTGTGAGTGAACTACTCTCGGCTTCAACCTCTTCTCCGATGTTATTAATTTTAAGGAGGTGCTAAACCTCAACCTTGTCCAAACAAACAGCCTGAGCTTAGCGCCGAAGACGTTAACAACGATTCCTGTTCCGTCAACAAAGAGGAAGAGGAACTTTACCCTCCGTTCACCGGGTGTCTCCACGGAACAACCAAGGTGAGCTCCCTCACTCGTTAGCTTCTAGCCGACAGGTAGAATGTCGAGGAATGTTTCTCTACCACCGGGTCTTATTACCCGTTCGGGTTTACGATTATATACTAATTACGCTAGTTATTTTAAAGTTAGGAAGGCTATATTTATAGGGAAGTGTATCCCCATTTGCGGGGAGGGAGAGTAAAAAGCCATTTTGAAAAAAACCCCAGAACACCTACCCGAGATTCTAATCTCGATCTCCCCGTCATCGGCAGTCTAATCTACTGTGAGATTGGCGCGTTAGATCATCGGGCCACCGAAGTGGATTGAAGGAAGCTCTTTTTTTTTTCCATTAAGGGTGCCGCTACCTGGGAGAGCACTAAGACGCGTTGTAGACGTTTAAAATCTCGGATTATTTATGAAGTGTTTGAATTTTTTTAAATATCATTTTCAAAAAATTTAGGAGATAGGTAGTTATCAGCAGGTTTCTAACTAGTTAAAAGGTTTAAATTTTGAGTTAATTTTTCTATATTTAACGACGATTTACTCGAAAATTGGTACTTTTAGATTAAAGAAAAAATTATAAAGCCTAGACTAGCCTTCCTCTATCAATTCAAAGTCATGGTTTGATAGGGTCACAAAAGAAAATTTTGATTGGTTTTTTAAGTTCTCGCGACCCTTTACAGGCGACAGGACGGGTTTTTGTGTCATTTTCCCGTCCATGAAACTATGGATAACTTATTATCAGCCGTCAGGGCGCCACATGTCTTCTTATTTATTTGTAATTATAATGTCCAGTAGCAATCTACGATCGAGAGCCCCTCTGGGGCTGGTATTCGTCATTTGTATTTCTATATGTTCAATGTTTTACATGCAAATAACTGTTCATTGTTAAAAAAAATAAAAACCAAACAAATAAACAAAAGAGAATTTTAATATAATGTGGGGTTGTTTTATAACATTTTATGTAAGCTATCAACTATTTTTTACAAACACTTTAAACTTAAAATTTGAGTTTTTACTACTAAGAGATTTCGCCTTCATTCTGAAGTAAACAATTAAAAAAGATATCAAACCACTTAATAAATTACCCGGATTTATAAACGTGCGCAACCCTTCTCAGTGCTTCATATACAGCACCCTAAAGGCTACATTTACCAATTTTGATTTTAACTTTAACTTTAACATTGTATTTATATGTTGTAGGAAAATGGCTGTGATTTCTGAAACTTACAATTCCTAGTTCTAAAACCAATATTGTTGGAAAACTTACCCCCCCCCTTTTTTTTTGCATCCCCTACACTCCCACCTTAAATAATGGTGGAAGGGAGCATGAGTTTGGACCTATTTATGCAGTTCTTATTAAAAATATATATTTTGACAAACTAAGTAATATAGTGTTTAATTTACTTTTATTTACATAATAATGTCAACAGTTCTTAATTCATTTCATGTGCATGGTGGAATTTGATAAAATACATCCCAAACAAATATACAAATTTAACAAATCTAGGATATTTATGATAAATATTCAAGGATTGTTTAGATTACTATATGTAGAAAATTAAACTAACATATTTACTAATGGTTGACCTCAGGGGTTTTTGGGTTAAGTGCTTGCCTCAGCACCCAATGTTAGTGGGTTCAAGCCCAGCCGAGGTTAACTGGTTTCTATCCAAATCCATAGCACAGCGTCCTTTAGATGAGAAGTAAAGCCTTCGGTACCCTGTCAATTGTGAGCATGTAAAAAACTTGGAAGGTTGTTAAAGTAGCCCTACCTTTCCAGCAACATTTTTAGTCTCCTTTCTCGTTCTCTCGTAGAAATCCATGGGTAGGAGAGCTGATAGCACCCTAGTCCACCTAAAATTAACCTATCACAGAAACTGCAACAAGTAATGGCCTGGGTAGCGAAACTTTGTTACAGATGCATGCTCCACATCGGGAGTTAAATAAATTAATGTCAATTTACTCAACTATAGTGTTGACCAACAGTCGCGAGGGTATGACAGACCAGCAGTGAAAAGTACATCAGTATAAGATGCAGATATGTGAGCATAGTCACACAATAAAATAAAATAAACAATTATAACTAATAATGATACATTCAGATAAATAGTTAATTAAAAAATAATAAAAATAAATAGTAATTTAGAATATATTCATTATATTAGACCGCGTCTTACTACCCGTTCGGTTTATACGCACTTACGTTAATGTGTAATGGTAGGGTGATTGTGAGATGAAATGGAGGACCTACAGTTTAACGTGGTATCCGAACCACGGTGGAGGCCTGGCATTCCTCACATTCACAAGTTGTGATTAATACACATTTTGTTAGAGATGAAGGAAAGGATTGGCAATTATATAAATCTGTGCCAGGACCGAGGATTGAAGCCCGGACCCCCAACACAGAAGGCTGACACCTTACCCCTAGGACCGCCAGGTCACCCACATTGAGGAATAAAGAGTTGTAGTTAAAGAATAAGCGTTTACAAAATAATGGCATCATATAAAAAAACAATAATAAAGGAGAATAATGTAAGATTAAATATTTGAGGTATAACATTTATTGGGTGAATTAATTATAGGCGAGTTCATCAAATAACTCGTTGAGTTTGGCTTTTATTTTGGGATAAAATTCGAATTCAACAAACCTAGAATGATAACAAATCTATTGAATCATTATTTAATTTTTATTGATACTAAAAAAAAAAGATTGTTATAAAAACTTTCAAAGTTGTCTTAGATCGTGTTCTCATCCACCCCACCTTAATCCATTTAATAAATCGTGTACATGTATTCTTTGGATCCGGGACTTGAACGTTCAAAATATTTTAAAAAAAACCTTAAAACTTAAAAGAGCCTTCATCGGTGCGCACGCAGATTAAAACTCAGGCTTATCTAGTTTGATTTGTCAAAAACGGGAATGTCGGGATTAGAGTTCCGACTTGGTTTACTGATAATGTTTTTTCATCCAATTGATTTACCACTGTCTCTACATGCAAACTCGGATACGTTGTCTTTAAATTCTACCCTCCTCATACCTACTCTACTGGCCTAAATAAAATACGTATATCCCGAATGGGAAGTAAGACGTATTGCATAAAACAAACCTATCATCTAGAACCAAGACGGTTAGCAAATAACATCATTCCTACCTGCATTGATGATCACATGGTCCTAGGCGTCACTCTCACATTATACTATACAGTGGGACTTGGAAGGGAGAAGGTTGGGGGTTCAGAGGAAATAGCACACGTAAAAGATGTATTCGCAAAACCACTATTAGTCAAAGAAGGGTTCCGTAGTTTTCTTCCTCATCTCTTTGCTCCGTGTTGTTAGTGTTAGTTGTAGTTGTTTGAAGGAGTGAGAAGGGCGAGGTTTTGAGAACAAACACGACCCTGATATCGATACTATGCCTGGGGGTTGTGTGACGTCACAAGTATCGCAAAGAGAAATTTGAACTTTCCAAGAGCTCGAGGTGTAATATGAGAGGCAGGATTTCTCGGTCGCGCTCTTCCCTTTTCCGTCAGGTTTCAAACCGACCAAGAGTGGTTTATTTACCTCCTTTCAAAATTATATCACTTGATATATTCTTAATAACACCACAATGTCCTTCACAATTAGCTCCACCTCTTTTCAAAATTATATCACTTGGTAAACTCTTAATAACGCAACAATGTCCTTCATGATTAGCTCCATCACCTTTCAAAATTATATCACTTGATATTCTTACTAACACAATAATGTCCTTCCTGATTAGCTCCATTACCTTTCAAAATTATATTACGTGATATACTCTTAATAACACAACAATGTTTTTAATGATTAGTTCCACCTCCTTTCCAAATTATATTACTTTATATATTCTTAATAACACCACAATGTCCTTCATGATTAGCTCCATCACCTTTCAAGATTATATTACTTGATATACTCTTAATAACACCACAATGTCCTTCATGATTAGCTCCATCACCTTTCAAGATTATATTACTTGATATATTCTTAATAACACAACAATGTTCTTCATGATTAGCTCCATCACCTTTCAAAATTATATCACTTGATATTCTTACTAACACAATAATGTCCTTCCTGATTAGCTCCATTACCTTTCAAAATTATATTACGTGATATACTCTTAATAACACAACAATGTTTTTAATGATTAGTTCCACCTCCTTTCCAAATTATATTACTTTATATATTCTTAATAACACCACAATGTCCTTCATGATTAGCACCATCACCTTTCAGATTATATTACTTGATATACTCTTAATAACAAAAAATGTCTTTAATGATAGTTCCACCTCCTTTCCAATATATTACTTGTATATTCTTAATAACACCACAATGCCTTATGATTAGCTCATCACCTTTCAAGATTATATTACTTGATATACTCTTAATAACACCAAATGTCCTTCATGATTAGCTCCATCACCTTTCAAGATTATATACTTGATATATTCTTAATAACACAACAATGTTCTTCATGATTAGCTCCATCACCTTTCAAGATTATATTACTTGATATATTCTTTAAAAACACCACAATGTCCTTCCTGATTAGCTCCATCACCTTTCAAAATTATATTACGTGATATACTCTTAATAACACAACAATGTTTTTAATGATTAGTTCCACCTCCTTTCCAAATTATATTACTTGATATATTCTTAATAACACCACAATGCCCTTCATGATTAGCTCCATCACCTTTCAAGATTATATACTTGATATACTCTTAATAACACCACAATGTCCTTCATGATTAGCTCCATCACCTTTCAAGATTATATTACTTGATATATTCTTAATAACACAACAATGTTCTTCACAATTAGCTCCAACCTCCTTCAGACTAATTTTTCAAACAAATATATTTATTTTTACTTTTGTTTGAAAGAATGGGAAATCAACATTTAATTTGCTAATGTAAAACAAATTGTACATCTTCTGCGTTCGTACTAAAACATCGATGGAAACTGGGACCAGTGCGAGTATCGAATTACGTACATTTTTGACTGATGATGCTAATAGTCACCACGATTGTTGGTAGCCAACAAATTATCGACTTGTACTTAATTAAATACTGATTTGATTACAAGAACATCACTTGTGTGTACTAGGGGGTATCAAGATTAAAAATAGATTCTTGCAGAGGCGTACCTGTGAAAGGACACACCCAAATTATGCACGCTAGAATACAAAACGATACCTGGCTCCAGTTTATTTCCAGAAATGAGAGCACGAAAATACACGAAACAATTTCGTTACAGATATTTAGATATCAACACTCGGCTAATAAGACACGAGAGATAAGTGAGAACCAATTCTAGATTTGCGCTTTATCATAGAATAGAATCAAGACTGCCTTCTCGGGATTTTATTGTATGTATGTATGTATGTATGTATGTATGTGTGTGTGTGTGTGTGTGTGTGTGTGTGTGTGCACGTGTGTTTGTGTACTACTTCTTACTACTCGTTCATGTTATCCACATATTTAGAGTCCTTGGATAGGAATAAGGAAGGTAAAATTTAGAGGAGTTTTAACCACGTTAGCTTGGAATGAGAGTGGTAAACAATTTAGGGAAAAAACCCATCCTTAATATCAACAGCCATCCCCGTCAAAGACAATCCATTCTTTTGCGATACTGAAATCTTAGACTGCACGACCACTGAAGCGAGCTCCTCGGAAAAGTTTTTTTTTAAATTTAAATGTTTATGCCCTGATGATGATTCAACTTATGTCGTAAAATAGTTTAAAAAAAATGAAACAGTTTAAAAAAAATGCCTTATCATTGCAAATTATAAATTGATTATATTAAAAATGTTTTCTTAAAGTTTAACTCACCTAAACTCCTTAGAATATTCCACCTTCCTCATCCTCATCTAATTAGTGAATAGCTTGATTAAGTCTATAAATAAGTCCTATTGTTTTGAAACAAAATGCTGACATAAGAACAACATTCCTGTCTGTACTGGTGGTCGCGTGGTTTTAAACGTCACTCTAACAATATACTGGAACCTGCTTCGGTGTCGTGGTTTAACGCGCTAATCTCATGTTGGACTAGACTGCTGAAGACAGGGAGATCGGAGTTCGATTCCGGTTGGGTGCACTGAAGGTGGTTTTCCTAAATGGTTTCCCACCCTCCCTGCACGTAAATGCGGGTGCACTTTCTCCAATCAAGCCTTCACAAATCCTAATCCTTTAGTGTAATTAGTACATAGGCGTATAAACTGAACAGTTGGTAAGACGAGATGCTAAAAAAATATACTGGATTACCAGTGACTGGATTTGAGTCCCGATTGGATGTAATGAGTGTTCTCCAAAATAGTTTATGGTCCAATGCCATTAATAAGTCGGTAGCATTACGGTAAGATGTATTATTGATGAAATATAGGCTTACCTTTTCACATTGATGAACCAATGGCCGGGGGGCTGGGTGTTGTGTATCCTCTAGATTTAAGTTAGCTTATAAGTCGTGTGCTGACATAACCAGTTGGTTCATAAAGTGCACGTTAAATACCTCAAATAAAATGGTTTACGACTTTCCCTCAGTGCAAATGTGCATATGTTTACTTAACGTTATATTTGACTCATAATTTACCCCATTAGATTATATGGCCCGGATGGATAGTAGGACCTGGCGTACAGAAAAGAATTGTATAAAAAAAAAGATGATCCTCTTTAGAGGCGATCGTGATTGAACCCCGCCCCTCTTAGGTGAGAGCCAGGCAATCTAACCTCCTCCTGCCGGTAATAGTACTAAAGAGCAGGGGAGAGAGAGAGAAAGGGTGAAGGGGATGGAGAAGCAAGGTGAAGTAGAGAGTAGAGTAGGGTAGGGGGCAGAGATGAGCCGTGAAGTTCACGCAGGCAACGAACAAGGAAAGACCGGCTAGCAGCTAGTTCCGGTTCCGGGCCGCGGGAAGTGAGGCGAGCTTAGATTACACGGGACGGCCAAACTCGCCTCCCGCTTCTAGGGCTACTTTTATTTTTTTTAAGGAGGAATGGAAAATACGAGAATATTTTCAGCTCGGAATGAGTGTCGGTTTACATCACTGAGCAGAAACCACATTGGCTTAAACCTTATTTATGAGGGTGGTGGTGGTGGGGGGGGGGGGTAGGGGGTTTCGTATTTGTATTATATAATTTCCGCGAATACGTTCAACTCTAACACCATATTTAATTCTACGATGCGTTATTTTAAAATATGGTTCAAGCCAAAATAAAGCCGAAAGATTCCAACAGCGATTTTCCTTAACCAAGCTATAGTTTGAGTTTTATCACTATAAATTAATGTGTGAAAATGTGATATTAATTAGCTCATTTTCAACAACTTAAGCATATTAGTAGAGCTAAGAGACAAGGATTGATGTAAAAGGGCTCTAGATTTATCCTTCCTCTAACAAAAAAACTAATTTTTTTATAGGCTCACAAAGAAAATGTTAAAATACCTAAAAACTAGCAGCGAGGTTTCCTCTTCACTTCGAGATAAGAAGTTTCGTAGTTTACATTCCTATCTTTATTATTGACATGTAAAAGAAGTGGTTGTAGGTGAAGGGTGAAAGGGATGATAATCTTAGACAGAATAGAGATGTAGTTCCAGAAATAGACACGGACCATTTTATTTTAAGCCTGACAGCGATTGATACTTTCTCGATGACCGAGGAGGCGGCCGCCTTAACGGGTGAGTTTATGGAAGTTGACGTTTATGACAGTGCTACCGATGTCATAAAAATGTGGTTGAGGTCTCTAAAAAAAAAATTCTATCTTTGGATTTATACAAAAATCACAAAACGTCTGCACTGTTGATGGGGGTTTAACCACAGTCCAATTTTCATAGGTAGATAGCTAGAAAAGTTACCAGATCTACTTTTACTATGTTTTTTAATTTAGCACCGCACCTTATACGCGTCAAGCTATACGCTTAAATACTAATTACACTAGTGGGTTAGAATGAGAAAGGTTGAATATAAAGGAGGTGAACCCGTATTTGCGTGGAAGGAGAATGGAAAACCATTTAGAGGAAACAACCCAAGTTCATCCGAGTGAGATTCAAACCTTGATCTCCCCGTTCTCGGTAGTTAGCTCAATACTTTCACGTATCCATACGTCAGTCATGTGATTTTCAGATGTCACAAATTTAAATATATTATCAATACTTATAAAATAACACTAATAATATAGTAGAACGTTATCAATTTTGAACATAAAGACAGTTTGTATTTTTGAACTGTCCTTCCTATAAAAAATTAGGAACCCATATGATTTGGAAAAGCAAGAAAGTAGATTTCACCGATTTTTCTCCTGGAATGGTGACAGTTAGTAATTAAAATCTAATAATATTTATATTGTATTCATGATGATAAGTAAAATAGAGAGGCTTAGGTTGAAAACTTATTAATTAAAATTAGTTAAGATCTAGAATATTCGCCTGGTTTCAAGAAATATAAAACTCAAAATATACAAAACAATAATTTTACCGTGTGTTCTCTTTGGGTGTGAAACGTGGTCTCTTATTTTACATGATGAAAACAAATTTAGGGTGTTCGAAAACAAGGTGTTTAGGAAGATATTTGCCCTAAAAAGGGATGAGGATACTGGGAAGTGGAAGTTACATAATGATGAGTTACATACCTTGTACCCATCACAAGAAATGTTAGGATAATAAAGTCTCGTAGATGGCGATGCAGCGTGAATGAGAGATTCTAGAGCCATGTACAGTACAGTGTATTGAGTATCCTATTATTAAATTGAAAAATAACAGCTGGTTACGGAAAATGAACCCAAAACCCTTGGCTTGGCGTGTAAGCTCACACTAAGCTATACTGGGTCATTCTTCACTCATATTTTAAGGCAGAGTATTTAATGGGAACTCGGTATGGAAATAGTGGCTACTTTACCAGCTCTATCTCATATCCAGTGTATTTCAATTTCGATATTATTAATATAACTCGTTCATTAATGGAGTACCCTTAGATTCAGCCAAACGGATAATTAGCTTAATTTAATCAAGTGGGGTGAGGAAGATACGATTCCAGATTGAAAGTATCAGCATTCTTAGAGGAGATTGAAGGAGTGTTGTTGGGAGCAAAATGTTGAGGACAAAGATAAATACACCATGTTTAGTCACAATCCAGTGGGAATAATATAAGCCCCAACCTAACCGTCATCCAGCAAAACAGAATAGGTGAACAAGACATTTAGTCGACGAGTCCATAAATGTGGACTAGCACCAATGTATCAGGGACTTTCATTGTTGACTACTGGATTCCGATGACAGGGAATTGAGGTTAGAATATCAATATTGTGCGTTGGGTTGATTTTAAAAATACGATTAATCCCTCCAGTCTTAAACAGTATCTTCTTCTTTCTTTCCATTATTAGATTTTATGATAAATCACACTAATTAAAAATAAAGTGGTTCTTTAAAAACTTACTTGAAATAATCTAAAATATAATTATATATTTTTATCTTTAGTAGATAACCATACTCCAAAAACAAAATTAAAACTATTGATGTGAAACGGAAGAAAACACAAGCTAAATTTAGATTTTTTTACGATTTTTATGACAAAATACTCTTTTTAGTCAAAATTAATAAAACACTGATCCATGTTACATTTAGCTTAATTTTATGCACACAGTAATTTATACAATTCTTGAATATTTGTCATGAGCATAAAGGTATTTGACCAGATGATAATTATTATTAGGTGTTCTGTCCCAACGACAGGTCCATTCATTTTATCAGTGAACTTAGATCACCAAAACACCCTGTCCTCTGCCTTCTCCTTCAAGTCATCCAATATTTGAATCCTTCCTAAGTTCCTATTTCCTTCAATATTTCCTTTTATGACGTCGTAAAGAAGACAATTCCTCATAAGGATGTGCCCGATACAAATTGCTTTGTACCGAAGAATCACATCCAAAATGGTTCTTTCTCACCCATTCTTCTTTGGATATCTTAATTTGATGAAATGAATAAGAAGAATAAGTTATGGTCAAATTGCGCAATGCCGTTGACAGAATACAAAAAGGGTTGAGATTACTACGTGTAAAAAACTAAGCTAATATGAAGGAATATTTACTTTCTCTCTATCTTACAGGTAGAGAAAGTATGGTGATTGTCAAAAAAATCGAACTCGAGATTTTGATGAATTTTGACGTTTCATGACTTCCTGAATCCAAAAAAGTGGTTTTTGAATTTCCGTCTGTCTGTCTGTCTGTCTGTACCTCCAACTAGAGCCTAAACTATTTTACCGATTGAGCTGAAACTTGATATCTAGGGTTTTCATAGGGTTGCCCCGAGGTGTTTTTGGAATTGGATATCTACCCCTAAAATTAAGGGTAGTTTACTGAAGGGAAAAACAGAGAAAAAGTCGATTTTCTCAAAATCGGCTCTAACGATTTTGATTAAATTTCATTTATGAACATTAATAAATATTCCAAACAAAATGGCTACCCTCAATATTTCGGCAAAATGGCTTTAAGGGCTCCGGTCTGATGCGTCAATTAACATTTTTTATAATAGCTCCGAAACTATTTGAGATATGAAATTACTTAGCATTACAAATATGTATATATATATATATATATATATATATAATACAGATATTTTATCCTAAACATATTTTTATAAAATCAATAACTTTCAATCTATACGCAATTATATGAATTTTTTTTAACTTTTTGGACATTAAAGTTTAAGTATTGCGACCGTAAAAAAAACTAACCTGAAATGTTGATGGATGTCGACGTCACATGACCCCCCGAACCCTAAAAAATAGTCTTTGCAATGCCGTCTGTCTGTGTGTCTATAAAAACTTAAAATTAAGGGTAGTTTACTGAAGGGCGAAAAGAGAAAAATTTGGTTTTCTCAAAATATGCTCAAACGATTTTGATTAAAATTCGTATCTAGGCGTTGATTAAGATTATAAATAAACTGGCTATTTTCATTTTCCTATGAAAATGATTTTTAGGGTACTTTACAGAAGCGTTAATTTCCGTATCTCCACAACTATTTGAGAAACTAAACAACTTATCATTGCAAAATTGTAGGACTATTAGAAATAAAAAACTTTTATTTGACATATATTTTTATAAAAGCAACAGTTTCTGAGATATTTGCAAATATATTAATACAATTTTGTGAGCTTTAGTTGTAAACATATACTACTTAAGTCTTAACACAATAATTCTCCAATGCCATAGAGTAATTAAATATAAGTATCTAAAAAAGTGTGTTATTTTTCCTTAAAGCGCTTAGGAGAAATGTTTGCATAGCAATGATCTATCTCCATTTTAGACTCAATAGTCAATATTTACATTTTTTATTGGTCAAAAAGTATAAATGAATAATTAAATATCAATGCGATGACTTGAAGATCTGCAACACCTTATAAAATGTTAAAACTTTAACCAGAAATAGAAATTTTAATACGTAGTGTTGACCCTTGTGGAAGACATTAAACTGTTTGAAATGTTCTAAGGTGGACAAAGATGCGCCTCTTTTCTCATTGATTATATATCATTGTATATTATTTTATGCATGTTCTTATGTGGAGTGGTGATGATACAATGTACATTATTCCGTTCAGAAATCTTACGAGTTTATAGTAAGAGAGAGAAAGTCTGTGCGGTGTGCCGTACCATTTATTAATTTGACTTATTATATAATAATAAGTAAATGGTACGACACAATCGTACAGCATTTATCACATAATTAATCATTGTTTGAAATTCATGAAAATATACAATTTCTTATCACTGAGTTTTCCTATCCGTTCGGGTTATACGTTTATGTACTAATTAGGCCTACGCTAATAGTTTTAGAGATTATGAAGGTTATATTTATAGGAAGTGTACCTGCATTTACGCGGAGGAAGAGTGAAAAACTATTTTGTAAAAAATACCCTCAGTACACCCGACCAAGATTCAAACCTCGATCTCCCCGTCATCGACATTATAGTCTACTGTGAGAGTAGCGCCTTAGACCATGTGGCCACCAAAGCGGAAAATAGATTTTGAATACAAATTTAAGTTAATTTTCAAAGTATTCAGGTAAAAAAGAAAAAATCAACGAAATTATAGACATATTGAGATTATAATTCAAGTTGACAAAAATAAAAATCTGTTTATTACCAGAATAGTAGCTTTAATAGAAACAACAGATGAAACTTGTAACGTTACCAAAGATGATATCGTATTGTGTTTCTTGGTTAGTTGTAGATTCATTATTCTTTAATAAAGGCTTCAGACTCCATTTCTATAACCCGCCTCTGTGGCGTAGTTGGCTAACGCGCTAGTCGTGTTGAGCTCGACCGCCGAGGACGGTGAGATCGAGGTTTGAATCTTGGTTGGGTAAACTGGGGGTGGCTTTTCCTAAGTGGTTTTCCACTCTCCCTCCACGCAAATGCGGGTTCACTTCCTCAAAATTCAACCTTTCCAATTCCTAATCAATTAACGTAATTAGTATTATTATTATTATTATTATTATTAGCACCGCGTCTTACTAACGTACTAACGTAATTAGTACTTAAGCGTATAACTCTAACGGGTAGTAAGACGCGATGCTAAATATTATTATTATTATTCCATCTCTATATGAAGTTAATAAGGAAACTATTTTGATTGTTAGTTATATTAATGTTAACATAACCCAAAACAATAACTCTCAGACTAGAGATATTCAGTATTTTGTGAATTAAATATGTGATATATTTTTCAAAAGCAGAATAAACAATAAAAGTGGGCTTATAGCTAGTCAAAACAATCACATTGAGTTCAATGCAAATTAAATACACGCGAGTCATTCTCCCCTGTTCAAGTGTTTGAAAAATCACACATTTGTAGACTAACCTTAAACGAATTTTTACCCAAAAAACAAGTATACGGTGTAAATGGTTATGTCAAACATTCCCAAAATACCCATTTGTAATCAAATTGTTAGAGCCGTTTCTAAATTGTTTCAAGTTTTTGACAAATCAGTCATCAGTAAACTGCCCATAAACGAGTTTTTAATCTAAAAACAAGTATACGGTGTTATTTGTCATACCACAAAGCAATAGTTTGACATTTTCAAATTATTTTGAATTTAAAAAATTTCCCATCAGTAAATTATCTTAACGAATTTTTGTCAAAAAAACTAATGATACACCGCTATTCATGTATGCATGTCAAACAAATTTTAGATGTGCATTTTAATCAAAATTGTTAGAGTAATTTTTAAAAAGTTTGAAATTCAAAAATATCACTCATCAGTAAACTGCCCTTAATTTGAGGGCTAGGTTAAATTTTTTAAAATGATATAGCCTTTTAAATCTAAATATTGGGTTTAAACAAAATCTATCCGATCGTTTCAGATATTTGAACAGGGACAAACAAACATATAGACGGATAGAATAGTAAAATTAAATCTTTGAGTTTGGATTTACATAAAACGTAAAGATTCATCATATTCTCGAGATTGATTTTCTTCTCTTGAGATGAAAAGTAAAAAACCAAAATTCTCATCCTAACTTACATTCATTTCCATCCCACTTTAACCAGTCGATTAAATCATTGATTCGTTGATTAGTTTCTTTATTTTAGTTGGTATTTTGATTAGATTATTTTTATTTTCCCCAAACACATTATTCATTGACATTTTCCTTGGTTAATGAAAACAAAGATAAATTTTTCTGTATTTGTGTACGTATATTAATATATTTAATGCTAAAATATAAAATTTTATCAACTCTTGTGTGTACAGTACATAATCTTTGTTTGTTATGTGGATGGATATTATAAAGGGTTGGTCAACGTTTCTCATCCATAGAAAGATATGTTTTTTTAGTGTAATTTTCAAGCTCAATAAAATTACCACAGTAAAATACTCAGCTGTGTATTAGAATAAATTATTCAGAGAAAATTCTTCTATTCACGCTAAAGTATTTTTTTTAACATTCTAACAAATTTTAAGGGCTATTAGTCAACCTTTAGTTAACTTCTAATAAACTTAACATTGGCTGCTGTCACACTACAGGAACACTTAAGAGACCTAAACCACCATTTCATTACAATCTTAATTTAAAAAGCAAAATAATAATTTATTTTATCTCTAGGCCTGCGTTTTATATATACTGATAAAACATGTTTAGCAACGTTTCAACTTTAAAAAAGGAAAAATTATATTTGAGAACATTTTAGTAGACACTGTAAAATTGCTTTTTGAATTCAAGTGTTTTAATAAGATTACGGGGCTCTCTCATGAGACAATTACATTAAATAACTTAAATGAGTTTTGTTTCTTTGTCAAGGCCGCGCAAAGTAATGAAAACATGGTTAATTAGTATTCACAAAGTGTGGGATGATGAAAAATAAAGGCTTGGAAAAAAATTCATGTTAGCTTTAAATAAACAGAATAAAAGAGCAAACTTTTGAAAGATCGCGTGAGACGTGCGTTGGATATCCCCTGTTGGATTCCAAGTGATTTTAAATATGTTGGACATTTTATTTATTAGCATACGTGAATGGTTAGACCCAATCAAACACTAAGTGTGTAGAGGGACTTTTACTTTATCTCGACTCCTTGTAGAGTGAAGTATTGAAGTCATTTAAAAAAAATAAAACTCGAGATTTTGATAAATGTAAACGTTTAATGACCCCTTAAAGGCGTGCGCACACCATCGCGGGATCAAGAGCGAAATCGGGACGCGGGAACGAGCGCGAGAATTCGTGGCGGGGAAAGGTTTGGTGGGATTGAGCCTGGTCATATCGACGCGAAGCGATTCGCGGTAGTTCAAGGATACCAGTGGTATGTCCAGATCAAGAAAATAAATAATTCAAAAAGTTGAATGTAGAAATTATGGGTGATCTTTGGACCTTTGGTAATTTTATAAATCAGGTGACCTGCGGTCTAAGGGTAAGATGCCAGACCTTTGTGCTGGGGTTCAGGGTTCAATCCTCGGTCCTGGCACAGATTTTTACCTGATTGCCAAACCCTTCCTTCACCTCTGACAAGACGTGTATTAATCACAACTTGTGAATGTGTGGACTGTCAGGCCTCCACCGTGGTTCGGATCCCACGTTAAACTGTAGATTCTCCATTTCATCTCGCAATCACCCTACCATTACGCATTAGTGTAAGTGCGTATAACCCGAACGAATAGTAAGAAGCGGTGCTGATAATAATAATTTTATAAGTCAATTGGGACCGAAAAGGGCTGCCTACCCTTGGTGGTCTAGGCGACACTTTCGATAGACTGGACTGCTGATGACGGGGAGATTGGGGTTGTTTTCCTGGTCGGATGCGGTGTGTGAGGATGGAGGCAAGGGTGGATCAAGGGACTGTTGCCGAGGAAGGGGGGGAGGAGGGGCAGGTTGATTTTCATAAGGCTACTTCAAGTGACTTGATGATACAGTACCACCGTTTGCAACCAACACCCAAAACGACTATCGGGACGTGGAAAAACAGCGCTCACAGCAAACCATGTGGGACGACGCTGCACCCCCGCGTTCTCCAGCCAATACCCGGGATTTATCCGCCCCGCTAGTGCACTCCTATATCCTGCAGTGATATTGTTATCTAACGTAAATTTCGCTCCCACGTTGGTCTGCGCAGGCCTTCCTTATACCGAAAATGTTGTTTTCATGATGTATATTTGTCCGTACGTCTAGCTGTTTGTTCGTATTGCTCTGCCTGGAACCATAACTATTTTACCAATCGGAATAAAACTTGGTACTTAAGAATTTTCATAAGGTTTCCCCGAGAGATTAAAAAAAAAAAGAAGATATCCATCCCTAAATTTAAGATTAATTTACTGAAGGGCAAAAAGAGAAAAATCGATTTTCTCAAGTCCACTATAACGATTTGGATTAAATTTAATACATTTAAGTAATATTTCAACACTAAAATTTTTAATATTCTCGTTTTTCCATGTAAATGACTTTGAAGGTACTTTACATAAAGAAAATTTCCAATGTTGATCATATATTCGCAGTTATTTAAGATGCAAAATAAGTTGTAGTACTATTAAATTAAATAAATGGCACAGAGATCATAAATGAAATAATATACACTGCTACTTGCTCAATGTACGGCTTTAGGAACTAGGAAAACTGTTACAGAGAAATTGAGAAAGGAGACAATTCTTTGTCCACCAAAGAGCATACGAACCTAAATAATTATCAGACCTGAATTAAAAAGTTTATATATTTGCTTATTGATCAGAAACTATCAGTTTTATAAAAATACATTTCAAATAAAAGAGTTGTATATTTAATAGTACAACTTTACGATGATAAGTTATTTCGTATCTCAAATAATTGAGGAAAAATGATGAAAATTGGAAAAACTACCTTTTGTAAATCACCTTCAAAGTCATTTTCATGAGAAAATGAGAATTGCCATCTTGTTTATAATGATAAAAGATGTCTATATATAAAATGTAATACAAATGGTTAGAGCTAATTTCGAGAATATAAATTATTTTTCTTTTTGCCCTTCAGTAAACTACCCTTAAATTTAGGGTTGGATATATAATTCCAAAAACCCCTCTGGAACACCTTATGAACACCCAAGATACCAAATTATAGCCCATCCTGTAGAATAGTTTAGGTCTATCCCGAAGTACAAACAGACGGCATTACGAGAACCACTTTTTACTTTCTCGCTATCTTACAGGTAGAGAAAGTATTGTGATCGTCAAAAAATCGAACTCGAGATTTTGAAGAATTTCGACGTTTCATGACCCCCTGAATCCGAAAAATTTGTTTTTGCATTTCCGTCTCTTTGTCTGTTTGTTTGTACCTCCAACTAGAACCTAAACTATTTTACCGATCGGATTAAAACTTGGTATTTAGGGTTTTCATAGGGTTGACCCTAGGGATTTTTGGAATTGGATATCTATCCTTAAAATTAAAGGTAGTCTACTGAAGGGCGAAAAGAGAAAAAGTCGATTTTCTCAAAATCGGCTATAACGATTTTGATTAAAATTCGTATCTAGGCGTTTATTAAGATTGTAAATAAACTGGATATTTTCATTTTCCCATGAAAATGAGTTTTAGGGTACTTTACAAAAACTGAAATTTCAGTATCTCCACAACTATTTGAGATACTAAATCATTTATCATTGCAAAACTTTGGTACCATTAAAAAAATATATATATATATGAAATATATTTTGATAAAACCAACAGTTTATGAGATATTTGCAAATATATTAATACAATTTTGTGAGCTTTAGTTTGTAAAGAGATACTACTTAAGTTTAACGCAATATTTCTCCAATGCCATAGAGTAATTAAATATAAGTAAGTATCTCAAAAAGTTTATGTTATTTTTCCTTAAACCAATTACGAGGAATGTTTGTACAACAATGATCTACCTTCGTTTTAGTCTCAATAGTCAATATTTACATTTTTTATTGGTCAAAATTTATAAATAAGGAATTTAATAGCAATGAGATGCCATGAAGATGTGCAACACCTAATCGAAAATTTTAATCGGAAGTCGAAGTTTCAAACGAATTGTTGACCCATGTAGACATAGTATTGATATTTTTTTTATCGGTCCAAACATACAAACGAGGACATTAATTCTTTAAAAATAAAATTATAAAATTTAAAACCGGGACTTAAAAAAGTTTTACATAAATATAGTGCAATTTATGCTTGGGTTTTCTGGTGTATATTATTTTGTTTCACATATATTACGAGTTTTGAGTAAATATCTCCATTTTTAAACAATATACTGAAAAAGTACGTGCGGAGTTCCGTACCATTTATTTGGTTTGAGGGAATTATGAAACGTTGACATTCATCTAATTTTTTAGTTCAATTTTTTTTTGACGATCACAATACTTTCTCTCCGAAATGGAATGGAAAGCAAAAATCTTTTGTTTGGAATATATTTCTATAAAACGAATAGTTTCTGAGCCAAAAGCATATATATAGTTTTTAAGCTCGTTGAAAACAAATGGATTTTTATGCTCTTTGGTGGACAGAGTTTTATTTTTCTCAATGTTTCTGTAATAATGTATGTTAATTTTATTATGTTAATTGATTGAGTGTTTCTGCAACAATATGTATTATTTTGCTTCACATATATTATACGCTTTTATTAAAGGTCTCTATTCTAAGATAAAAGATAGTCTATGCAGTGTATCGTGCCATTTTTTTTTCGTGCGCCAAACATACAACCCCATCGGGCTATCTGCATATTTGCACTAATGGGATAAGGATGAGTATGGTATGATTTAGTTAAAGTGTACCCACATTTGCGTGGCGGGAGAATGGGAAACCACTTGCGGAAAACAATTTTCAGTACATCCTGCTGGGATTCGAATGACAATCTCTCTCGTTAACAGTGAACCAAACCAGACACGACTGAAGCCTTTGTCTGCGTAGTCACTGGTGTTGCTTAGAACAAGCTACATGCTTCATTTACTTGATTACCTTTTACAAGAAGACAATAAGACCAACACCAAATTAGTTCCTACAGATTTTAAGGCCTGGCGGAACATGTTTAAATCATATTTGAGGTTTTTATGGTAAATTTACCCCCTCTAAAAGTGACAGGAAACATATTATAACCTTTATGAATACATTATTATAGAGTTTAAATACACTCTACAACTAAAATGTTAGGAAAACACATCTCCTTCCGTGAAGATTCGGGTAAATTACCTTATATTCTTTTAATCCCTCCCCCATTAGTTTAAATATGCGAAAAGCCAGGAATGGTAGTAGCACACGGATCAAAAAATATACTTACATTTTATTTGACTATCAACGTCTTCCAACTCCTCTGAATAGACAAACATATATACATTTCAAAATGGGGCAATAGATATGAGTAGTACGCTTGGTTAGGCAAATTAATCTTTGGTTAATTATTTTAACTAGTTCCCGATAGTTTGCCCTGACGGGAGATATTTCTCACCGAAGTGTTTTGAGGGGGAAAGTTTCTCTTCATTCATGAAAGTTATCCTGACGGTAATTTCGCTGCACCGCAGACAGTAAAGTCTCTAAACAGTGCTGTAATTACGTAATGGTATTACACAAAGAACAGAAGGATTACTAGCTCGTTATAAAGGATGTTATTCCACTTAAAATATAATTTTGTAATTAAATAAACCAGTTGAATATTAAAAACTTTAATTGAAGAACTATAAGACTAAAATTTAGATTTAAATATTTTCTTGGGGAATAAATGATTAGTAGTATAAAATTTAGCATTTTATTATCCGTGCCTAATACCTTATTTTAGTTGGTAGCTACTGAACTAATTATAAAAAGTTCAATTCCCAGCTTGGTCGATTTTTTTAATCTTTGGAGAAATTGGATCTTCCTCTTTTGAAGTGAAGAATTAAAATCAGGAGTATAGCCCGAACTGGTAGTAAGACGTGGTACTAAAAAGAACAAAAAAAAAAAGGAAAACTGAGTTTTGTGTTTGTTTTAAAATCAAGTTAGTTTGTTAGTCACGTTCTGATATAATAAATTTGTTCAGAAAGTGTACTTACATTCAAAGTGCGCCCCAAAAAATTAGAAAATAAATAAATCATTATCTGTATTTTTAATACAAATATATACTGTTGGGTTGTTTCAACATGTTTATTATTTCCGTTTTTGGTTTTATAAAACTCCATGTAACCATAATAACTAATCTACACAAGGCCATTTGGTTCGCATTGTTCGAATATCTCTGCAATATCGATGGTTACAAAATCGTCATTTGGCGGCCACACACAAATAAAGTAAATTATTTGCGCATTGGAAATTAGAAACATTTTCATATAACTATATCTAAAAAAAACCTTCTTATGGCTGATTAGCTGGTATATTACTTAGTTATGCGTTTGCACTCTAACTAGTGAGATATCCAGGAACAGTCCTGTTCCCAGGGTCATTCTTCACGTATATGCTAAGGCGAAGTCTGTGAGGGACGTGTGGAAATCATCAGCTACATATGTGTGATCAATTAAGATCGAAAGTTATCAGGCAAAGAGTTCGGATCCCATGTCTAGGTTTCATTTTCCAATTTAAAGAATATTATATTTAAATGCATCTATAACCATAAGTAAAAAAAATAAATAGCTTTGTTATTTAATCCATCATTCTTAGATTGTTTAGACAAAAAAAAAAGGATAGAGTGATTTGATGCTTTCATGGTCCAAGCCGTTACCTCTCACAATAGGCTGGAATGCCTTTGACGGGGAATCGGTGTTCGAATCTCAGTCTGATAGACTGAGGGTGTGTATAATTTTTCACTCTCAATCTATATTAAACCTACCCGCCTCGGTGGCATAGTTGGCTAACGCGCTAGTCGTGTTGAGCTCAACCACCGAGGACGGGAAGATCGAGGTTCGAATCTCGGTCGGGTGAACTGGGGGTGGTGTTTCCTAAATGGTTTTCCACTCTTCCTCCACGCAAATGTGGGTTCACTTCTTCTAAATTCAATCCTCCCAATTCATAATTCATTAGCGTAGTTAGTACTTAAGCGTATAACCCGAGTGGTAGTAAGACGCGGTGCTAAATATTATTATTATATTAAACCTTCCTTATTACTTACGCCTAACTCATACATATGAGTTTAACACAAACGAGCATTGTGACGCGGTGACGAATAAAAATATATAAAACCAACTTCCTAGGGGTCTATGTCGTTGGACACACGGAATCAGTGTCCTTGAGTATTGTTTGTCAGTGACAATGAGGTTGAGGTTTGTATCTCAGCTGAGTTTACCTAAAATGTTTTTTTTTTTACTAAATGAAGCTATTTATTACTGTCCCTCCACACACAATGAGGCTACATTCTCTTTCATTTCAACCTTACTCATTCCTACCACGTTAGTCTAGTTGAAATTGTATAACACATTTCAGTGGTCATATGGTCTAAGGCGTCACCGTGATCGTGACTGGGACACCCATGATGAGGGAGGGGGGAGAAGTGTTATAAACCCGATAGGGTATACTGAGGTGTTTTTTTAATAAACTGTTTTCCACCGACCTCCACGAAAACTGCCGGTAAACTTCCTCTAAATTAACCTTTTTCATCCCTAACACATTGGCGTGATTATTGTTTTTGCTCCGAAAGGTTAGCTAGACGTGGGGGAAGAAGGTAATAATACAAAATGCGTAAGGGGGCGTTCAAGTATTACCTAAGCACAATTTTACAATTTCTGACCCTATATAAGCAAAAATAGGCAAATCCCAACCCCTATTCCCTCTTTACTTAAGCTATATTTTTTAATTTTTGTTATTTGTTCACAGAAATAACCATGATTTTTTATGCAATTTATAAATTTGTATTATTATATTATTATTATTTATATTATTATTATTTATTATATTATTATTATTTTATATATAGCACCGTCTTACTACCCATTCAGGTTGTACGCACTTATGCTAATGTGTAATGGCTAGGGTGATTGTGAGATAAAATGGAGGACCTACAGTTTAACGTGGATCCGAACCACGGTGGAGGCCTGGCATTCCACACATCCACAAGTTGTGATTAATACACGTCTTGTCAGAGGTGAAGGAAGGGTTTGGCAATCAGATAAATCTGTGCCGGGACCGAGGATTGAGCCCGGACCCCCAACACAAGAAGTCTGACACCTTACTCCTAGACCCCAGGCTACCCGGTAATTATTAACGTAGAGTGTAAACTAATGAATGATGCGAAATAATTCAAATTAAACATCGATGTAAAAAATTATCTATTATAACAGGTTAATTAAAAAGTTATAAAACTATAATTTAAAAAAAATTTAAATTCACACGTAATTGAAATTATAAAAAAATATCATTAGTGAATATATGAATTATTATAGCTATAAAAAACTCTAAACTACCACTATCTGATGACCAAGGTTTTTCAATCCACGTCTTGATACTTTTAATTATTGAGTGTCCATTTTGGATGGCTGGGTCACAGCGCCACTCTTGTCCCGTCTCGCTTTGTCTTACTTAAGCATTTTTTAACCCCACTTCACCCGTGTCTTCATAAATAAGCAAAGCTTGAACCCCCACCTAATATTAGTTGTTTACATAGTAGTGATAACCCAGACAGGTAAATAAAATGCGTCGAAAAAAATGTTATAGAATGAAACTAATAAAATAGTTCGCATAAATCATGAGAATGAAGTAAATTTTATAGCACTAAAATGTTTGTACGAAAAAATAAACGAAACGTAATTTATAACACACGAAAAATTATAATAATGACATGATCTTATCTTTTAGAAAATGAACGTTACAAATTCTAAATAAGTTCTATAATATTAATATCAATGCTAAAAGTGAAAATGTAATAATAGATTTCCAAGTGAATATTTGCAATCGGATACTAATTATATTTATCTAAAACATTTTAGTGTTGTAATATATATTTTTATCTAGCGATGGAACTAGTAGTATCATATAGATAATCCATCTTGTTTGTCCTGAAAGGTTCACGTAACTAGTTCAGCAGTTTAAGAGCCCGTCTCACCCACGGATAACACGTAACTTAGTTAAGTGAAATAGCTCGAGCCATACGTCGCAGAATGGTGCAATAACCTTGAGTCATAATTACTTACTTACTATATGTCATTAGGAACTCAAAATTTCATAGCCGCACTTACAAAATCACGCCACCTATCCCTATTTTGAGCCAGTTCTATTCACTTATCTACAAAATATGTTACCCCAGTAACATCTATGGCAAATTTTTGAGCATTTATTGATGTTTTGTTTTTATCATGAAAACTCATTCCACCCCCCCCAATTACCAAGCTGGAGGATCAACCTATCAGCTGTCCGCGACTGTTTATTCAATATTAGAGTCACAATAAAAAAAATAAAGACAATTGATTTTTAGACTAGTGAAAATATTTTACGATATTTTAAAAATTACTATTGAAATGAACGATAATTATTTTCAAAATTAGAAATGACTTTCACTGACCCTTATTTAGCTTTTTTAAGGTGAAGAATGCAGAATTCCGCACTTGGAGATACGTTATCTAGTTGTATCCAACATTCGGTTAATTGGTCGTGAAAAGGGCTCTTAAGAGACTGGAGAGGATTCTATCAGGGTACATGTCACGCCCTATCCTACCCCCACTGACGTATGGTGTTCTCCGGGCATCATACTCATCTCAGGGGGAAGCTACAAGTTGTAACCAACCACCCCCCTAGCATCTCACACGTCACCCCTCCACCCCCTCCAGCATAATATATAACAAGAGCTCGATCCATTATGACCCAGACACCACTTCCACTCTCGTGTTAACATGTGGCACATACATGTCACACCGGCTGGTACCTTACATACACCACCCTTTAGTTCCCCCACCACCCACCTCTCCACCCTCACCACCCTAATAGTGGAGCTGCGTTGTTCTCTAACACCTTCGACCAGTTATGAAGATGTAGTGTGACATATTGGTGTTATATAGCTTCGTGGTTTACTAACACAAGTTTCACCTTTGGGCGGATATGCAATTTCATATACAAGATTGTTTAGAAATCTTCGACCGAAAGTGCAGATGTGCTGTGACATAATGGTGTAATGGAAATGCATTTTTTTTCTGACATACTTATCATGTTAAAAAGAATAGTACGTCCAACGGAAGGTTTAGACTCCCTCACACCGGGGGTCACATCATCTAAGGCATCATACTTGCATTAAAAACTTGATTTACGAGGGATATGGTGGAGGTTTAGGTTCGTATCTCGACTGGGTGTACTTGAAATGGTTCTATACTTAAATATCACTTCCATCACCTCAAAATAGTAAATTATATGTTTTCTTATAGACCGTCGATCATATTTTTAGGTGGGGTTATATATTAGTACAGTGTTTTGAACACTTTTTAAGCTCGTTGTAACCTTCTTAGGTGGCCGCATGGTTTAAGACGTCACTCTCGTGTCATCGTGTCAGACTGGACTGCTGAAGACAGGGAGATTGGGGTTAGATTTCCAGTCGGGTTCAATGTTTTTTTTCTTTCCAAAATTGTTTTCCGCTACCTCTATTCGCAAATGCAGTACACTTCTCTAAATTCAACCTCCCTCATCCCTAATTAAGTTGGCATAATTAGTACATATACACCCAGGTTACAGCTTATTGGTGCTGACTGACAGTTCACAGCTGACTTCTGACAGTCAACATTTAGGTATATACCTAAATTTTGTCTGTCAGAAGTGACAGCTGCTAAACACATGTTTTTGCAGATCATATGGTTCGGCGTAGGGATACATAATTTGGTCTGTAGCTTTTCAAAGCCGTCAGAAGTCAGCTGTGAGCTGTCAGTCAGCACCACAGAAGATAAAACTGAGGTATACGTATAATCTGAACGGTAGTAAGACTCAATGTAAGTTCATGGAGCAATTAACAACCTACTTTTTTTTTTTTTGCGGCACACTGCTTTGTTTTGGGTAGGCACCGCGGCAGTAAAAAAAATATTACGCACTCATTCCAGATGTTGTACGGTGAATAAAAATGAGGAAAGTATGGACTAATATTTTCCTGAAGTAGCTTCAAATATTCCAAGTTTTAATGCGTCTCACCCGATGGGCAGCTCGAACCAGACGTGTGGTGTGATTTTCTTCAATATGTTTTAGAAAACAGTGGGACTAAAAAGACCTGCGAAACAGTTTTTAGATATAAAAAAAGACAATATTGAGAAATTAATTATTTTAAAATGAGTACACTACTAAAATAATCCCAATTTCCCTGTTGTCAGGTGAAAAACGGGGTAAACCGCTTTTAGATAAGTTTTCTGGTTCTAATGTAATCATGTATCTAATATCCTTTTTAATCGATCATGAGAGGGACTATTAAGGGCTTAAGCTCTTTTAATTTGGTTTTATGATTTGGCTATCCGTTTTAAAATGGCGGCCGCTCAATTTTTTTTTTAGTAGTTCTTCTCAAGTGACTTGAATTTTAAATTCTAAACAATCGATTGAGCAAGAACAGGTGTTTAATTTCTACCGATACTGAAAGAATGTAGTCTTAAATGACTTAAATTACGGATATTATATATTGTTTTAATTTATTATTGGATGTAGTAATTATTGGTTTTCTGTATAACTTGATCTCCTAGGAAAATATCTACTTCAAATCCAAGAATAAATAACAGAAGAAATCTTAAGACTGTGGTGATGATAAAAAACATGGAAAATCTCTTTACATGATGTACATAGCATTTTTTTGAATGCATAATAACTTTGTATCCAAACAAAACTTTGGTTTTCTATATAAGTATTTGGAAGATACTTCTTCAAGCGGCATGGTATCCGGTGTCCCAGGAAACAGTGCCTAACGATTTCAAATCGGATTTATTTATCTAACTTCTACAAACAATTCAACCTCTACCACTCTGCTCTTGGATGTCTCTATAAAGTGAGTAACTCTACGAAATATTGCTATTAAAAAAACTCCTTAACTTAAAATCACTTTGGGAGAAATGTCTGCCGTTCACACAACTACTAGTATTCACAGTTTTTAGCCGTACGCTCAACATTAAGGTTATTAATTACTTAATATAAAGGCTGTGAGGGTAATTTGAAAGGAAAAGTGCCCGCATTATATTGAAGAGCGGGTGGATAAGGCAGAGTCACTGATATATCACATTTGTAAACACAGTCACTCAATGCAACAGGACGAGATTCTTCAGTGACAATCAAGTCTGTTGCGATAATTACACCTTTAATCACGTGAACTAGAGAGTGTAGATATTATTTTATCATCAATATAAGACTTAGTATACATTCATTAAATAGCTTACGTCAGTGTTTGTAGCAATGAACAGGTAAAAAAAAAAAAAATTAAAAAGTGTGAACCGGTGAAAGTATTAAAGCTGATTTAAATTCTCTTTGAAATGTTCATGTTGTGAGCGAATACAAAAAATATATTCGTTTTGATACCTGAAATTATTACATTCATCACTTCACTGTAGCTAAACATGTTTAAATCCGTAGGAATATCTCATTTGACGTAAATGAGATGGATTATATACTGTAACCAGAAAAATTAATCGAACAAAACACATGAATAAATGAAACCATAACAAAGCTTCCTGCTATTTTTTTTAACACTACAGGCTTGCTGTGGATTGCGAAGGATCAGTGCAACAACCACTTAAGTTAAATTATATCTATCTTTTTAAACAAAAAATAATCATCGCAATTTAAAAATCCAAAATTACAGATTAATAACGCGTTAAAAATGGTTTTTTTTAGCACCATGTTTTACTATTTGTTCAGGTTATACGCATATGTATTAATTACTCTCGTGGGTTAGGGATGAGGAAGGTTGAATTTAGATAAGTGTACCCACATTTACGTGGAAGGAGGTTTGAGAACCATTTAGGAAACCTACTCCCAGTTCACTCGACAGGGATTCGAACCCTGATATTCCTGTCATCGGCAGTTTAGTTTTTTGTGAGAGTGACGCCCTATACCATGCGGCCACCTATGTAGGTTTTAAAAAATATTGATAGTGTTATTTTTAAATTCATAATGTTTCAAAACAATATAAGTAACTCTACAGTGATAATTATTATTATTAGCACCGCATCTTACTACCCGTTCGGGTTATACGCACTTACGCTAATGTGTAATGGTAGGGTGATTGTGAGATGAAATGGAGGACCTACAGTTTAACGTGGGATCCGAACCACGGTGGAGGCCTGGCATTCCACACATTCACAAGTTGTGATTAATACACGTCTTGTCAGAGGTGAAGGAAGGGTTTGGCAATCAGACAAATCTGTGCCGAGACCGAGGATTGAACCCGGACCCTTATACAGTGATAACAACTAAGAATAAAATATTCGAGGGGTGTATGTGACTTGGCCGGTTGTTTCTACCACTCCCAAGTACCGGGCATGCGTGCATCGATCTGATTGCGCGCGCAAAAGTAGGGCAGAGTGTCGGTATCTTTATGATGCTTCACCTGTCTCTGACTAGCGGTAGTATCCTTACGCAGGGGGTAAAAAGCGCACCCCTTCTCCGTTCTTAGCACAGTGCATGGAGAGTCCGCACCCCGTACTGGTCGATATTGCAGTAGAATATCTTACCGAGAGAAAACGAGTCGTCTCGTAAACCCAACAAGTTGTTACAACCTCTCGAGATAGGCGTTCGTTAAAAAAAAAATTAAGCCAACACATTGGGTTAATATTTTATCAAATATATTACTTCATAAAACATATTGAATGTTTTCTACAAACTTGAACGGGTTATGTTCCTTTGCCATGTGGTTATCGGAGTGTGTATCTTCAAAATAATATATCTTGGCTGATTTAAACGTAACCAAACGTTGAATTGCGGCTGGTAATTTTTTTTTTGTAAATAAACGGAGTGACGAAGGAATGGACACAAAAGTTGACTATTGATAAAAAAAAATATTGTATGAATATTTGATAAAAGTGAAACTTGTGTACAGAATCGATTAACCGTCTGTTGAAAATACACGTTCAGGTTTGTGTTATCTATAGACGTAGGAATAAACAAACATTTGACAAACTTGTAACCAAATCTTGGTTTGAATTTTGAATAAATATATTTAACTAAAAATTATATTTAAAAGGGAAGATTTTAAATATTGTGTTAATTTAATAAAGTGGTCAGTTAAAATTTTACAAACCTGTTGCTGATGAATGTTTGAAGACTATAGAAGAACGGTTTTATTTTGAAGCACAAAAAGAGGATTGTGTTTACGGTGTGTATTTGAAGTTCTGTTTGTTTTTCTTCTGAATATAAGTAAAAAACAGGTTTTCTTTCGCGGTAACACTGAATGATTTATGGCCCACTCGTCATAACAACTTGAAAAAAGAAATCCCTAATGGACTCACGGGACTGGGGTCGGGGGTGAACACTCGCAAGACCCCACCCCCACTACCACCCCACCACCCGCCTCGCCTTGAAGCGGAGGCGGCGTCTAGCGATGACGTCCTCCCCCGTGGAGGCAGCGCGGCGGCGACTGAGGGACCTGGTGCGGCGCGCGGACAAGCTGGGGGTGGCGCGACGTGACCTCGCCACGCTGCCAAACGCACGACGCCTTGCCGCCTCCGGCCGCCGTGGTGCTTTCCTGTGGCACGGCGTACTCTGGACGCTGCTGGGGGTGGCCGCTGTGGGGGTGGCGGTCATCGTTAGGTGCTACAGAGGGCCTGAGACGGAGGCGGACGCTTGGAGGCAGCAGCAGTATCAGTCCGTGGTGAGTTTTCAATTATTTCAAATTACGATATATTTGTTTATGTTTCCCTGGTAGAAGAACTTTTAGAAACTACACGGTGTTTTTCTGCCACGTTTAAATTAAATTAAAATATTATTTTATTATTTTACAGGCTTTGGTATTACTATCAAAAGGGACAGCCTCAGATAACATGACTTGAAGTATAAATAAATTAAATATATTTTATCGAATTTTGTTACGTCATTAAAGTTTCCTCTTGCCCAAATAGGACTTTGCTTGACCGGTCTATACGAATTTTAACTAGACTAATGGGATTGAGATGACAAATATGTAATTTTGAGAGAGTGTACCCGCATTTACGTGGGCTACAAATGTAAAAACCATTTAGTTGTAAAACACTTTCAGTGCATCAAGTCGAAGATTAGGACCCCAACCTTACTGTAACCGGCAAGTCATAATATATGAGAATGACAATTAGTCCGCGTGACCACCGATTCGAGTGATGCCCGCTACAATTTCATGAGCTGGGGTTTTGGCTTTCATCTTTATTCATGTATCGACAATGTAAGGGGAAGTGACAATTATTTATTATTTTAACGCAATCATTCTTTTTAAATTTCATTAGCTCATCTGCCTTCTTTTTTCAACATTCCTTAGGATTATTCTAGGATTATTGTAGATAGGACTGACTTGTGACCTTTTTCTGCCCTAGGTAAAGTATGAAAATTCCACCTTCCCATCTTAAGATGTCAAAACAAACTATGCTATACAACACCTGCTTTGGTGACCGCATGATGTAAGGCGTCACTTTAACAATCGACTAGACTGCCGAGGACAGGGATTCTGATCCCGATCGTGTGTATCTGAGAGTGTTATTTCCTAAATAGTTTTCCATCTTCCCTTCCCGAAAATGCGGGTATACTTCCACAAAATTCGAACTTATTTACCCCTAGGTCATTAGTTTAATTAGTAGCCTACATATGCGTATAACCTTAACAGGTAGTAAGACGTGGTGCTAAGAAAAACTATAGCTTATATACACAATCTTTTTTCATATCATTAGTATTTTAAAACTAAATAAAAAATATTCAAGTATTCATTTATTCAAGATCAATCAATTTATAGACTAAAATCTCAGAAGCTTACTACGTTTCTTGACTCACTTATTTTAATGATAATGTACAAACGTATTCTTTTCATAGGCCTAATACAGTCTTCTCATAAAGACGACATTTGTAGAACATTCTACAATATTCAAATTAAAAATGTACCATGAAAGTTTACACGCTCACATTAAGAGTAAATTATAAATATTCTGCTATGTATAGTATATTTTTAATAAATATAATTGCTATTATAAATGTAAATACTTGAAAAATTAATCGTTTTTTTTGACATGACCTACAACCTTCAACAGTAATAGCTTTAAAAAGCTAAACTAAAATTGCTATAGACAAAATATCATTTTTGCCGTCCTTCAGAATCTGCCCTTATGCAACTGCCCACCCTTGCCTCCCCCTAGAGCCAGGCCGGGCCCTACCTGTAGTGTCACTTTTTGTAATGACGTGTTTTTAAACCAAAATAGTTAGGGCACATTAAATTTAAAACATGGAGCGATTTCTTTTGACAATAATTACTTGAGTTTTGCTAAAACAATATTCATATTAAAAAACAAAAACTTATTCACCCCTAAAGTGCCTAAAAATTTCAAATCTCAAAAATAATCAAGGATGAATCCGTAATTTTAGATAACGACCATTTATTTAGACAGTAATTTCTTGAGTTTTACCAAACAGATCTTGATTTTTCAAAACTGAAGTAATTTACTTCAAGAATTATATAAAATTTTACAAAAGTTTAATAGTGGCCGAACGGTATAGGTCGTCACTCTTGAGTTAGACTGGCCTTCTGATGATGGGGAGATCAGGTCTCGAATCCTGGTCGGGTCTACAGAGGGTGGTATTTCCTAAATATTTTCCCACGCTCTTTCCATGAAAATATGGATACACTATTTCTAAAATACTTCCTTCTTCATCCCTACCCCATTAGAGTGGTTAGCATAAATGCGTATGGCCTGATCAGGTAGTAAAACGCGGGGATTTAAAAACAACAACAGCGTAGCCTCTATACATAATTTATCTTCGTCGGTGAAAATATGGATGGTATTTAAGGCAGGTCTCCCGATGTAATTAGAGAGTGGATTAAGCCTCTAAAAATATCTTATGCTCTATATTTACATAAAAATCACAAAAGTCTGAACTTACGCTGTTCTTTCTTTACTATAAAATACAAACCCTGTGAATTAGACAAACAATAATGGTGAGTTGGGTGATTTTTCGCCCGGGACGTACACATAATATTAATAATAATATATATTTTTTTTTACTGTAATAGCCTTTTCGTAGGTTTTATGTCTTATGACAGGAACAAAAGGTTGGCAAACTATGCAATATTAAAGCAATATTAAAAAATATCCAACAACTTCATAAATAATGCAGGTTTTCTAAACGTAGTGCTCTATTTAGTACTCTTTAAAGTTAGAATTTTATTTTTAAAGACATGCATTATGGGAAGAGAGTGAAGGCTGTTGATCCCAAAAGTTCCCAGACGCCTTTAGGGTAGTTGACCCCAGATAAAGAACTCCTGGGCTATAATGATCACATTAAGTATAGGTGGTAGAGGGTCCCCTGATCGATTTACGATGATACTGATACATTTTTATAAAAACAATTAGCACTGTTAAAAAATCGTTTTCTTTGCAGACAGTTGGATTAGATACTATATTTTCTAAGTAAAAGTCAGGCAAATTATCCGTGCGCCAAACTTTAAAAACAATTACCCTTCGCTTCATTTTACTGGACATGTCTCAAATTTTAAATCTCTCTAAATATTGCAACGTCTTCATAAACTTATTCAATTATACAAATTATTAGTAATTTCCGAAAGTTCAGGTTTAATTAAATGCGGTACTTATGTATGTTTTCAACCACACACAGGAAAAGCCTCAAAACACGAACTTTTAAACAACGAGTACGGTATTTTTTTTATTACGATTTAATTTGGATAAAAAGTCAATTTAATCGTAGATTGCATACTGTACGTTAAAAGTACAAATAAATGCTCAACATATTGTACATTTTTAAAAACTCTTTTCGTTTGATCAGTTTTTGAAAGAGTGAAAAATAAATGAAAATGGACTGGTTTGAAAAAAAAAAAATTATAACTTTTGGTGGTAAATTATTTTTATAAGTGTCGATGATTAAGTAATATTTGAAAACTGTGAAAAATATTGGATGAATGTTGTGGCTAAGCTTTCAAAAGTAAGCATTAAATACTAGAATAAGGGTTTTATATAGGAGGGGGAATCTTTAAAAAATACACAATTATTTGATTTTAATATCTAGAATTTTATTTTATTAATTTTTAGTTATTTGTGTTATTTATGAAACGTTTCAGTTGCAAATAGCATTACTTGATGAAAACATATTTTAGAATAATGGTTTTTATTATCTCTTATAACTGTTAAAAAAGTTCCTTCATATCTAAATCAAACTGTAGTATTTTTCATGACTTAGTTATATGTGAACTTTTCAGAAGACACGTACTAGTGTAGGTCAGTAAATGTTGATTTTACATTTTTTTATGAGGGTGGTTTATTAGCTATAAAATAACTAAACATAAAATTAATTTTTTATTCAATATACCTACATACATAACTAACTGATCACGCCGTTCCCTTACGGGGTAGGCAATAAACTGTGCATATAGCCTTTCTCCACAATTCCCTCTCCTCGCATACTTACTTCGCTTCAACAACATCGATACACCGAGTCATACATGCTCCTTTATTATTAAAACTCTTAATGTTTACCTTTTTCACACATTAGTCTACAACATTTAGCCACGTATTACATGATCTACCCCTTTCTTTTGATCAACACACTCTACCTTCATATAATTATTTGCTTCGTCACTCGATTAACACTCATTCTCTCAGCATTCACAAACCAACGTAAGACGCTTCTTTCAAATCTCAATCCTTCAGAGCCCATATCTTACCGACTGTCCATACCAGTTTTTCCACATAGTTTTCTTAGATATATCATTTCAACTGACTTCACCTAGTTTCTGTGTTTCTCCTGACAAATCCACGCTTAACATCCATACAATAATGTCAGTATTAACACAGTTTTATATACTGCCATATTTGCATCTTTCAATTTTATTTTATTTCCATGAAACTGTCTTCTGTATAGTTATTCTATAATTAATGACTTAAACCTTTTGTACACTGAAAATATTAATTATTAACGATTCAAAATAATAGAAGTCAAAGTGACTTACACTATTTGGATTCCAGATGGTACATGATTATCATGTATCGAAGTACAATCTATCTGCTGGAAAATTTAGGTAGTCAAACGACTGGACTATCTGGAAGACTGATCAATGCAGTGGTTTTAAACCTATTGCAGTTTTTGATCCCAAATTGGTTTTTTTTGTCCATCACGACCCCTTGATAACCTACAAGCTTTCATATCTTAGTTTTTTAATAAATATTATCACCTAATAATACTACTACCCATCCATACTACCTGCATTTAATAAGAATTGTGAGGTAGACTGAATTTAAAGGAAATGTACCTTTATTTGTTTGGAGGGAGATGGAGGGCAAAATGTTTAGGACAAATCACCGCAAGTACTCCGGTTGCAATTTGAATGCTGTCCTCATCACCAAAAATACCAAACTAGTAAGACGTTAAGCCCACGTGCTTAACTTAATTATTATAAATTGCTTAAATAATGAGTACATATCTCAAAAGAGACTCAAAGAGCCCAGTATGTATTTTTGAGGTTATGATAGCAGCTTCACTCGACTATACACGAGACTGTTACTTCAAATTAATTCAGCAAACACTTGTCAGAGTTGAATAAAAACCCACACAGTCAGGTAACAGTTTTTATCACTCTAACCACTAACATTTCTATTTTAATTTTTCACCTTTCTATAATAATTATTAAAAAAAACTCTATGGGGTCTGCCCGCCAGCAAGCTTTACCAACTGACAGTACTCCTCATTTTGGTGAAGATTGTACCAACATTTGCATATTGAGGGTGTCATATGGTCAGCACAACGAGCCCTCCAGCCGTTAATCTCAATTTTACAGACAGAAGTCGCTACTTCTTTATTAAAGCAGCTCCTGAAATTGTCATCACGAGACTTAGTTGACCCCGTTTGAGAAATGCTTCAGAAAAAAAATCTAGAAGTGCCAGGGATCAAACCCGGGACCTCTGGATCTGTAGTTAGGAACTCTGACCACTTGAATATAAAAGAAGCGGTCATAATCATCATAATCACTTTAAAAAATAAACATAAAATTATACCCTCAAAAATAAGGATTGTGACCACACCCAAAACATGCCGCGACCCCTAGGCTGGGAACCACTGGACTAATGATAGATTAAGCTACTAGCCAGCTGTGCATTTCGGCGGTACGACCTAATTATTACTCTGCGTGATTACATATTAATTGAGAACGGATCAATGCCATTAGTGTTGGTTACCACCATATAGAAACAACCCCTGTAATTACGTCTTTCGGCATTTTAGAAACAGTGATGTGCTCTTACCTACAGAATGCCAACGATAAATCCATTTTTCAGATGAACTGTAGGACTACTCAAATTATTTATTTGTGGGGCAATTAAAAAATACCATAAAATATATTCCTTCATACTCGTACAATTTCACATAAAACCCGTTTTTTTTAATTCACCTCTAGGAGATAGCATTGCTACAGGCATATAGCAAAAATGAATCATTATTAGATGAATTTTAATTAATAACCAGTCCTTCCCTCTGGGAATGCTCTCATTAAAATACGTGTTAATTTGTTTTGTCTTTGTAGTGTGAACTGATTATTATAGCCAGTATTATAAATACGGGTTTTACAGGAACTAGGCGCCAGTGGCGTTATATAGATATCAGTAATGCTGGAATGGTTTGAGAGTCTTTTGTTATTCCATTGTGAAAAAAAAATACCAATTCGATTGATATGTGTGTTTATTCATGTCTGATATTTTTAGCTAATTAATTGTTTTTAATTGAACTATCTACATACAAAATATTTCATTTTTGTATTGTTAAATATTAACTACACAGCACTGTTTTTTAGGGGCTCACATTTATGACAGCAGCTGTGCCCAAACTTCAAATAATAATTACATTTTCTTATAAAAATTTAAAATATAACATTAAACTACACCAATAAATTACTGAGTAACTCAAATATATTATTTGTTTGTTGAAGTAGCCGTCTTTGCCAGGTACATTTTTATTTTTTTATTTTAATTATTGTATGTGAAAGGTAACTGTAAAGTCAGTGCCTTTAAGCCATTCACTACCCGTGGCCTTTTTTGTTTCCAACACATTATTATTATTATTATTATTATTATCACCGCGTCTTACTAACCGTTCGGGCTGTACGCACTTACGCTAATGTGTAATGTTAGGGCGATTGTGAGATGAAATGGAGGACCTACAGTTTAACGTGGAATCCGAACCACGGTGGAGGTCTGGTATTCCACACATTCACAAGTTGTGATTAATACACATCTTGTCAGAGGTGAAGGAAGGGTTTGCCAATCAGATAAATCTGTGCCGGGACCGAGGATTGAATACCGAACCCCCAGCACAGAAGTCAGATACCATACCCTTAGACCACCATGTCACCCAACACATTTTTAATGGATTTAAAAATTCATGTTACAAGCTGCACAGGAGCTATTAATCTTTAAAATTTCGGACGTGCGATAGATACTGTGCAATACTCATAGCAGACAGACGCATTTTATTAATATATAATATTATAATATAGCAGTTGAAACATGAACATAATACATACTTTCGTAGATCAGAATATTATTTTTACCAATTTTTCAGAAAGCTTAACATAATATATTTATTTTAACTGATTATGTTCAAACTTAATAATAACAGTCTTTGCTTTGTATTGCATCGTTGATATTGTTTTTGTTAATTCTTTCCTTAATTTTGGCACGAATTGTGGAAACACCTCTAATAATCATGAAACTAAAATAAATATACAAGAAATTTAACTAGAATTGGTTAAAAACGCGCATAACTTGAATGGTGGTAAAAAAAATATTGGTTTATCTTTACTCTAAGGTTTGGCGAGAGTGTGGAACGCAAGAAAAAGGGAGTGTTTATTGCAGTTTTTATAGAAAAACATTAATTTGATTTAAAAAAATATTGCTCCAAAAGAAACATTTATTAGAATCTTGATTTCGATTTTTTTCCGACGTTCACAAGATAGTCGAGAGAAAGTAACAATGCACCAAGGCAAGGAAAATAGTAGTTCAACATATGAGGCCTCTTGTTTTATTTGTTGATGACATTTCCCCTCTTCCAATCACGATTATAAACACTCACTCTACTACTTGAGCCCCAAACAGCGTTGACTTGCTTTTCAAAATTATCTCATCCTGTTTCTTATTCTAGAATGACATATGCTTCCTCGGAGTTTTTTAATCTACATTCTTTCAGGAAAATTCTAAAGACAATTTTAGTGAATACAACACATACTTTAAAAATATATTTACATAAAAAAAATTCCAAGATTAGAAAAAATTATTTTTGTGACAATGTACGACTATTTTAAGAATTAATTAAAAATATATTTAAGACTCGCCGTATAGAACGTAACAGTATGGATGTAGAAGCTGACTGCAAATCAGCTGACACAGATGATCTAAAAATAACCGACTTGGCTTGAGGAGGATCCGTTTATTCCGATGTTATTATAGCTGTGAATTGTCCATAGCGTGTCAAGTCATATCCGTGCTGGTTCAAACTAAAAACGTATCATGAAAGTTTACACGCTCACATTAAGAGTAAAATCTAACTATTCTGTTAAGTATAGTAGATTTAAAAAAAATATGATTGATATTCTATTTCATCAAAACTGTGTGTGAGGCTTTCATACATATCACTATACTTTGATTACTTCCACGTATTAAATATTATGGAAGCAGATTCTTTAACTTTTCCCCATGTATTGTCTTTAAGATTGAAAAACTTCATCATAAACTCTATCTGTGTGAATGAGGCAGTCCATATCTTCTTTTTCATTTCCTTCCATTTCATTTATCTATTGGTGGATTTCCTGAAACAGGAAAGAGAAAAAGTTAATGAGAGTCCTTAGAAAAAACTATTTTTTATGCTTGAGTGAAATCTAAAAATACAAATTTTTGAAGATTGACATTGAAAAACGGCAAACGCTTACACGTTACGTAAAACTTTGACATAGTCAACTTTTTTTTGTCATTAAATTATCTTCAATTAAAAAAAAACTCTATGATTAACCAGTAAGAAGTTATAGCCGTTGTAGTGTCTCGATGTAAATATGACATGGCGACCATGTTGATGACGTCACATTTCATCCCCCCCCCCCACTGATTTTTACTAATACTGTCATATTTTGATTACATATCAAGTGGTGGGCTTTCCAAAATTCACAACCATGCTATTGGCATTTCTAAGGTAAATAAATTTGGTCTATCTCTCAGACTAGTCTCAGACAGTTTATCTTTTAAAATGGTTTATGAACGTAAAAATAAAAGTGTCATATATATCTGAAACAATGTGACATAACTTAAAAAATAATCATTAAATCTATAAAATACATTTAGTTAAAAACCATTGCCTTAAACTAAATCTATAAAATACATTTAGTTAAAAACCATTGCCTTAAACTTTTATTTTAACAACAAACACATTTCATTTATAGTTTGTTTGAATTACAAGGAAATAATTGTTCAAATCGCTATGTAAATAGCTTCCATGATAGTTGGGCATTCACACAGTGCTAGTTGACATGTACTAAATTCAGCACTGATTTAAGTGCGTAGATATCACCGAGATCATTTGTAGTCAATTGTGAAATACCCTTAACCTACCAGAGATGACATCGCGTCAACTATAGCATTTAGATCACATCGGGATTCGATCCAAAGATACTCTGAGGTAGGTGTTGTCTTCTGAAGTACAACGCTTCCAAGATCTGGTACATAGTGGAGGTTAGGAAATTCTTCAACTAACCAAGGTATTCATTTCATTCAATTTATTTGAGATATTTAAGGTGCAATTTCCAAGCTGACTGATTATATCAGCACACGAGGATTTCTTTGAGCTAGAGCGAAAGGGCCTACCAATTTTGCCGGGAAAGCTATTTTCACATACCTTTCAAGGTTTGTTTACATTCCACAATCGTTATGGGACCGATGGCTATAATTCCCCTCCGAAGGAAGTTGTGCTACGTATTTATATCGCTCAAAAAAAATCCACCAACCCCGGATGGTCTTGAACTCATGAACATTGGCTCCAGAGGTAGGTACTTTACCCCAAGACCATCGAGGTTGACAAAACCAAGATGTAACTTTTTTTAAGCACCGCTTCTTACTAAATGTTCGGGTATAAGTCTATGTACTAATTACACTACCGTAATAGCTTAGGGATTAGGAAGGTTTAATTGAGAGGAAGTGCACTCGTATTTGCGTGGAAGGATAGTGGAAAACTATTTAGGAAATACCACCCTCTTTGTATCCAACTGGGATCAAACCCTGATCTCCCAGTCTTCAGCATTCTAGTCTAACACGAGAGTAGCGCGTCAGATCACGCGACCGCCAAATCGGGTAAGATTTTACTATAACTTTAATTAATTATATATATAAGTTATAGTAAAATCTATGTATATCTATATATAATAAAAATCTTACCCGCTTCGGTGGTCGCGTGATCTGACGCGTAGCTCTCGTGTTAGACTAGACTGCCGAAGACTGAGAGATCAGGGATCGATCCCATATATATTTAACAACGCCAAACCCACATTGGTTGCATGGTGTAGGTCGTCACTCTCGCAGTAAACTGAATTGCCTCTGAAGAAGAGGTCAAAGCTCGAATCCCAGCTTGTTTTTTTTATTTTTATTGCGGCTTGATTAAACTCGGCTTCTGACAATTTAGTCAGAGTTGCGTTTAAATATACGATTTTATGCAATGTAAAACATTATTTATTTTTGATTAGTTCTTTTTATTTATATAATAGTTATCCAGCTAGGAACCTAAACCTATTCTTAAAACTAGTTTACTTAAATTTAACTTACACCTAACTTACACTTAGAAATAATATAACCACTGTTCTCTAGTTTCCTCCCTGTCCTTTGTTAATTCTAAACAATCTATTTTACTAATTTTAACACCTATTTAGTCAACTGCATTTACATCTGTTGTTGTTCACTTTGTCCTGGACGTGATAGTTCTGTCGTTTCCCTGGCAGTACAGAATGTCTGCATCTCCACCAGTTGACCAAGAAAGGCTCGAGCCGTTACCTCTTGTGGACACTTGTTACCAGGTGACGCAAACCCTCGACGACAGATATCCCTCCCTGTTCCTCGCTGCATTCTTATATGTGCTAGTTGCCCCTGCCAGGGCTCCGCTGTCCGGTTCATCCAGGATTGTTCCATAATCTCGGGCATCCAGGTCCAGCTGCCACAGCAGGTTTCAGGATAACCCAAATCCTTTGCATTGTTACAGTCCAGTTTTAGTCCCACTTTTTTTTTAATTCCCCATATGCCCTGCCCAGTTTGGTATTGTTTCGTCTTCATAAGTTTGTTCATCTTCTGAGCTGTTTTGTCGTCTTCGCCTGTTCCTCCACCATCCTCTTTCAACCTAACCATATAGTCTTTTTTTTCTTAGTCGTTATTAATTTCGCGATTGTATCGAGGTACTTCCACTTTTCTGGATCTCTCAGGATATTTCCCACCATGAGTCCTTGAATCTCCCTTTGTGGTAACGTGCTGATCTCCTGTGTTTCCGGACATTCAAGGACCACATGCTCTGGTGTTGCCACCTCTCCACAATCTCACATTGCCGTATTTCTTAGTCCTCTCTAATAAAGGGTTGCCCTGTACGGTCCTTTCCCTGTGATTGTATTGTACCAGTCCCTCCGACGGCCACAGGTGTTTCATCAGCAGGACTCTTTCACTCACACTTGGAAAGAGTTGAAAAGTTCTTCTTCCAGTAGCACTATCGTGCCATTGACTTTGCCATTCATCCTCCATAGCCTGATTCACATCCACCTCACTCAGTACCCCCGGTCCCACGAGCCTCTCTACTTCCTGCATGTTTCCTTTCCTCAGCCGGTACAGCGCACCTCTCCTAAAAATTTGACGGTCCAAGGGACAGATACCCAGACACAACGCGTCTGTAGCCACCGTACAGTATACCCCGGAGAGCCTCAGAAGCACACTTTTCTGTAGCCACCGTACAGTATGTCCCGGAGAGCCTCAGAAGCACACTCTTCTGTAGCCACCGTACAGTATGCCCCGGAGAGCCTCAGAAGCACACTATTCCGTAGCCACCGTACAGTAAGCCCCGGAGAGCCTCAGAAGCACATTCTTCTGTAGCCACCGTACAGTATGCCCCGGAGAGCCTCAGAAGCACACTCTTCTGTAGCCACCGTACAGTATGCCCCGGAGAGCCTCAGAAGCACACTCTTCTGTAGCCACCGTACAGTATACCCCGGAGAGCCTCAGAAGCACACTTTTCTGTAGCCACCGTACAGTATGTCCCGGAGAGCCTCAGAAGCACACTCTTCTGTAGCCTCCGCAGCATCCTGGAGGGTAGCACCTGCCTCAACCTTACTGCCCATATGCTAGCTCCATAGCCAACAACGGACAACAATATTCCTTGGTGGTATCTTGGTGTTCAGTAGGTGGGTTTTCTAGATGATTTTCTACCCTCTCTTCAAGTGATTGTGGGTGCTCTTAATCTAAAATTATACTTTCACCCACCATACCTCATTAATGTAAATGTGCGGATAGCATGGACAGGTAGTAAGACGTGAGGTCCTCTCTTTCGCGTTCTCCTGTCACCCCCATCCCCCCTTTACACCAACATTAAAACAATGTTATCTGTAAAGACGTGTTTGTTCAATGTTGATACAGTTTTGAATGAGCGACTGACTAGCTCTGGATTATTCACAAGTTCCTAAATTGACCTTCTTAGAGACAAAATTAGAGAAGACTATTGGCTCCAGGGTTCTCTGAGGACTGGCCCTGATTCGGAAGGGGGTGGTTGTGGACGAGGCTAGTTTTGAAGGGTTCTAATCCCAACCGATTGCGTTGGTGGAGGTTTTCCCACAAACGCTTTCCCTTTGGAATAACCACACCTGATTATGTTCCTTTAAGTAATATGATGTAGGTGTTTTAAGCCGGTATCTAATACTTAAGCGCTCATCCAGAATTCTTGGCTCGGTAAGTACCACTTCTGCCTACTGATACAAGTATCACAGGATCAATACCCAGTAAGTAAGAAAACAAATTATCTAAAGTAAAATAAGTATTTCTCCTTTCATACTTAATAATAAACTTTTATAATATAAGGATAGTACTTGGATGGTACGCCTATTTAAATTGATTAGAGCAACTTCTTTGGTCAATTAAACAAGATAGAATCAGAACAATAACATGAGGATAATTTATTCAAGGAAAAACTGATTTATCACGAATTAAGTCAAATAAAACAGGTACAATAACATTTCTAAAAAATAATCATTGAGATTGTTAAATTATAAATTTTCTGAAATTAATTGGCAGAAAGCAAGGAAAGAATATAAATCTGTGCTGATGCATTATTTAAAGCAGTAACAGATTATAAGATTAGCTGATAAGCAAAAGAATAGTGGAAAATGGCAATTGACTAGATAGGAGTTATTAATACTCTACACCGTTAAAGATTCTAAAAGTTTTTATGAATGTTTGAAATAAGGATTATAGGTTATATAAAGGCATTACTATACAAAAAATAATAGGTAAATTAGTATGTCAACAATAATGAACTTCTTAATTGAATAGTTAATTATGTTAGTAAATAGTTTGAAAATAATTTGATAAGGAAGACATGTTCTGCAATGTTTAAAACATTTAGACATTGACAGTAGAAAGATGATTAATAGAAAGGTTAAAATAGTTAACTAGGTTGTTATTCAGGTACCTTACACATCTAATAAACAAATAACAGTATAAAATATAACATTAAACATATTAAAATAAAGTTAAAACATAACAAGTAACTTCTTACAATTATTAAAATGAGTAAATGATCAGGTGGTACAAACTTGTATTCGAGTCAAATAATTATAAAATTAGACTGTTTTAAATATGAGACATGATTAGTTATGGATATTTAATGGAAATCAACAGATGTGTCATCCAGGTTATACTTTTACTTAGTTATGATATGTTATAAATATAAGATAATATAAATAATTACAATTGATTACTATGAAAGAAGTGTAATCCAATATTGACATACGGCTCTGAAACTTGGACATGGAGGAAGAGAGATTTAAGTAGATTGCAGGCAGCAGAGAAGAGATTCAAAAGAGACATCGAGAATGTAACAAGAAGAGACAAGATAAGGAATGAAATTATTAGGGATGGTTTAAAAGTTATATCGTTAGAAGAGACACCGAAGAGGAAAGGTTGCTGTGGTTAGGTCATGTGATGAGAATTGAGGAGGACAGAATGCCTAAGAAAGCCTTACAGAAGAAAGAGAAGCTAGAAGACCTATTGAAAGACCACAGACCAGATGGATAGACCAAACGCAGATGGACATGGAAGCTAAAGGAGTCGGACTGGAGACTTGTGGCTGAGGGAGAAGTTTGGAGAGATCGACAGTAATGGAAGGGGATGTGCCAGAAGTGCCGCACAGGCGGAAACCTCGAATGATGGTGATGATAATGATAATAAAATATTCCAAATAATACATTTATTAATTCACACGTTTTAACACAAGGCTTATTTAATAGCTTGTTTTAAGGCGTAATGATAAGAAAGTACATTTATAGAAAGTGCATCCGCGTTAGTTTTAAGAGAGGATTAATAATTCAAAGTGGTAGTCCACTTGCATAAAAGCCTCTTCCTTGTGCACCCAGCCGATATTCGAACCTAGACTTCTCCATCACCGGTGATCCAGTCTGAATATCGCAACAGAATTTTTGATAGTTCACGTCGACAAGTTTATTTCACTTTTTCAAAAGTAACTTATCGTTGAATTGTGTTGCCTCACTGAAGTTCAGGGTAATTATAGCCTCTTGTCTCGTAGGAAAATTATCCAATTCTGGTTCGTGTTGAGTGAAGGCGTTGTTCTGCTATACTAATCTTTGTGAGTCATCATTTTCAGATGAAGGCGCTGAGAAACAAATATAAAAGCAGGTTCTCATATGAATTTATAATGGGACTAAAACGTTACCTATACAATTTTAAAATAACTGTATATGAAAGTGAATACCATTCTTCTCATTTAGTTACACACTAACTGAACAAAGGTTTGATATCAAAGCCTATGCATAGGCTACAATAATAGTTGCAATAAGGTAAACATTTTATTCTCGGAATCTCGCGAAACTATTTGACGTTTTGAAAATATCTCCCATTATTAATAGGTTCTGTGATCTCTGATTTAGACAGTGTGACTACCAAGGCAAGTGAAAAAAAAATCTTAGTGATAAGTAAATTTTTCAAAATATATAGGCGCTAATCTTTAATATTAACTCGGGATCTCAGATACGATATCACGCCCGAATGAAATGGGCTACAAATCCTTGATGATCCTGCGTGATGAGGCCAGGGATGAAAAACTTTCCGGTAAATTTTCCGCAGTGGAGGCTTGCGGCCTAATAAGGTGAGGGAACTGGGTAGAGGAATACGACACCTAGAGCCTTTTACAAATACACATAAAACCATCAAATATTGTTGTGGGGTTGTACGTGATAGTTGTTAGCAGATAATAGATCCAAACCAATAACGGCAATATTAGAGAAAAAACATTTTCAGGAAATTGGATTTCAATAAATATGGTTTTACTTTTATACAGCAATGGTAATGTTAAATAATTTCTCAGTAATGTTTATTTTAAGACAAAACATTATTAATAAATCGAGTACAAATGACTTTCTCCCATAAAATGTTTTCGTTAAAAATTATTCAAAACTCTTGTATACCCGTAAGATAATTCCTAACGTGGGGGGATAATATAAATTGAACCAGACGTTTTATTTTATATTCGCTACACAACTGTGAGCTTGATACTAGTGAAACAATTTAACATATTTAAAAATTAAAAAAAAATATTTAAAATTAATAAATGGTTTGGTGCGCCGCATAGACTTTGTCACTCCTTTTCTTAAATATGGATACATTAACTTAAAACTAGCAAGATACATAAACAAAATAATATTCATTTTTACAGAAACATAATGGAAAAAAACCCATGATATTCCACCAAATAAGCGTAAGTGAAATAATATTCACCGTTACAGAAACACATTGAGGAAAAAGGAACATTTGCTTCACCAAAGAGCATATCAATCAACTACCTATTTCTCAGATATCCATTAAAAATATATTATTTATAGCTAAAAAACTGTTGGTTTTATAAAAACATATTTCAAATATTTAAAAAAAACTCTTTAATAATCTTACTTTTTTTCAATGATAAGTGATTTCCTATCTCAAAGCGTTTTGGGGGTATGATAAAAATTAGAGTTATCCGCTTATTTAAAGTATCCTCTTACTTAACCCTTTGAAGCCAGGTGTAAACATATGGCTACGTTGTTTTTTTAATATTTGATTGGTTATACTATTTTCTATCTCTAAAAAAGACCAATGTTCAATTTAGCCAAATGGCTACACATTAAAAACATTATTTTCAAATTGTACTAATAATTGTTTTTGGTAAGCTCTATATAAATTTTAAAATAAATTCCTACACTAGTTAATTTGGGCTGGACCGGGGTTCAATCCTCGGTCCCGGCACAGATTTATCTGAATGCCAAACCCTTCCTTCACCTCTGACAAGATGTGTATTAATCACAACTTGTGAATGTGAGGAATACCAGGCCTCCACCGTGGTTCGGATTCCACGTTAAACTGTAGGTCCTCCATTTCATCTCACAATCACCCTATCATTGCACATTAGCGTAAGTGCGTATAACCCGAACGGGTAGTAAGACGCGGTGCTAATAATAATAATAATAATAATAATAATAATAATTTGGGCTGGAAAGGACTTCATCTAAATATAGCCTCCCTAATACCTAAAACCATTAGCGTAATTAGTACACAAGCATATAGCCCGAACGGTTAGTAAGACACAGTGCTAAAAAAAGTTTCAGCCCAATTCGATAAAATTCTTTCAGCAATAGGACCCAGATACAAACACACAGAGAGACGTTATCTCGAAAACCTCGTTTTCGGGCTGAAACTGTCATTAAACTTCAACATCCATCAAAATCTCGAATTAATTTTGTTTTTACAATTACAATACTATCTCTCTCATAGGTACAGCGAAAAAGTAAAAACAATATTTTCACTGATCCCAATTTAAATATCGTCAAAACCCGCCTCGGTGGCGTAGTTGGCTAACGTGCCTGTCGAGTTGAGCCAGATCACCGAGGACGGGGAGATCGAGGTTCAAATCTCGGTCGGGTGAACTGGGGGTGGTTTTTCCTAAATTGTTTTCCACTCTACTTCCACGCAAATGCGGGTGCACTTCCTCTAAATTCAACCTTCCCAGTTTCTAATCATTAGTGTAATTAGTACTTAAGCGTATAACCCGAACGGGTAGTAAGACGCGGTGCTAAATAATAATAATAAATATCGTCAAATGAAGAACTTAGACAACCGTACTTAGACGCGATTTCTAGTTCAAGCTCAAACTTGTACCTAATATCCCGCTTAATCTGACGTGAATAGGGGGCTCTTAACATTATTGAATATGATAATAACGCTCACTGATAACCCACCAACACATTACTAATAATACTATGTTGGTAAATGGCTGGCTCTAGAGCGGCAGTATTTCAACGTTCGACCACACAGCGGGCCTACACGGCGGGCGTAGGCCTATCTAGGTTATTTATCTGTGGGCTAATATATCTCCTTGCCCACTGTACTGTGTTGTATACAGATACAGTTTCTATTCAGTCCACTTCACGCTGGACTAGCTCTCATGAAAGTGTAATAAGTGTGAATCCAGGGTAGAAAGACCTACTTGGTGGTGGTGGGGGTGGCTAAGGGTTGATTCCTCCCAGTCCTTGCGGGGGCGTGAACCCGATATCTTAGCTCTTCCCTCCCTTTAGAGCAGTTGTAGTCAACCTTTTTTTTTGTGTGTGTGTGTGTGTGTGTGTGCGTATTCCCAGATATAATTTGTCTTCAACTTGGTTTTCACAAAGTTGTTGGTGCATAATGCAAGCTATAGGCCTACATTATCCATAATCTACACCCAAGACAGACAGAGAGAGAGAATAATTAATGTTATGATACGTTACACAGGCTTTCTCTCTCTTTTTTATCCTATTCACTAACAACTCGTAAGATGTTTGAAAATAAATAACAATATAATATTCTGTAAATTGAAGAATGACACCTGGATACGGGAATTGAACCAGGAACCTTTAACTTAGTACGCTAATTCTCTTACCACCGAGCTATCCAGTAATATTTCCGTGCCCAGGGTCATTCTTCACTCATATTTTTGAGGCAGAGTCTGTGATTGACGTGCGGGAATCGTCAGTTTCATATGAGTGGTCAATAATTAAGATCATAAGCTATCAGATAACGCAACCACTTTCGACTAGGGAGGGCCTTACGCTGTCATTAGTACAATAACTGTATGGATTCGCATATTATGATGGATGACCCTGGGATGATCCCTGGTTAGCTCAGTGGTTAAGAGCATTGGCGTACCAAGTTAAAGGTCCTAGGTTCGATTCTAGTGTCGTGATTTCATTTTTCAATTTAGGGTCTATGATATTTAGATGCGGCTATAACCTTTATTGACAAATATAATAGCTTGGATATTTAATCCATCAAAATAATAATACACATCGTTTCAGAAACTTTCCAACAAAAAGCGTAGCCGAAATAAAATACACTACAGAAACATTAAGAAAAGCGGAACAAATCTTTCCACCATAGAGCATAGCAATCAATTTCAATTTTCAAAGACCTCCATAAAAATATTTAGGCCTATATTTGCTTATATCTCTGAAAAGATTAGATTTATAAAAATATATTTAAAAATAAAGATGTTTATTTTTAACAGTTCTATAACTTTACGCTAGTAAGTTATTTCGTATCTAAAGGAGATGTGAAGATATGATCACAATTAGAAATTTCTACTTATGTAAAGTAGCCTCAAATTCATTTTCATGGGAAAATTAAATTTTACATTTTGTTTGTAATATTAAACAGTGCCAAGATATAAAGTTTAATAAAAATAGTTAGAGCAGATTTCAAGAAAATTAAATTTTTCTTTTTTCCCCCCCTTTAGGCACGAACAACTTTGGGGGTATAACATTGAAGATGCATTATATCTAGGGGTACGCGAACAAAGATATATAGTAAGTGCACCACACAAACTTTATCTAGCTTATCTTAAAAATACATACATTAAATTACTAAAAAAATCGTAAATTTGTGAAAAAATAAATAGATTTATACATTGTTGTAGAAACATTACAGAAAAGGTCATAAATAAAATAGTATACATTGTTACTTACATACATTATTGCATTAGAAACTAGGAAAACTGTTACAGAAAAATTGAGAAAAGAGAAACATCTTTGTCCACCAAAAACCATAAGAATCTAATTCATTTTCAAAGACCTGAATTAAAACGAATATATATTTATTTATAGATCAGAAACTATTGATTTAAAAAATATATATCAGCTGAAAGTTTATTATTTTTAATAGTTGCGGAGAAATGATGAAAATTGAAAAATTTCCTTAATGTAAACTACCCTCAAAGTCATTTCCATGAAAAAATTAGTGTTCCCATCTTGTTGATAATGTATACAGTCTTTAGATATAAAATTCAATCAAAATCGTTAAACAAATTTTGAGAATTAAATTTAGGGTTGGATATCTAATTACAAAAAATCCTTTGGGAAACCTTATGAAAACATCAGATACTAAGTTTTAGCCCAATCAGTAAAATAGTTTCAGCTCTAGCCCGAGGTACAGAAAGACGGCATCGTGAAAACAAACATTTCTGTTTCATGGGGTCAACATTTTATCAAAATCTCTAGTTAGATTTTTTTTTGACGATCACAATAATTTCTTTCCGAGGTACCGAGAGAAAGTAAAAAGGTTGAATAATTTGAGGCAACCTTTTAAAGTCCGTGTGCCTCGGGGATTACATAAATTCAGTAGTTCTCTTATGGCATGGGCGAGAACTCGGCCACTCTCTTACGTCATCTATTTGGAGCTAATATATCTCCATTTCTCGGTGTGTTGTATGTGTATGAACACAGTCCACCCATTTCCGCTCCTAGACTCCGCATCTTCATGAAAGTGTAATGAGGAATTGTATGAAGGTTCTCCTATCTCTCTCTCTCTCTCTCTTTTTCGTGCTCTTCTCCTGACGGGGCGGGCGGGGGGTGTATGGGGGGTGGAGGAGGCCTCAACGTCCATTCTGCGGTTTCCGGATGCTCCACGTCACGTCCAGCTCAGATAAGTTGAGGGGATGGAAGGAAAGCAAACTAGAGCGTGATCCGACCGCACCCTTTCTAAGACAAGTTCCGAAGAAATGTCCTACCGAGGCGTAAACCTCCAAATCGATGCTCTCAGGACACCAAGAATATTGGTTCACGTTTCCGAATATGCTCTAGGGTTTCAGTGGCAAAAACTGAGGTTCCAAGTATTGATGACCCAGTCAGGCGAAGCATCTAAGAGCACTATATACACATACAGGGTGTTCGGAAACATCATAGCCCCAAACTGCACATACAGCTTGTTTGAACCAAAAAGTAACACAAAATCCCTGTACACTTACATCCGAATAAACTATGCTAATACCATTAAATTGTGTTCAAAGTTTTGATGTACAGCGCCGAGAGAGCAAAGCTGTTCAAGCATGCGTGAACAACAGGTTGCAAAGGAGCTAGGCGCATGGCACTACACACCTCAACATCTTGGAGCACGGCAGCAGACCATGCCACAATTAATAGTAAGCAACACACCAGTCCATCTAGAAGTGAAATTATGTTCTGAGGGTCATCATTAACGGTCCTAAATCAAAGAAATGCTTGCCGTTATTAAATGTGCAGTGCCGCGCGCCTAACTCCTATGCAACTTGTTGTAGACGCATGCTTGACAGCTTTGCAATCCCGGGGATATAGGCTAAAACTTTGAAAACAATGTAATGGTATTGGCATAGTTTTTCCGAATGTAAGTGTATAGGGATTTTATATTACTTTTGGTTCAAACAAGCTATAAGTGCAGTTTGGGCTATGAGTTTCCGAACACCCTGTATAGTTCTCTCCATCGCATCTTATTACCCGTTCAGGCTATAAACAAAAAACTCCATGGCGTCAGCTCGAAATTGAACTATATCGAACGAACAACCTTCGCATTTTGGTGAAGATAGTTCCAACAAACTTTAATTATTACCCAAATAGTATAGGGATTAGTAAAGTACAATTTAAAGGAAATGTTCCCACATTTGCGTGAAGAGAGAGTGAAAACCATTTATATCACAGCGTCTTACTATTAGTTCGGACTATACGCAGGTATGCACTAATTACGCTAACGTGTTAAGGACAAGAAAGGTTTAGTTGAAGGATTAAAGCCGAATTTGCACGTGGAAGTAGAGTAAAAAAGAGTTTAGAAAAAAGCCCTCCCTCAATATTCCCGACCGGGATTCGAACCTTAACCTCCCTGTCATTGGCAGTCCGATCTTTTGCGAGGATGAGTATGGAAGCATTTGAGAGGTAATATACCTTAATTTGCGTGGAAGGAGAGTGGGAAACCATTTAGGAAAAACCACGCTCACTAGAGCCAGCCGGGATTCAAACACCTCTCCCTTCATCATTAGCAGGCCAGTTAGCACTAGAGTGACGCCATAGGCCTTATCATCTTAGATCATTCGGCCACCGAGGCTGGCATTTTCTGATTTCTTACAATCAATTTTTGAAAATGTTGAGGTTACTAGCGTTTTTTGGTTCAGAGAGTTTATCTGGGCTGTACGTAGATTTGCACAGGTTGGGTAAGGATTAGGAAGGTTTAATTTGATAGGAAATGTATCTATACGCACGGAGGGAGAAGAATTAAATAACTTTTATTTGACCCGCTTCGTCGGCCGCGTAGTCTAAGGTGTCACTCTCACAGTAGACTTGACTGCTGAAGATGAGGAGATGGAGGTTCGAATCTTGGTCAGGTTTACTAAAGGTGGTTTACAAAAATGGATTTTCTCTCTCCCTCTAAGCAAATGCCGGTAGACTTCTTCTAAATATGGCTTTCCTCATTCCTAAAATCATTAGTGTAGTTAGTACATAAGCGTATAAAACAAACGGGTAGTAAGACGCGGTGCTAAAAAAATAATTGGGAGGAGCGAGTTGGTTGGAAGGGATGGAGATCTGTTCACCCAACCAGGATTGTATCACTTACCTCTCGATCATTGGCAAACCAGACAAGACGAGACAGGCGCCTTTGCGCACGTGCCCGACCAATGAGATTTTTGATAAAATTTAAACCCACACACATAAAAAAAAACTAAACATTTGTGTGATGATTTTATAATATCTGCGACGTAATATTATTTATATTTTAAAGTCATTCGCCGGCTTAGCCCAGACCTCATCAGGGAAATTAACCCGTGACCCATAAAACTCGCGCACTTGCTTTTTTTTTTTTTTCACCCTTGGTATCGCTCGAGATAGTTAACTCCCTTATCCCCTCTCCCCTTTCTACTTGAAGTCATTACGCTCTTACAAAGGATGTATACTCGAGTCTAGACAGCCACTTCAAAGTGCACCAGGTCAGTGTTCTCATCCTATACGCTTTGGTGAACTTCGAATGATAAAGACTGTATCTCTGGCTGTCTAGACGCTCATTAGGTTAGAATAAACGTATTCATATTTCACACGTGAGTTCATTTTGTTTACTCCACTTAAGTTTAAAATAAATAACCTCCTCACTGCACCATCTTATTTTCTCTGTCATTTTCATATAAAATATCCACAGTAGTTCGTGAGTATTTCCTCTAAGATACTCTCCTATACTCTACTTAACTGCCACTCTGCATCCACGCAAATGCAGGTACAATTAATCTAAATTATATCTTCTCTGCCCCAACACATTAATTTAATCAATATACTAGAAAATACCGTAACACTCCTTTCCACTAAATGATTGTATACCATACACTCTTTCGAACTGTTGACTAAATGTGATTATATGGGTTATTCCTGTTTGTTTTCTTGACTAGAGCAATTATTATTGATACTATGTCATACGTTAGGCATGATAAAGAATAATAATCCAAATCAGGAGATATCAGACATCCACTTGATGTCTGAACTCGCCAAATGTAATGCAGCAGAAAAAATGAGTTTTACGGGGATAGTTTCCCTAATAGATAGTTTCTTGACAAGAAAACATTCCAGCAATTACATGAAAGCCTATTGGATACAAGATCATTTAGAAGACGAATGTCAGAGGTTGTCAAAACAGTGTCCGAACTGGGGGGAACAGGCAGCAACACATTTTTAATTTCGATAACCATATTAAACATCCTTCAAATGAAAATATCAACCAAAATAATATTATAACTGTTTGAAAAAAATCAAACTAAAAAAAAAGATCATAAAATAATTTACTTTTAATTTTACAGATGACTGCCGAAGAGGGGGAGATCGAGGTTCGAATTTCGGTCGGGTGAACTGAGGGTGGTTTTACCTAAATGGTTTTCCACTCTCGCTCCACACAAATGTAGAGTCACTTCCTCTAAATTCAATCTTACCAATTCCTAAACCATTAGCGTAATTAAGTACTTAAGCGTATAACCCAAACGGTTAGTAAGACATGGTGCTATAATTTTAATATAATTTTACAGCTAGAATAAAAACTACAATTTGGCCTCGAGATATGACATCTTACACATAAATATAAATTTTGAATGGAATCCATCAAGTTGTTTATATTTTTTTCAAGATTGCAATACTTTATCTATATGATAATATAAAACATATTGTGGTTGGAGATGTAATTAGCAAACAATGGCGTCACATCACTCTCGTCTGTTTTGATTGACATTGACAGGTAGATAGGGATTTGGTTCTTTAATGGGTGTATTGGACTTTTTTTCCGCCTACAATAGAGTTCCTACTTTCCATTCATTCAAATTAGGGTACATTTTTCTAAATTACACTTCTATAATCCCATACATCATTATTGTAAATATGTGGATAGCCAGAACTGGTAGAAAGACGCGGCTTACGTGAAAAAACATTAACCAAAGGTTCGTGTGTTACTGACCTAATTTCTGGCCCAGCAACCCACGTCTGACGCAATCTCATAACGCCACTGGTTGGCTGACTTGGCTATGTTCGTTGAATAAGGTCCACATGGAAGTTTCACAAAACATCCCCCTCATGTTCTTGGGAGTAAGGAGGAGGGTGGTGGAGGGAAGTGTATAGAACAAACATTGAGTTACATTGATCACAAAGGGAAGAATGTAGCTAACATTTTCTTAGGTGACTTTGTAGAATGTTTTCAAAGATAAATGTTATTTATCAAACATTAGCTGTCCCTGATGGCTGAGTGTAAAAGCTACGTTCTGGTTCTATCCAAGCTGTTGTCTATTGTGTTATTTTTTTTGCACCACGTCTTACTACCCGTTCGGGTTGTACGGTTGTTTACTAATTACCCTAATGGTTTTAGGGATTAGGGAGGTTATATTTATAGAAAGTGTACCCGCATTTGCTTGGAGAGAAAGTAGAAAACCATTTATGAAATAAATACCTTAAGTACACCCAACCAAGACTTGAACCTTGATCTTCCCATCATCGGTAGTCTAGTCTACCGCTAGAGTAGCGCGTTAGACCACGTGGCCACAGAAGCGGGTAATAGTGTGTAATTGACATGAAATTAAGGACATAAGATTCATTAGGGTTTTTACTTTTAAACTAGTGCGAATCACCACTGTTAAAAAACACTTTAAATGCTTGTTTGCTGTCTTTAAGTAAATGCCACTTATAGGGCTGATCATAAAGCCCTCAATTTGTATATCATTGATAATATTTTGATCCACTGGTGGCCGCATTATCTAAAGCGTTACTCTCGCAATAGACTGGTATGTAGATGATGGTGAGATCGAAGGTATAATCCTGGTCTGTTGTACTGAGGGTTATTTTCCTATTTTTTTCAATCTACTTCTACACAAATGTGGATACAATTTTCCACAATTCAACCTACATCATCCAAAAATGATTAGTGCAATTAGTACATAAGCGTATAGCCTGGACTGGTAGTAAGACGCGGTGCTAAGAAACAACTTTTAACATTTGATCCAAAATATATTTCTATTTCTATACAAAGCCCAGTACATTTTCTTTTGATATATTATTCATATTTCTTACCCGCCTCGGTGGCGTAGTTAGCTAACGTGCTGGTTTTGTGTTGAGCTAGACTGCCGAGGACGAGGAGATCTAGGTTCGAATCTCAATCAGGTGAATTGGGGGGTACGTAAATGAATTTCCACTCTGCCTCCACGCAAATGAGGGTTCACTTCCTTTATATCAAACCTTTCCAATTCCTAAACCCATTAGCGTAATTAGTCGTTAGGCGTATAGCCCGAACGGGTAGTAAGACATGGTGCTAAATATTGTTGTTATTATTATTTTTATTATTATTATAATACATATTTTATACCAAACTTTAAATAATTTTGTTTGCTTAAATATTAATTATACACAAACATAACAAGATAAATTGGCTACCCACTGCTAAGAGCCCGTTTCACTTAATGAATAACACCTGACTTGGGTATAGTACAATTTCAGAGGAAGGGTCGTTTAGAGACTACAAAAAAATATTGGGATCAAAATTGATAACTTTTTACTATTTTATTAGTGTTATTTTATACTTTATATGATAACATTTATTAAAGACAACAGCTGCAGATTGCATGACCTGAAGTATGAATACATATGTGAAAGTGGATCTAGTAACTTATATGACTGCCAGATAAGGCCCTTTCAATGAAAATTGGTCTATGGGTGATACAGCTCGAACCAGGCGCTTCATAGTGATATGTATTTTTGTATTTTACTCTGATAAAAAGTGAAATAAAGGCCAGTGAAACAGTTTAACCATGTTTGAAAAATATAAAACAAAATAAAATGAAAAAGTATTAAACTGGTCCCAATTTTGCTTTTGTCAAGTGAGGAATGTAGAAAAACACACTTTGACGAGAGATCTAGCTCAAGCGTAATCATATATTTATTTTGTCAATTAATTTGTGCTTCAAGGGACTTAAAATCAAGTGTATATGTTAGCATCCAAACCCGATTCCAGGACAAACCAGATAGGACTAGGCCGAATTGATACATCCTAAGAACCTCAGGATGTACAAGTTTAGCCTAGTCTAAATTCGTTGATCCTGAAATGTTGGCCTAGCTCATAGGAAAAATTAGTATAGCCGACCATTTTATCAGGCCAAATCAGGTTTAGGTTCGGTTAGGTTAGGTTAGCTGACAACATTTGCGCTCGAACTGTAAATGATGAAACCTGTCTAAGGTCGATTCATTGTATGGGTTAAAAAGAATAAAAACTAGTTTTGCCTGAAAACCTCAGGCTATATCGGTTTATCCTACAAGCCACAGGATGTATCAATTTGGCCTAGTCCGAACTAGTTTTTCCTAATTCGGATTTGGGTGGTAACATATATGCAAAAGCATAGATAACTAATATAAAATAAAAATGTCAGAAATGATGGTTCATTACTGTACAGTAATTATATCCATTACTGTTTCCAGCCTATGGCCTGGGTCAGATTTTTATTCAAGTAATATATTTTCCACTAACAGCTTGCTAGGCCTGTCTTAGCTTCATATGCCTTATAATCTAACGTAAGACTAGAACAGGCACAACATCCAATCTCCAGCCGTTAATTCCCCACTGTAAAAGGGTAAACTCACATTTCACCAATGATACATTTTTTCGAAAATGATGGGAATCGAGCCCGAGACCCTTAGCTCAGTAGACAGACACGCTACCGACTGGGCTAAGGTGTCGGGTATTTTTCATTACTTGCATATTGAAAATTGGAAAGTCAGTAAATTGCTTCCAACTTTTCATCTGAGCTATCCATATATTTACTTTATATTGTTTTATTATATGGTATATCATATTTGACAGTGAAAGATTGCAGTATCTAGTTTAGTCGCCGTGTATATATACTTTTAGCCGCTCTATGGAAACAGAACGTTGCCCAGGGTATACCTTTGAGTTTGTCTACACGTCATACCCGTAATGAGATGACGCAATAATGATTATGAAGGTCTGGAACCAGTGGAAACCTTAAACCTAACTTAACTAACCAGACCATGGTTACCATAGGAACAATTCCTATTTCGGGAAAAATAACTATGGTACCACCAGGACCTCTAGATTAGTAGCCAGGGTGGCTGACCACTCGACCAAGAGACTGGTAAGTATTTACACTAATGGGATAGGGTTGGGGAAGGTATAATTGAGATGAAGTGTACACTCATTCACTTAGAGGAACATTTGGAAATAATTTAAGTAAAATCCCCTCAATAAAACTAGCTGGGATTAAAACAATGACCAACCAAAACAAGATTCCTTTTTCCATTTACCCGTCAGTTAAGGTGAGAATGTAATGGTGCATTTAACAAACTTATTTAACGTCAGTGTTGTCAATTCATTGGTGTACTTCAACTTTTAAAATATATTTCTGTACGGGCCCTGATATTACGTTGTATCATTATCCGTAACGTATTTACTTACAGAGTCGACAACTGGCCGGGTGTTTATGGTTAAGTAAGTTTTTCTAGGTTGAATTAGTTTGTAAGCCGTCAGCCATCTGTTTAGAAAGTGGACACCAAATATTCCAATAAAACAAAACAGACAGGCCTAAATGGGCACACCCACTTTTTTTTTATGAAACCAGGTCAACCCACATGCTTTTTTCATGAGCTATTCAATTATTTTTTAAGTTAAGCCCGAAATGTGTATAGAACACAATCAAATAAAATTATCCGGTCGAGTTGGAAAACTTCTAAATGAACAAAAACAATCCAACAAGAGAACAGCCCATAAGTGACGTCAGTATTAGAGTGCACCCAATAATAATAAAGTACCTTAAATTGTTACCGTGATTGTGTGTTTTAAAAATAGTGTGTTCAGGGAATTTATTTAATAGGTATAGAAACTTATGATTAGGAATGGTTCTTTCCAATACTCCTATCACTCGAATTATTAAGAACAATACTAAAAGTATTTTGAAAATTGAGAAATGACACCTGGACACGGGGTTCTTAAATACTAAAAGTGTTGTTATATAGGTATTTATATTATCTATTAAAAGTGAAAGATGCAATTCACATGACCTGACGTATGAATACGTGAAAGTAGATTTAATAGTTTTTCAAACTGTCAATTAAAATGCCCTTTATTTGAAAATCGGACTAGTTAAATACATTTGTACACAGTACTAGCAGTATGGTGATAAAAAAAACGATTTTTTTACCCGACTCTTTTTTTCCTGGGCGGGTGAGGTTTTATTTCCCAGCATCCCCCACAGCTTGGTCGATCGTTGGCGACCTGCTCGACGGTGACCAAATTCAATTCTTCGACGTAGCAATTCACTGAATGTTAGCCACCTGCAGAACATTTAACAAAAAGGACCATACTTGAACGCAACAACATTTCAGGAGCTCTGTACGGACCTAACTTTAATCTTCTTTCTTTCTTTCACCCACCACGTCTATTTTTTTTTTAGTTCTTTATTTTTTTTCTTATTTTAGTTTTACCCACCACTTTCCCTTGGGTTTCTCGCTAAAAAAAAAAAAAACATCCTTTTGTTTGCAACTCTTTACATTCCCCTCTTTTCCGTATCTGTGGAAGAGTGACCAGGGAGGCTGGCTACGTACCTAGGGGGTTCTTGATTCGATCCCAGAGGACATGGTTGAAATAATCCAGTGTTTGACATTTTGTGTTTCTCACACTTGAGTCTCGGGCTATGTAATAACTACATTAATGTGGTAGGGATGAGGAAGGTTGAATTTAGAGGAAGTATACCCGCATTTGAGTAGAGGGAGATTAAATTTAGGAAAAAACCACCCTCGGTACACCCGACCTTGATTCGAGCCCTGATCTACTCTTTTTTTCGGAAGTCTAGTCTATTGCGAGAGTAGCGTCATAGCGTTTACCTTGCGGCCACCGAAGGAGGTTACAATTAATTGATTGTTTTAAATATGTTTAACCTTTGACGGTTTAGGAGCTCTGGTTTCTAAACTCTGTAAACTCACCTTCCATCAAGTGCCAAAGGCACTCATTATTTTAAGACTACACAACTGAGACCTACTGAACTTATTGTTACCTTCATCAGTTGTTGCATAGTCTAAAACGCGTCATTAGTGTGTTGTACTCGGCTTCCGGTGATGGGTAGATCAAGGTTCGAGTGCCATTTGGGTGTGTTGAAAGTGTTTTTTTTTTTCTAAATAGTTTAGAATTTTCCCCTGTCTGCAAATGTGGGTACATTTTCTCTAAAATTCTACTTTCCTCGTTCCTACTGTATTACTGTAATTAATAGACATGCTAATAATAATAACAATAATAATAATAGTATTAATAATAATAGTAGTAATAATAATAGTAATAGTATTAATAATAATTATAATAATAATAGCGTGTTTGGGTTACATAAACCTGTAGCTTAGTTTGCGGAAAGATTAGCCAATACTAATGAACCGTTGCCCAAGGGACGTACTAATCGTACATCCTTTCCGTGGACTCCCTTTCCTTGTCCCAATGAGATGAGGTGATGGTGACAGTGAATATGACGGGGTAGAGCCACTAAAGATTTAATCTAACTTAGCCTTAATTAAACAAACTCTGGTGACCATGAGAACTATCCCTCTTCCAAGAAAAATCCCCTTGTACCAGCCTGAATTTGAACCAGATATCTCTAATTCTGGCCACTATACCATGAGGTCAATTACCGTAATTAGTGTGTGTGTGTACAACCCAAAATTATACTAAGACGTGTTGTAAACAAAAACCCCAACACTTCACTTATTAACTTTTTGATCAGCATATCCTAATATATTTATCACAAAATTTTGAAGTGTGGGACTTCATTCGACTTCATTACAATATATATTTAATCATATTTTGATTTAACACGGGAAGTGATCTACGACCTTGTTCACGTGATCGTTATTAAATGACAGCTCTAACCTATAACGGGAGCAAATTATATTATCAAAACCTGGCCGGGTTAATTTCATTCCCGAGAAAATGGATAATCGCCAGCAAAATAATTACTTCCCCTACCACCCGCTATAGCTATCGACCAGTGTGAGGGAAGCTTTTAATAAGAATTTCGTCAAATTCTCTTGCTGAAGGTTGATGTAAAAAGAACTCCCCATTTCCGGCACAATCCTCCCGCCCCTGCCCCGTTCCCCAACTTGTTGACGCCCTCAAAGTAAGAGCTCTATTTCAAGAGAAAACTTTTCTGTAGGATGGGCTTCCGGTCATGATTTTAACGTAGGAGTGAAAATGGAAGAATAAAAGTAAGATTAAAAAAAAACTTGACAGAAGTTGCTGTAATTACCGTCATTAATTTCAGCTCTTAGCCAGAACAGAGTTCTTTAAGGCTTTAAAAAAAAATAGTTTGCTTCTAAAGATGAAGGAAATTTAAATGTTGCTAAGAACGTCTTTTAATACAATTTTCTGAAAATAGTTTTTATTTCGAAACAATGAGAGAGTTTTTTCAAATTGAGAGAAAAAAAACGCATCGGTGGGCAAACCAACTAGCTTATTTTGCCAGTGATGGGGAGATTTGGATCCAAATACCAGCTGGGAGTAATAAAGGATTACCCTCCCCTCACGATAATGCAAGCACATATTTCTTTTTTGTTAATCTCCCTTTAAAATAATTAAGTAATTGCCTTGGTGCTTACTATACTAATAATAAAAACGTACTTAAAAAAATGTAATGGATCAAACCAAGCTCCCCTAGAACCAAAGCTATCATCCCCATCCACTCGGTCACAGAGACGGATGCAGCCAGCTGTGATCGAACCCGGTTCCCACAGTCCCGAAGTCGAGACACTCCCAAATCTACTCGTTGTAGGTGTGTAGATTCATGATAAACTAATTACACGGACCAACTTATAATAATGTGAGACGAAAAGCGCGTTCTCTCTGGCAACGTCAAAGTGTCCTAACCGATGAATAAACATGAAACTCTATCCCTTCGTTGTAAGGATTCAAACCCTTTGAAACGCTACCAAACGTGACCGAACCCACCTTTGTGGCTTTTGCAAGCAAGGGGGTGTGGGTGTGTGTGTGTGGAGTGTTCTTCTGGGGTAAACTAGGAAAGATAATCCTTCAAACAGTGAACAAAGGAACGCCGCTCTGCCTTTGCGAGCTGTGGGATTACGTGAGATAACAGATGCACGAGAGTAGAACGAGAGTTCGAGATATCACACTTGCAGTTCTTATCATAATATCCGCTTCGGTGTCAGCATGGTCTTAAGGCGTAACTCTCTGAATGGACTAGACTTCCGATGACAGGGAGTTCAGGGCTAGAGTCTAGGTTGGGTGTACTGAGGGTGTTTTTTCCTGAATGGTTTTGTACTCTCCCTTCACGTAAATGTGGATATAATTCCTCTAAATTCAACATTCTTCATCCCTAACTCATTAGCGAGCTAGTACATAAGAGTAACCTGAATGGGTAGTAAGACACAACGCTAAAAAAAAAATCATTAGAGCCAGCCCACAGAAGCGGTGCACCACGTTGTGGACATTCGGAAATCCCTAGATATTCGATATGGTAGATTCTTCATAAAATATCTTCCCTTTGAAAAGACCCTCTTATTTTATCACTATAATAATCCACTCATATGAAATGTGAAGAATCAACTCGAGATATCGCAAGTTTTAAAGTTAACACTACATTTTAATTTATTCTAATTAGGGACCAAATGAGTTTGATTAAACTATTAACAGCGTTTCCAATTCTCTCCTAGCACCAATTTATCGACTACGGCGCTTGACGGTTGACTGCGAAAGTGTCACAAACGTCGGGGTTCCCCTGTCTAATGTAGAGTCAAAGACTTTGGGAATATATCCCCTCCGTTATGATTAATTGGTCTGGGATTTTTACTGAGGAACTTTCCAGAAAATTGACTTGAAAATTTACAGTGACGCTTTAATCTCTATAATTACCACGTTATTCAAGAAGTGGTTTGTTAATTAAAAATATGGTTCACGGCAAAATGGAGGTGAAAGTTAATTAAAAACCTTACATTTTAAGATGTAAAATTTTACAAAAAAAAAATATGTGATGAGGTTAAATGAGTTCATTTTCAACGACGTTTCACGCAAAATATCACAATTCAGAGATCAACGTATATGGTAAGATACATAAACGAGATTTCCTAAACAAATAAAGTCAATTTTTAACAGGGCTACAATAGAACCTAAGGACGATGCCTACCTGTGACCTCACGACAGGTCAAGATAGGACTTCTCATGTTAATAATACATTTACGTTAGGCTAGTTAGCTTTGTCACGAAAATGTCCTGTAGGAATCTTCCTGCCAATATGTAGATTCAAAAAGTCAAAGGAATTATAATATGTCTCTCTATCTATACTAGGAAACAAGTATAGGGTAATTTTAAAAAGTGATTCAATGTTTTCAAGGAGCAAATAGTATAGTGAGTGTGTACACTCGTCAGAGGAAGAGGGGAAGGGTTATCAACAGATAAATAAGAGGCTATCGCAGGGTGAACTGCTCATTTTCTTCCATTTCCTTCTATTTAGTACTTCACCTATCCTTTGTCCTTAAGGGACAACAGGAAGGAGGTACAACATTACAATAGTAAACAACAATAAGGCAAATACAGAGTGGCCCCTTTAGAACAAGACACAAATAGGAAATATATAAATATTTTAGTTAACATTAAAATATAAACAGCGGTAGCTGATCTGGGCGGTTAGGTAGCATAACAGAGAGGCCCAATTAGAATATTTTCTTTGATATATATTAGGTAGAATAATATTATATCTAAAAAGGTATATAAAAGTATATGTTAGATATAAACAATGAATCAAATTTAACACTGATCTCTAAAATATCACCAGCCTCGGTGGCGTAGTTGACTAACGCGCTAGTCGTGTTAAGCTCGACCGCCGAGGACGGGGAGATCGAGGTTCGAATCTCGGTCGGGTGGACTGGGGGTGGTTTTTCCTAAATGGTTTTCCACTCTCCCTCCACGCAAATGCAGGTTCACTTCCTCTAAAACTCAACCCTCCCAATTCCTAATTCATTAGCATAATTAGTACTCAAGCGTATAACCCGAATGGGTCGTAAGACGCGGTGCTAAATATTATTATTATTATTATAAAATATCGTTAAACTACTAGAACATTGTATATTTTAAACTTATTTATGTATAAATAAATACAGTAGAATATTAAACAATTCCTGTTTTCATTAAACTTACCGATTGATATACCGCTGTATCATAGATTTTAATATCAAAACAGGCAATTATTTATAATAGAATAAATAGACAAAATTACAATAACATTTACAATTGAGCCCAACTGACTCATAGAACCAAAATGCAATTACTTCAGGACCACATCAAAAATTGCAACTATTTCTCGTAGGTATACAAGATTAAAGTTCTTGTTAAGAGTATACAAAAGGAAATCTTTCATTTAATAGGGCCATTACTTAAGACATTATTCATTTTCTCCCAATAAGTTTACGTTTTAAGTACTAAATATCACCATATTTACGTACTTAAGGTTCTACGCCATAAGGACAAAATCATAATAATGACACGACACATTTATAATTTGTTCATCAAACTTGACTTCGTGAAAATAAAACATAATGTGTAAAAGTTTTTATAAGCTACGTCATTACGAATACTTAAGAGACCCAATCAAAATTATTACATTTAGAAAAGCATCATTACTAAAATCAACCATAGTTTATTTTATTGATTAAATCATTTATTATTTTATACACGAAAATTTCCATATGCTCTACATTTTACTACTAACAATAATATTCGCCAACACGAAACCTAAACTGGATCTTTCTAACCTTGAGTTTCATTCTATGCCACTGTACAAAAAACTCATATTTTAGAAGTTGATTAGCATAATAAAACGTATTATAAGTTTTCCTAGCTCTAGACTCTAATTTAGTTAGCAAACCAATTATTTACCAAATGTATTAATTATGTTCCAAAAATTCATTATTCAAATATTTAATTATATATATATATATATATATATATATATATATATAACAAGTTCAGAATATTGTATCCAACAATGATTTTGAGTCAAAAGATTTGCGTTAAATATCAACATTCCGAAACGATAATTTTGAACGAGAGGCCGAAAAAGAATTTAATAACTTACATTTTACTGAACAAGAAGCGTCCTCAATGAAAATCCAACCAAGAGTAATTTTACAAGGCAAATACAGCGGTATATATTCACTCTATAGCTCAGACTGAAGCGTGCAAGATAGGAAAATGGAGGGGAGGAAGGAAAAACGATTGGACAGACACGTGATAGAAGCTTGGTTTGCCTTATATTATACGCCAGAACCATGGAGAAGGTCAATCTAGATAGGCCCATATTCTTTTGAAAGCTTGTAGTCGACTCTCGTCTATGGTGGATGGAGCGGCAGTGGATGAGACCAGAACTATCCCTGAGTTCATGTGACTCGGTCAGTCGACTGGGCTAGTAGATTGGCGTCGGTCGTGTTGTTTTGGTCATCGCGTGTTATTGAAGGTTAAGTGGGGTGGGACATTTTTACTACAGCAGGCTGAGGTGAGCTGCATTAACCATTATTATATATTTTGTAGACAATAGCACTGTTCTTATTTTTGTAACCTCGACAGAACTTACAGTATATTGGCGTATAAGTGTGATGGTGCTTAGACTGCTTAGGTGAGTCAAGTTAAGATTCAACCCGCTTCGCCAAATATCGAGTTCCAAGTAGGCAAAATCGTCAAGATAACCAAGGATTGTCTTGGTTGATTTAATCTTCAGAGGCTGCCATTACAACAACAAATACCACAGTGTGAGCATATCAATCACCTTCAAATAGGCGGTACCCTTTTATTATTATGTGCAGGTATCTATTTGAGGAAGGGGCAAATGTTCAAGGTGAGCCAAACCGAATGTGATGGTTTTTATAGCGTTAATTGTGGAGAGCTATGGTTAAAGTACAATGCAATCTGTGAATCTGTTCTTGTTTTTTAGTAACATATTTTAAGTGCTCTCTCTGTCTGTCTCTTCTCTGTCTGTCTCTCTCTCTGTCTGTCTCTCTGTCTGTCTCTCTCTCTGTCTCTCTCTCTGTCTGTCTCTCTGTCTGTCTCTCTCTCTCTCTCTGTCTGTCTCTCTGTCTGTCTCTCTGTCTGTCTCTCTCTCTGTCTCTCTCTCTCTGTCTCTCTCTGTCTGTCTCTCTCTCTTTCTGTCTCTCTCTCTCTATATATATTTTTTCAGAATTGACATTTTCAATAACCGTTGCCCCATAGAGCCACATCAACGGCTTGAATTTATTCAGTGATGCATTTTTCAAGCTCTATGATGGTACGAGATTTTTGCTGACCAAGTTTTTATAGTTCATTTATCCCCATTGAAAGTAGTGGGGAGCTGTTAAATCAGGGGATCCAGGCGACTAGACGACTAGGTGAAAGGCATTGACAAAGTCTCTCAGTTGGAATTTTGCAGGAAATTAATCGACTGTTGGATGAAAACCCCGATTTAAAAAAATCAAATCATTGGCGTACTAAGCCAAAGGTCCCGGGTTCGATTCCTGTGTCCAGGTGTCATTTTTCAATTTTCAGAATCTGATATCTAGATGGTGAATTCCTCTCTAAAATTAATAACAGCTTCGGCTATTTGATTCTTAATCATATATAGTAGAATGAAAACTCAGACGTTTTGAACAAATATCCTAATCATTGACTGTTGAATTAAAACCCAGATGTTACTGAACAAATTACCTAATCATCGACTGTTGAGTGAAAGCTCAGTTGACGTGAACAAATAGCCTAGTTATCGGCTGTTGAATGAAAACTCAGATGACGTGAACAAATTGTCAAGTCATAAACATATCTGGTGAAACTTCAGATATCCTATAGAAATTGCCCAGTCATCAACATGTAGAATGAAAATCCAGATGTACTTAAAAATTGCATCCGTCAGACGAAATGCACTTCCACCTCCCCGGATATGTAAACGATCAAAATTTCATTTATGGAACGGAAAACAAGAAGGGAGCCGATGTCATGGAGGCCACTTAAAACAATAAGAGTATAATTATAAATGGCATTGCACTTTTGTTCGTCAAATGATGCTGTTTTTTATTATTATTCAACCAGAGCTCTACTTAGCTAATAACGCCATGGAAACCGTTATATTCTGTTGGCGCACCTGTTCACCACACGATGTAAAATATTCATATACTGCCAACACTAGTGTCGTATAGTTATAATTTTTGGTTGTCTTATAATGTCAACTATGATTTGACCCTTGCTAATGATCATGCGGAACCAATGTCAATTCTGTTTAAAATGGTTTACTAGAGACAAGGAAGTATGGTGTTTGAACTGGGTTGGGTGTACTGAGTGTGATGTTTTCTAAATGGTTTTCCACTCTCCCTCCACGCAAGTGTGAGCACAATTCCTCTAAATATAACTTTCCTTAACCCAAACGCATTAACGCAGTTAGTGAATAAGCGTATAGCCCGAACGGGTAGTAAGACGTGGTGCCAAAAAAAAATGAAAGTTTGATTAGTATTTATCAGATAATGTTCATCCAACCACGTTCTTACTATAGATTTACCAACACTTTGTAAAACTTGTCCGGAGTTTCTAGATATATATTTGATTTATACTTTATGTTTATCTACTAATTTGTATTTATTAACATGTGCTGAGGGAGTTGAGAAGGGGTGATGAGAGGGGGGGGGGGCGAGTACTACTTCATAGTAATCACTGTACCCTCTTAAAGTTCCTACACTTTAGGAAATGAGCTACTCACTCACTAGTTGAAACTTACGAGAAGAAACTTTCATGAACATAAAATATGAAATCCTTGGTAGGGGGTTTCCCGAACTGATGACTTCCTTGAAGTAATTAATTTACTTGGTCGAGGCAAAGTTGAAATAATTTTCTTATTTAGTTTGATTTCAGATCTTTAGTTCTACAGCTACAGCTCTACAGATCTACAGCTCAAAACTATTTTACCGATTAGACTAAAACTTGGTATATAGGGTTTTCATAAGGTCTCCCCGAGGCGTTTTTGGAATTATATTTCTAACCCTAAATTAAGGGTAGTTTACTGAAGGATAAGAAATATATTTTATCGAAATTCACTTTAACGAATTTAATTGAATTTTATATCTAGACACTTTGTATCATTATAAACAAGATGGAGATTATCATTTTATCATGAAAATACTTTAAGGGTACTTTACATAAAGGAAATTTTCCAATTTTGTTATTTTCTCTGCAACTATTTGAGATAAGACGAAATAACTTAACATTGTACAGTTGTAGTACTTTTAAAGATATAAATCTTTTATTTGAAATATATTTTTATAAAAAAAATAGTTCTTGAACTTTCAGAAAAAAAAAACACCCTTTTTAATTCAGGTCCTTGAAAATGAATTTGAATCTTATGCTCTTTGGTGTACAAAGATGTTTCTCTTTTCTCAATTTTTCCTAGTTCCTAATGTCATAGAGCAAGTAACAGTATATATTATTTCAATTATGATCTTTGGTGTGTGTTTCTACAACAATGTATAGACCTATTATCTCGTTTCACAAATCTTACGAGTTTATAATTAATGTCTATTTTAAGACAAAAGAGAGAGAAAATTTGTGTGATGCACCGTAACATTTATTTTATTTATTTTTTAACTGTATTTCACTATAGTTAGTTTTCTTTGTAATCCTTAGTATTTTATGTATTTGCAAATATTATTCTGAGAAAGGCTTCATAGGCTTCAACAGATTTCAAAGTAGGTCCACGACACAAAAAAAAGGTAAACAACCACTTCTGTAAATTGTACCCTCCTCATCCTTACACCTTAGATTACCCTCTATTAATGCTTGTGTTAAAACGTAACAGCTAACAACAAGGTGACAACATAATTAAAACGTACCCAATTCAGTGGCCGCATGGTCTACGATGTCACTCTCGCAATAGACTAGATTACCGAAGACGGAAAGATCATAGTTTGATCTGGTCGGGTGTACTGAGGGTGGTTTTTCCTTAAATGTTTTCTCACTCTCTACATGGAAATGCAGGTACACTTACTTCAAATTAAACCTCAAACGCGTAGTAAGACGCTGCGCTAAAAAATTAAAAGTAATCGATTTTTTAAACGTAAATAAATCCGTGATTATGTTTTGGAAATCCGCTCATGGAATTACTCTTAATGATCTAAGAAAAAAGATATTATTCGAGTCACCAAGATACTCATCCAGCTACAAAATGTAAGTAACGATCTTTTGTTAAAAAAGAAGTAGGAAATAAAGCATATTTCTGTCTTCGTCATTTATAATAAATCTCATTAACGTCACTGCTAACATTAAACCATGACTTTTTTTTGGGGGGGGGGGGGTTCCTTTTACGTTAAAGAAAAATAATGATACAAAATGAAAAATGACAAAAGGAAAAAGTGACAAATGATAAAATCTCCAGTTATTAGAGAGTAGGGGGTTGAAACATGCTTTAAGTATTTCGGTGGAAATGAGCGTAATAAATCATAAAAAGGGTGAGGGTGGGAGGACTTCTCAGGACTAAGGTGACGGTGCTATTCGTCCAGTAATGATGATCCAGCTTTCCGGGACTTGAAGTGTAGATATATGTAGGTCGCTAGACAGTCGGTAGTCGTTTCACGGAATCTCTTGTCTGACTAGCTTTCTGCCACATTGTATTCGTGAGTTTGTCACGAACAGATTGATCTATTATTTATTATCTAGTAACGAGAATTTTGTTGCTGAAAGTTTACTATAGTTGAGTTGAAAGGTATAACCAAGATATTAACAAATATACAAATTATTATTTGATGACCAAATCTTAAATGTTTACTTATATTAGAAGTCTAGTAGTAAGGAACATATGCTAACTTTTTTTTTTGCGGTCAACTTTGATAGCATTTTACTTTATATGATACTGTGGGGTGTGGACCATTATTTGGTGTCAGTTTGTAATTTACATTAAAATATAAATACATAACTATATATATAGCACCGCGTCTTACTACCCGTTCGGGATATACACCTATGTACTAATTACACTAATGTTTTAAGGATGAGTAAGGATGAATTTAGAGGAAGTGTACCTACATTTACGTTGAGAGAGAGAGAGAGAGAGAGAGAACGTAAATCAGTTTTGGGAGAAAAACTCAGTACACCCGACCGGGATTTGAACCCCAGTCTTCTCGTGATCAGCAGGCTAGTCTAACACAAGAGTAACGCCTTAGACCATGGGTTGGCAACTTTTTTTGATATCGTGAGCCTTATAAATTTTAAAACAAATATGGTGGGATGGTTTGAAAACAATATCGTGCAAATATTTTCAACTTTATATTTCTCATAAAGTAATTGGTTATCATTATTCTGTGTTTATGAACACCATTTCTTTAATAAATATTTTGTGAGTCAGATAAAATTAGACAGTGGGCTGGATCTGGCCTGCGGGCTGTAGTTTACTGATCCCAGCCCTAGACCATGTGGCAACCGAAGGGGATGCACATTAATTGAAAATATAAGTGTCTGGGCGTGATAATGTTATTTTGAATGTGTCCGTTTGTTGAGCTAAGGGTCCCAGGTTCGATTTCTAGCATGGTCGAACAATTTATCCGAGATAAGATATGGGTTTCCCCTTTCACAGTGATTGATTAACGTCCTCGGCTTGGATGTTTTGTCTATCCTAGATTTAAGTTGTTTAAAAGTCGTGTGCTTATATAATCAGTCGGCTTAAAAAGAGCACTTTAAATATCTCAAATAATAATAATGATAGTAAAATCAGCACACTGACAAATATGTCACCGTATAGTGCGATTGTGGATAGCTTATGAATGGACGATACGTTCACCAGTTACCAGAATATTACTAGGCTCAACACAACAAATAGAGAAGGATGGCCTCGATTACTAGAGGAACCAGAGTATATCATTGGTAGAGCACTGACGCGTAAAGCGAAAGTGTCGTTGGTTCGATTTCATCCTCTTCTTACTTATTTGGATTTGATTCAGCTTTCAGGATTGATTTCGCCTACAACCATATCGTATCAGTCTATGATACAAATTAACTAAGAATGTATTATTAGTGTTATTTTATATGTATTATGTTACTTGTATGTATCAAAGTGGTATCTTGAGACCATATAATTTAATGTATATTTAATTAATAACTTTTGTAACTGTCCTTGCTACCAACATCCTATAATAGCTATATAGATAATCCAGCTCGACACAGATATAAATACAATTTTTTAGATAGTGCTTTTGATTGAGGACTACTAAGGACTTTAATTAAGGTGATTGGGATGAGGAGAGTGGTTTATAGCAGATACAACCTCTTCATTAAAATAACGAGAGAAAGGGACAATTACAATAAATAATTTTTTAATAATGTTCATATTTGATTTTTGTAAGGAATTATAAATTACAACATTATTTCTTCTTTATTTTTATTCCCTTTTCCTCCACTTCTAGTGTCCTCGTCCCCTTTTGCAACAAATTAATCTTTTAACACACTAAATTTTATAACTAACCTGTAAATACAATTTGTTTTACCCGCAGGACAAAAATGAAGATTTTATAAACTTTAAAAATAACCCTAAATATATTGTTTGTCCCTGATAACTATAAATACATATTTAGAATGTAGGTGTAATTCACAGCCTGGGGAAGTCATATTAACTGTCTGACTTACTTTGGTTTACTCACCACAATCCTAACCGGGAAAAACCATATTCCTTTCTCCTTAATCAGCATTCTGTATTTATTCGCGCTCAAGTGCTAGCGCACTCAGATGCTACAGATTTTAATGAATATACAGTAAAAACCCCCATATTGGACCTCTAATATCTGAAACGGCTAAAAGTATTTTTGTTCATGTATTTTTTATAAATATCTGAACTGCCAAATAAAGGTTTTACGTCGGTCAAACCTTTATTTGTTAAGATATAAGAATCGAAAAAAAAAGAGCACAAAAACAAGCTCAGACTTTTTTAAGAAGAAATTATAAATTTAGTTTTGTTGTTTATTTAACTTTGTTATATTGAAAAATCATTTAATTAAATATAGTATGTACAGTTCATATATACAAAAATACTATTTCTGTAACTATGTATGTTATTATTTTATTGTTTTTACCTTTTAGCTCTTCAGAGGGATATTAATTTCACTATCCAAAAATTTGCTTATCAGAAACGGGTTCAGAGAGGTCTTACTGTACTTATATTCGGTTATATCACCACCATGCGTGACATGTTGGAGACATCGCGGAGTAGGGATGTCATTGAATACATAGAATAAAATATAATACCTAGGATATGGTAGATTAAAATTACGAATAAGATAAAAAAAATAGTTTCAAGTCGATATTTATTTAACAGGGATTCAACCCTTTAAGAAAATAAATAATTAGTAAAATATAACAAAATTTGATGTTTAAGAAATATCTAAGACTTTATCTACGTATGTAAGTTATATATATAAATATATATAAATATTTAGTGAAAGCCTACGAGCATTTATGTTATTTAAAACATCAATTATTTAATTACATTGCCATCATCAAAAACTAACCAACAAGCGAGATAAGGGGTTAGCTAACAAAAAGAAAAAACTATCTCAGAAATAAGTTGAGAGTTCAAAAGTAACAAGAGGCAAAATTTATAATCAAATAAGTTATGAGTAACTGGATGAATTATCAAAATATATTCTTTCTTAATATTCAGACAGACAAATAAAAACCTATAACACAATTTAACAAGACATAGTGCATTTATCCCTAATTTTTTTTACCTAAATGTTACTTAAAATACATATACCAATTTCCCGTAATAGTAAATAATTACAGAGGTTAATGTCCTAAGTTTTATAGTTGATCTTGTTTTATGAGCTTGCAAAAGATCGATCATCGATATAAATGTCTCGGTCGTGCAACAAATTATTTTAGAAGAGATGACTAGCGTATTTCTAATTATAACATTATAAAAGACAAAATGGCCGAAAAAGAATTTTGACTAAGAACAAATTTACAAAAAAAATAAAAATATTAATGAAGCCGAAAAGTGAATTTTGGTCTTACATTTTATAATGATAAAAGCTAGAGCTTCTCCCGCTCTCAATCCGATCAAGTCCAAGAGTGACGGCAGGATGCGATCCCACCACTATTTATACGATACAACCCAGAGAAAGGAAAGACGGGAATCAAAGTGGCAAAGAACATAATTATGTAACACTGTGGAACAAACTCGCGCATGACACAATAGCTTCCAAACAGTCTTTTTGGGCTTAGAGATAACCCTAGAACATAGTAAAAGTGAAGTGTCTTTGTTGCTTGAGCTCTTAGCAAATCAAGTTCTTTGGCACAATTTCACCATACATAGACGATCAGTCTAAGTTAGTCCTCTGGTACGCGTAGTCGTGATACACAATAGCTCGTGTTGGTGTTCTCTATCGGCGCTAGATTGTGGTGCAATGGGGTAAGTAACCAGTCTCTGTCCAATTTATTGTAGCCCAATGCTACACCAGTACTCATTTTATTTTAGGTACGTATATGACCATATAGAGCACGCACTTAACACGTCTCGCCCGTATGAAAGTTTGTTGGAAAATAATTTTAATTAATTATTAGATTAAAATAGGATTCTTCACCGAAAAAGTGACACGTCCAACCATTTCAAGAGCTGAGACACCAGTTAAAGTCGTAAACAGCGATGTTTGCAATGCACCTGAACGATAATGTTTCTTCTAAAAGTTTCCTTTTCAATACCACGTCACCCCTTTCCTTGGACGTGCCTGTTTGTCTTTATCTAGAGTTAGACAGCTAAATGTTGCAACAAATTTAAATAGTATTTTATCGAATGATAGTAGCGTCTTACAGCTTAGCATTAATATAAAAAAAAACTATACAGGTGTTCGGAAACACAAAGCCCAAATTGCACATAGAGTTTTTTTGAACCAAAAGTAACAAAAAAATCCCTTTCACTTACATCCGGCAAACTATGCTAATACCATTAAACTGTGTTCAAAGTTTTGGCATACAGTGTCGGAAGATCAAAGCTGTGCAAGCATGCGTGTACAACAGGTTGCATATGAGTTAGGTGAGCATAGGGATGTGAAAAAAGTATCGATACTTTACTAATATCGATATTTTCTTTTCAATACTAGTATTTTTTTACTAGATAATTTTTTCCGATACTTTTACTGATATTAGTACTCACGCTCTGATATCGGATCGATATCGAAAGAAACAACTTTTTGGTTATCTTCACTAATGTTGGGATTAAATGTTTATTATAATAAAGAGGATAAAGTCAATTAAAACAGATGCTTGCAGCGTTTAATACAAATTAGTTGACTCTGGCACTTAAGATGTAGGTATGACTTAATCTTGGATTATCCTAACTGAATTACACTGACAGTTTGGACCAGGTTGGTCATAGGAAGTTTGACGCAGTTGTAAAACAAAACAACCATGTTGTGTGTTTGTTTACTTCTTAAGCCCCATATATCGACTTCGTATCCGTAAGGTAAGGTAAGGTAATAGATCGATTCCACACTGACAGATTTAACTGTCTATAGAGTTCTGATCCTTAATTCCTTAGTCCTAACCACTCCATAAAAGTCGACTCAACTTTAATTTTCTAAGAACTAGTCGATACGGACTGATAATGACTACCAATCAAAGCAAAGTAAGGGTGCGCACTCATCGAAATGAAAGCACCAATGGCATTTTCGTAGCAATTACATTAACTAGCTCATATTTTAAATATATTTTTAATTGTGACTGTACCTAACCTACCTTTCAAATGTACTCTATCCTGGATGTTAATAATTGTTCAGCTGGGATATCGTCTGCTTGCGCCTAGCGCTAGAAAATTTCCTTTCGAAGAGTTTAGTTGGACGTTGTTTCCAACTTTCTCATTTGTTGGCATAGTCACATGATTACGGATATGGACTGAGTAAACGTGATTTCCATTTCTAAGGATCATTAAGGACTTAAGGACTATAAAGATACGGAGCTTACGTACTACGTAGATGGGGCTTTACTGGGTTTCTATAGCCAGTGTATGTTCAATCACCTGATAGATACTTTAGATTACCTATTCTGAAAACTGAAAAATGACACCTGGACACGGGAATCGAACACGAGACCCGGGTTCGATTCCCGTGTCAGGTGTCATTTTTCAATTTTCAAATATGATATCTAGATGGAGAATTCCTCACTAAAAAAAGCATAAATAATATCTTTCGACTAATTGATTCTTACTTTAGATTAGGTTAGCTTATGTTTGCGAGACTGCAAGGGAATAGCCTTATGGTAAGGCCGGGATAATGTTAGGCTAGGTCTGCAAAAAATGAAAAATATGGCCTAAGGATTAGGTTATATTATGGGTTGAATGTTTAAAAATTGAAGGAAATTTGCTTGATGGTTAGGTGTGTGAGGTTATATTGGGTAGCCCAAAATACCTCCAATTCACTTACTAGTAGTTAAGTACTTAGTTACTAGATTGGTCCAAATGGGTTGCTTTTCTGGAGGAGTGTGCCAAAGTTCCTACGGCCCACTCAGTTACACATTAGTGGTAACGAGGTTTAAGGCGTCATTATAATATGATCTGGTTTCCCGATGAGAGGGAAGTCGGGGTTCACATCACGGCCGTGTGTACAGAGGATGTTTTTTCCTAATTAGTTTGTCTTCGCGCAAATGAGGGTATTTTTACTTTAAATTCTATCTTTATCATCCTTATCTCATTATTGTAAATATGTTGATATCCCGGATGGGTAGCAATATGTGGTGCAAAAATAAATAAATAGCACTTATATGACTGTTTGAAAAGCCAGGTATTATTTTTATTAACTGTCTTATAAAAGTTGTCTTTTTCAATCAACAAGTTGGTGGAGATAAATTTTTTTTATAAAATGTATATGTATGCTATAATATATCAAAAGAACTGATGGGTAAAAAGTCAAATGAGTCATTTCCCCCATCTTCGGAAAGAAATAAAATCCTACCATCAAAAGGAAATACTAGGACATTCGAAAGCTTGGTTATCCATGAATGGAGCACTAAAAATGACGGAGCTATTTTTTTTATAGAAAGGGGCAGAAAAAAAAAAGTTTGTCTCAATGGACGTCGACCAAGAGGGATCCTACAGAGGATATAAAGGGGGGGGGGAGGGGTTATAAAATAAGGGGAACGAGAACCTAGAGAAAAAAAAAACAGGATTGTTTCTGAAGAGAGAAAATCAGGCTCCACTCAGGTCAAATCGAATGAAAACCAATCTAACGTTTCAATCCCTATGGGGAATCGTCTCAGGCATATATTGAGCCTGGTTTGAAACGGATGGAGAAGGGGTTTGGAAGGTGGGGGGGTGTTATAGAAGGGGTAAGGTTTTGGAGTGTATTGATGGGTGAGAGGGAAAGGAAAGGGAGAAAGTGAAGGGGGAGTTCAAAAGGTCAGATGGGCAGTAAGAAACCAGGGTCACTTACTTGATATGTACCGAACCAACTTTCATATAAAGCATGTATAACATGACTTGTCTCGCGCGGGAATTCAAAGTAAAGTTTGTTTCGTATCTACTTCTTTTTTTTATATATATATTAATTATATATATATATGTTTATTTTATTTTGGACTCTACTTCATGAAAGAGAAGATTGCCAAAGGCTAGAGGGACGAGGCAAACACTTTTTTTTTTATCCATCTGACGCACAGAGGAAGTAACATAGTGTCTGAGTTTGTTACATTTTGACATTTCGATGGAAAGGACCCACACGGTGACGTCATCAAAGGAAGGTAAACTTGTCAGTAGCGATAGCTCCACATACCTGGACAAAGAAATCACTTCGTTTAATATTTACCGACTGAAGCCTTTCCTTTTTTTAAATTAAAAAAAACCCCATCCGTAGTTCATGTTCTCTTTCAATCCAAAGGCAAAGGAGGAATAGTTGCTAAAAAATATTCTTTTCAGTGACGTTAATTTAGTAAAAATAGTTCTGATAGGCCGATATTTGGTGTAGAAAGAAATACTAAAATGAAGATAAAAATAAATATGGCTTAGAAAACATTGAAGTGTTTTCTACCATAGATTGTGGTTTTTTTTCATCACTTTACGTAATTTGGGTAGCTAGCACTTTTAACTTTAGAATAAATTACTAATAACTCTTACCCCTATCTACTTTCACAAACTACTGAAAGGTTAAATTTCTACCCACCTAGCCACTTTGGTGGCTCTCTAGCAGTAGACTAGACTGTCAATGACGAAGAGATCAAGGTTCAAATCTCAGTAGGATGTACTTAAAGGGTTTTCCACTCTCCCTCTACGCAAATGCGGGTGCACTTTCTATAAACATAACCTTCATAATCCCTAAAACCATTAGCTTAATTGGTACATAGGTGTTTAACTCGAACGGTTAGTAAAACGCAGTGCTAAAAAAAAATTCTACCCACCTTATCTCCCTCATAATACACCGGTTAAAACAAGAGGATTGGTCAGCGTCATAATATAAACGCCCTAACGCTCTCGACCACATAAGAGCTCATCATATGTTGGTATTTTATTCTCCCTCCAGGCTAATGCCTGTACAGTTCTTCCTGTTAGATATCCTTAGAAAGAACATTATGGAGCAAATAAATATAACATTTTAACAATGTTACCCACTTGGTGAATTCAAAGCTATTTTGCGTGGCGGGTTGCATCATAACGTGATGCACTCATTTTAAGCATTATCACACTATAGACACCAATTAAAGGGATAGAAAGAACTGAAGAAAATGATCAGTTCATCCTGTGCGGCTTTTTGTTTATCTGTTGATACGACTTCACCTCTTACCTTGACAAGTATAACACCACCCTCTACTATTTGCACCTTTATAGCACTGACTTACATTTAAAAATTACCTTTTTATTGTTTACTATTATAGATGTATATATATAATCCACGGGCTCTTTTAATCTACATCCTGGTAGAAGGATTTATACAGGCCATTTTCGGGAATAAATCAAATAGCCAAACGTTGTAGACGATTTTAATAAGAAGCGTTTACAAAATAACTAGCTAAAGATAAAAATTAATAGTTTTGTTACATTCTAAGATTATTTTCAGAGCTAATTAATCATCTATATTTTTTGTTTCATTGCTACATCTTTAAAATTCACCTAATCAAACGTAAATAATACATTAAAATGGGAAATCCTATCTTGAATTGCCATTACTTCACACAGGAAGACAACGCCCTAAAGCAACTAAAATTGAAAAAAAAAAATCACACTAAATGTATTTTAAAACTGTCAAAATTGACACAATTTGTCAAATGTTGGAATGTAAATATCATAAAATTATAGTAGTAATATATCAATCTGTCGATTATACATCTTTGATAATCTGGTATTAAAACATATTCTTAACATTTCATTTAAAAATAAACTAGTGGGTTGCTGCAGCGATGGCTGAAGATTATTGCACTGAAATGTATTTTAAACTCTTTATTAGGAAATGATCTATATAATAAGCCCTCACTCCCTTTTAAGTTAAAAGTTTACTCATCATAGGCTATCGACTTTTCTTAAATATTGTATTTAGTTTTAGGTGTATAATTTGAATCAAAACGTATATTTTCCTCCTTCTCGCCTCGATGAGAACATTAAAAATTACCTCTTTCCCAGATCACTATCTATTCGTTGAACCAAACCACTTAAGTAACAATTGAGCTGATATCATTTTTAAATAAAGACAAATATTTTATTCACCAATATACAGCTATCTACAAATCATGGTTTCCATGGTTATGTAAACAAAGAATTACTGTACAGATGAACCACTGCACACTCAGAAGGAAAAGATGGAAAATTCGCTGGGGAAATTGGGTTTTAGTTTTAAGCCACAATTTTACCGGCATCCTGATTCCATCATATTTAAAATGAGTGGTTTTTTGTCAAAATCTGTTCAATCATTTCTTCGTAATTTATATTATTACTGGAAACGGGCTTATCAATTATATATAATATATATGATAAAGAGAGTGATAAAATGTGATAGTGAAAATGAGAATGTAATTGTTTGAGTGTGTTATTGTGTGTGTGGGTGAGTATGAAAATGAGAGTGTGAGTGTGAGTGTGAGAAAGTGAATGAGGTGTGAAAAAGTGAGTGTAATAGATTGAGAATGAGCCATTGAAGGAGATCGAGTGAGCAAGCGATTAATAGTGAGAGTATGTGTATGTGTTATAGAGAGAAATACTAGGAGAAGAGAAAAATAATGTATGTGTAAGGAGAGAGAGAGTGTGCGTGAGAGAAAGTGAGAGAGATTGTGTTGTGAGAGAAAGATAATTTTTTTGGGAGAATGTGTGATAAAGTTTGTAAGAGAGTGTGTGTGTGTGTGTGTTAGAAACAGAGAGTGTGAAATTTTGGGAGATATATTGTGTGAAAGAGAAATATAATGTGAGGGCATGTGAGAGAGAGTTTGAGAAAGAAAGTTAGAAGGATATTAGTTTAGAGAGAAAAATTAGATTGAGAGAGAGTTAAAGAAAGACAGTTTAAGAAAGAGAGAATGTTTGAGAGAAAGAGTTAAAGAGAGAAATCAGAGTGGGTTTGAAAGAAAGTGAGTTTGAGATATACAGAGTTTGAGATAGAGATAGCGAGATTTAGAGAGTCAGGTTGAGAGAGTGAGAGTGAGTGAGTGAGTTAGATTGAGGGAGAGTTTGAGTAGGAGAGTTTAAGTCAGAGAGTTTGAGAGAGGGAATTTGAGCTAGAGGGAATTTAAGAGAGAGGGAGTTTGAGAGAGAGAGCGTTTGAGAGACAGCCAGAAAGCCTTTGTGAGAGAGCGTTCACGAGAGAAAGCGTTTTAGAGTGTGAGTGAGCGTTTGAGAGATAAAATAGCCTTTGAGAGTTAAGAGAGCGTTTGAGAAAGAGAGTGGTTAGAGAGAGAGAGCGTTCTAGACAAAGCTAAAGAGAGAAATTATAATAAAAATAATAATGTGAGAGAATTTGTCTGATAAAGAATGTATGTGAGGGTAGAGAGTGTGTGTGAGAGAGGGATAAAGTGTGATAGAGAGAATGAGAAAATATTATGTTATAGAGAGTATTTTTATAGAGTGTGTGTGGGTGTGTGTGAGGGGAGAGAGCATGAGAGAGTTTGTGAGAGCTGAGAGAATCTAATAGAGAGAGAGAATGTGAAAATATAAATGTGGTACTCAAATATTACGGTACTTTGAAATATCATTTCCTCAAAATTAAGTCTCAACATGGAAAAAAAACTGAACTTACTCTTTTTGTTAGAATGTGAAAAGATAGATGGGGTACACAAAACACTACATTTTTAAATATCATATTATGTAAATTAACCGGTAAAATGAAAAACTAAACTCATGTATTTGTATTGTGTTACTATTAGCTAAAATGAACATCAAAACCCTTTATTTGAAAAAAAAAAAAAACCCCACCAAAACTAATGCTTGGATAGTTAAAAGGTCAATTTCTTTTAACACTATTCAAGATAATTTTTATCGTTTTTGAGCTTATTATACATAATAAAACAAACTTAAACATCATTTTATCACGTGCGAAACAAAACGTAGACCATATTTTCACGAATTTAACAACATAAACTTTTAATTTTTGAATTATGCTCAATATTATTGATTTAAATGCGAATTAACGATAATAACATTCCAATGAAATAGAAATGTTTCCCCAGTTTAGGAATCTCAATTTAGATGTGTTATGACCAACATCCAAAGAGAAATATTTATCCAAAGAGAAAATTGTGATGTGCTTGGACCAACAAATAAAGATTGAATTATTATTTTTTAGCCAAAGAGATATATTTTATTTATAGATTTAGAGCCATTCAGCAAATAACAGCTTCCATGGTGATTAAACTAAGAATGAAAAACTGAAAGTTCTCTGTGAAAATCGAGTTTTCGTGGAAAACTACTATTTTTCCCGACATCCTGGATTACTAACTGTTAAAATGAGTGGTCATTTGTCAAAATATGTTCAGTCATTTCCTCGTAATTTCTATTACCGGAAACGGGATTATCAAATTATATACCCACCACACAGATTTTCTCCCTCTTTATCTAAAAATGGAGACATTTACTTAAAACTAGTAAGATTTATGACACGAAATAATATTCATTGTTACAAAAACTACGGTGAAAAGAAAGATCATCACATTCCACCAAAAACATAAATAAATATACATTTTACATAAACATATTGAGGAAAAGTACCATCTTTATTCACCAAAGATCATAACAATCAATCCCCGATTTCCCTGACCTCAATTTAAAAAACAAGTTTGCCCATAGCTTGGAAACTATGGTTTTTATAAAAATATATTTTAATCAAAGTTTTTTTATTTTTGATCGTACTACAACTTTACAGGGATAAGCTATTTCATATCAATAATAGTTGCGGAGATCTGGTCAAAATAGGAAATTTCTGATATTGTATAGTCGTTACTCTAAAATTATTTTTTATGGGAAAATGAGAACTACCATTTTGTTTATAATATTGAACAGTGTCTGAATACGAATTTTAGTCTAAATGTTTTAGAGCGGATTTTGATAAAATAGATTTGATCTCTCTTTTACCCTAATTAAGTTACCCTTAATTTAAGGTCTTGAAATCTAATTACAAATATTCCTAAGGGGAATCTTATGAAAACCCTAGATACGTGCTTTATCTACAGAAACACAAACAGAAACACATTCATACAAATGGCATCTCAAAAACCACTTTTTCGGTTTCAGTTGGTCATGAAACGTCATTAATCATAAAAATATAAAATTAGATTTTTTTTTATAAAAATACTTTTTCTACTCGAGGGGTCACGAGAAAGTAAAGTGTAAGCAAATAAAATTTGGGATTACCCCGGGGAATCCCCACAGTCTAGATTTATTTTTAAATAATATTTTCTGGGGAAAATAACATTAAAACAAATAGTGAACTAACTATATTTCTCTCTGACGGTTTCTAATACATCAATAAATAAAAAGGATTAAATAACACGATAACTTTATATTAGATCTTTTATTTGCTTAACGTTAACCGTTGTTTGATATCTCCTCTTGGTTTGAAACTAAGTAATTATTTCTCATGGTGGGATTGACTACTTTTAAAAAAAATCTATTCTTTTCTATGTTATTAATAATTACAAAACCGCTTATGTTTGCTAACTACACTGTAGCCAATGGCAAGAGTAGCTTAAAACACAATATTTAGACCACAAAATTTTATCTGAGCAACCTTCTACCCTAACGTACTTAATTTAAAATTGTTATTTTAACATTCATACACTTTTGCTGTTACTTTTTGACTTTTTTACAATGACAAATAATGTGTTTTTATTTACTTCAAAAGGTTACGACCTCTGTGTAAATGTAGTTTTTTGCTGTACAAATTTGATCCAATGTTCATTAAAGAATTATCTCCTTTTTACAATCACGGGAATAAAACAGTTAAAGGGAACGGGCTTCACGCACCATTCCCCTAAAATAGAACAGTTCCAAAATTACGAAAACATTAATCTAATTGGTTCTACCTGGAGGGAGGGGGGGGGGGGGGGCAGGGAAGAAGTATGTCAAGAACATGTATGAATTGATTTGCGTGAAGTCAAATATATATAGTTGTGTAATAATATATATTAAAAAAAGCTAAACATGGAGATTTAATTGAATTGTTAGGTCGTGTTTGCTTTTAATTTATTTTGAAAGGTTCAAACAAAACCATTTCAATTATTTCAAGTCAATGTTGTTACTTAAAACATTCATATATGTAGATCCAATATGTTCCCACTACGTTTATTTGTGAGGTTGAATTGAAAAGTGAGTTATTCGAACAAACCTTATGAGAAACGATTTAAATTTTAGTTAAACATGTTTTATTCAGAATATATTACGGGGAACATTATTTTATAGTTGATGTAGACTTTTTTGAGTTAAAACGTATTAATTATATTTGTTTGGATAAACTTATCAAACATAGGAAGGATAAATATGAATTAATTCTTTTTTTAGCACTACCTTTTATTACCCGTTTGGGATTTCCGCTTTTACACTATTTATGCTAATGGTTTTAGGGATAAGGAAAGTTATATTTATAGGAAGTGTATCTGCATTTGCGTGAAGGGAGAGTGGAAAACTATTTTGGAAAAACCACCCTCAGTATATACCCTACTGAGATTTGAACCTCCATCTCCCCGTCATCGGCAATATAGTCTACTGCCAGAGTAGCACCTCAGACCATGCGGCCACTGAGGCGAATCTTCCTATATAGAATAACTTACCCGTTTTAATACTTGTATATAAAATAATAATTTAAACAGTTATCACCAATGAGTACGTGGAAAATGTCGTCAGTTTCATCAAGTCTGGTTTGCAGGTGACGGTAAGGTCGGGGTTTGAGTCTTGTCAAGGGGTTGTGAAAGGTTCTCTGATAGCCTAAATGGTTTTCCTCTTTGCTACAAAATTTGGGTACATTTATTCTTAATTTTAATTCTCTAGTCCTTACTCTAACAGTGTAAAAATGTAAATTGCCCCAAAAAAATTAGGTATTTTTATAGTACAAAATTTAACATAAATGTCGGACAAAGTTTCAATCCTAAATGGTTGTACTGCATGTTATCTAACTAAGTTAGGCTTAGTGGTAATTAATTATTCTGTAGATAAGCTACTATAACGTCTATACTCTATGCATAAAAAATATAGAACTATGGCTAACCTTGAGACAAAGGTGTAATTGAAATGTTGTAGTCTTGAGTTGTTCATTAATTACTATGCTACTATTCTAATTTAATTAACCTTTTAAAAAATCAACGAAATTATACCTGAATACATAATATTTAATAATTGTTGGATAGTATTATGTTTTTGACTTTTACTCATAATGAGAGAAAGCTGCTTTCTAGGACGGGAACTTAATTTTGCAAACATTATTATAAGACCCAATCATATGTTAATAAGAAAAATAAAGATACAGTATATGATATATACATTACTTTTGACATAAGATTGAATCATATTAATAAATAATATCAATGTGTATTGTTGAAACAACATTAAATTTATTATGTTTGAATAATCACATTAAAAAAAAAGGACGATAAATAACAAACAAACAAAACATAATATCTGGAAGTTTAGTCTAGATATAATTAAAAATTAGTTTAACCATATTATTATTAGCACCGTGTCTTACTAACCGTTCGGGTTGTACGCACTTACGTTGATGTGTAAATGGTAGGGTGATTGTGAGATGAAATGGAGGACCCACAGTTTAACGTGGGATTCGAACCACGGTGGAGGCCTGGCATTCCTCACATTCACAAGTTGTGATTAATACACGTCTTGTCAGAGATGAAGTAAAGGTTTGGCAATCAGATAAATCTGTGCTGGGACCGAGGATTGAACCATAGACCCCCAGCACAGAAGTCACACACTTTACCCCTAGACCATCATGTCACCAGTTTTAACTATACGTTATACACATTTAATATCCAAATGCGAAAATAATATTGAAATAACTTTCAAGTTTGGATAGCTTTGGTGTAACAATTTTGAGTTCTTAGGCAAAGTTAACCTAAGTTTAATTGGACTAAGCTAGTTTACCTAAGTTATCCAGAGCTATATAAATATCCAGGACGTAATAAATAATTATTTATAGCAAAAATGTGTAAGTACTGTACATAAATATAATCATCATAAGAGTCTGTCTCTAGATTTTTTTTTCAATCCCCTCTTCAAAGAAAGTTTACAGCTACATATTTCCTGCCTAAATAAACTCTTTTGGAATATGACATGCCAATTAGCGAAGATAATCTTTCATAATTTTAATTTACGTCTGTCACTGTTGTTGCTAATTAAAATTAAAATGTTTTTCTGTATAAAAAAAAAAGAGAATGAATCTTACATTTCTTCCTATTGTAAAGCTTGGGACAAAATAGTAATAGTAAAGATTATTATGATGATGGTGGTAGTGATGATACATCCTTATATTTTACAGTTATTTTAGCACCGTGTCTTACTACCCATTCGAGTTACACGCCTATATACTAATTACGTTAACGGTTTTAGGAATCATGAAGGTTATATTTAGAGAAAGTGTACACACATTTGCCTGGAGTTAGAGTGAAATACTATTTTGGAAAAACTACCCTCAGTACATCCAACCGAGATTGGAACCCTGATCTTCCCAGCATCTGCAGTCTAGTCTATTGTTAGAGTGACGCCTTAGACCATGTGATTACTGAAGCGGATCACGTAATCTTTCTTTGTTTAAAATGAGAGTTTGAAGCAGTTAACTCAAAACTCGAAGCTATGCCTATTGATCTTCTGAGATTCAATTGAATATTAAGGTAAAGGCATTTCACTTTGTATTATTTTCTCGTTTCTTAATGAAAAGGGATTTTTCTATATTAACATTTATTTAAAAATAACAATATTACTTAATGAGATAATTTGAATGAAAAAAAATAATTATAGAGAAAAAACATTCGACAAGCTTACCTAATCAGTATTTTAGTCACAACTTGTTTGATTTGATCCGACAAAAATAAATAAAGGCTTGACTACTTGACTCAACAACATTACTAATTGTTAGATTTATTATTTCATGGAAGCACCCAATTACAAAATTGCTATAACTTTTCAATACATATTTAATAAATGTAATTTATATATTTTTTTCCAAAGTAAAAAATATATTTTCTAAGTCTTAATTTGTTTTATGAAATATATACTGCTTTAGTAATTTAAATTAGGCCTATACGCACAGGTGTTCATGTGATACAAAGCGTCTGGTTAGCAATATATGTACTTGATTGCATAGAACGGTGAGCCAAACTGTACTAAGGGTGTTTTCCTACCCTTCCTCTGAAACTACCCTCACCAATTTTGAAATAAAGCCGACAATAACCTTTCTACTAAAGGCACTAATAATGAAACAAATTTATTTTTTATTTTACTTGCATATAACCACATAGCATTGCACCTCGTTCTGTAACGCCTAAACGCACGCCATATTATCCTAGCCCTGTTCCGTCAAAAGGACAATAGACAGCGTTATTCAACTAATGAAAGTAATAATTCTGTATCTAAAACAGAGAAATTGAGTTTCCTTTCACGAACAAAATTATTCACAAAATATTCGACGAATCCCTTGTTTCTCTCTATTTTCTAATAACCCGTGCGAAACATCGGACGCGAAACTCAACCAAAGGGATTACAAATTATTAGGCACTACACGTTCATATGAGGCTGGCTATCTCCCTGCCCCCCTTCCCCCCGGCACCCCACACAGCCTCCCAGGACCCTGTGCTATCTCTGCCACCCTTTTTTTTCCAGTCAGGGACACTCGTATAATTTTATAAACTTTCGGGGATGTAGTCGATCTCGAGAGATAGAAAAAAGAGGGGAATAATTAAAAAAAAAGAACACAAACTAATAACTTCCTTCATTACGTTCGTAAATGAACGGCTGGGGTGAGGGGAGTATCTGGTTCAGGCATCTGTGAAAATGGGTAATAGTAATTTAGCGAGGTTCAGCGAAATAACCCTTATTCATTGACTTCCGAAAAGTAGGACTTGAGAGAACTGATATCAGTTGAATTTTTGAGGGTGATTTTTTTTCTGCTATTCTGAACAGCGTGGTTTGTATTAAGTAATGATTTGCTATGGAAAAAATATGGATTTGAAGTGGGAGTGAAGGGAGGGGAGGAGGGATAGTACCACGATGGTTCTGCGTCTACGCATGGAAAAGGATTGATTCATTTAAGTTGCTTTTTCATCAGCGAATAATATGATATGAAGTATACCTACGCAGGACTCGATACCCTGAGGATACAACTTCGTCGAGTTCATATTTATTTGTAAATAGCGTTCTGTTTAACGGGACGTGTCAGTAGAAAAATGGCAAAAGTGAATTTGTATATGATTGTTTCGTTGATGAGGTTTCCATCCAAAATTTCAAGCTATTAGTTTGAAAATTTCAGCTTATTTGGAGGAGACGTATATAATAACCTATTATAATAAGCACAGGAATTAGGGGTGGGGCATGGTTACATAAACCACCTCCATTGATCTCTTGCTGGGAGAAATGAAGGAGGTGGGTGAGGGGACAGGTTTTATGAAAAATTGTGCAATGATTTACTTTTGATTCTCGCAATAATTAATATATATAAAAAACCCTAAAATTAAGAAGGGCAAAAAGAGAAAAAAATTGTTTTTCTATAAATCTACTCTAACGATTTTGATTAAATTTTGAATCAAGGCATTCTTTAACACTATAAACAAAATGGAGACCGTTACTTCATCATGAAAATTATTTTTAAAGTACAGAACTTTACATCAGCGCAAATTTAGAATGTGGTTCATGTCTCCACAACTATTTGAGCCATTAGAACCTAATCGGTGGACACGCGGACAAAGACGTAGAGGTCTCGTCTTGTACTGATTTTCCGGAAGTGAAGAAGTTGGGCTCCTAGTAACAACCAGGTTTATTGAAGTTACTTTTTTCCCATCTGCTTTTAGAATCTACGTCCAAGTGAATGCGGGTATATATCCTTCAGAATAACTCCTTCAACATATTTACTTCATTAATGTGAATGTGTGAACATCCTGGATGGATAGTAAGACCTAGAGCATGAAAAAAAAAAGCAAACCGTGAATCACCTAGTAATATTTTACAGCCAATCCGTCGAGTAAATCTATTTTTATTTACTCATGATGAACAAAACTATGTACGAGTTTGGCGACGGTGGGGGAGGAAAAAAAAAAGAAAGAAGCGTTGTGTCGTTTTTTCCCCGCCAAACCCTTTTCCGCCACCAGCTCGTAAATAAGAGAGATGTTGGCTGGAAGCGTTGACAAGCACCTTACTGAATCCATCACATCCACCCTCGACCCCGCACTGAAAGCAATCAAATCGTACAACCACCTCCTACCAGGTTCTGATTCCCTGGTCGCTCGTTCAGTTCTGCCCTGGAAATTACTCCACGCGTGTTTGTATAGTAGGTAAGGTAGCAAAAAAAAGCTTGTCTCTAGAGTGAGGAGTACAGAGAGAATAGAGTCTACTAGAACCTATTAGTACAAAAATTCAACACAGTTTTAGTTATTCTCATGTTTTAAGGTTAGTATATTTGTTTATAGAAATAAACAAGTATCTAAAACGTCACACATAATTATACTAATTTTCAAATTGATTTAAAATAATTGAGTAACAAAACTTTTTATTTAATTTTTTTTTAATGATTACTGAAGAAATTCTGGCACAGTTCAGTATGTACACTTCACATATTGTATATTATAAATATATATATACTTATAAATAAAATAATGTTTGACACAATATTATTAACGGATTTTTTAATTTTTTTTTTTTTTTTTTTTTTTTTTTTTTTTAGCACCGCGTCTTACTACCCGTTCGGGTTATACGCTTAAGTACTAATTACACTAATTGATTAGGAATTGGGAAGGTTGAATTTAGAGGAAGTGAACCCGCATTTGCGTGGAAGGAGAGTGGAAAACCATTTAGGAAAAACCACCCCCAGTTCACCCGACCGAGATTTTTTAATTGATACGTTTACCAGAATACTACTAAAGACTTAGTTTTGAGATTAATACTAAAAACAAAATATAAATAAAGTAATTAGTGAGTTAGTAAAATACTATTTAAAGATTAAATGTTTAGTAAAATGTTTGATATATATTTATTAATAGATTATTTTATATTAATAAATTGAAAATAACATTTTTAGGGTATAGTATTTATACTGAAACATTTTAATTTTAGTATTAAGCTCTTAGTATAATGGTTTGTACAGGAAATAAAAACACATTTGTCTTACGAAAAAGTAGGAATCCTCTAGTAATATAATTTTTATAAAGAAAGTGGAGTTCATCTACCACACTTCTGGTACGCTTACGCTTGAAGTACTTGTAAAACAAAACACAATCTTACATACTTTCTCATATATTTGATTATATTTTGCAACAAAACTTTCCATATTCAGTCATTAATAAAATACTTTAAAATATATAAAAATTATATCAAAACAAACACATAAATTTGTTATGTCAAACAATCCCCATGTATCAATTTTAATAAAAATCGTTAGAGTAATAATTGTTGAAAAATTTCGAATTTCCAAAAAAAGTCATTAGTAAATAACCTTTAATTTGAGTACTAGAATAAAAAAATCCATGTGCTATGACTATAAACATTTTAAATATTAAATTTGAAAAAATCTATCAAGTCGTTTCGGTTCTAGCCCCAGAGACAGAATTAGTTGTAATTTGTAAGACGAGCCATTTTTTGGATTAGGGGACACATAAAAACTCAAAATTCATTATTCTCTCAAATATTTATACAAGTTTTTTTAGCACCGGGTCTTACTACCCGTTCAGGTTATACAAATATAGCCTAATAACGCTACTGTGTTATGGATGAGAAAGTATACCTGCATTTGCGTGGAGAGATAGAGAGTGGAAAAACTTTTATGAAAAGACATCCTCAGCACATCCGACACGACAGAGATCCGAACCCCAATCTCCCCTCCCTCTTTGGCAGTCCTGTCTATTGCAACAAGTTTCCGATTAAAATAAATACTTTTTCAACACGAGAGGGTAAAATCAAGTTAGAAAGTATTTATACAACTAATTTATTCAAATTAAAATTTATGACAGCTGCTATATAAATTATATTTTTACCATATAACCTTTTTTATTTTATTTTTCTTGACCAGAGAAGATTCCCCTTCCCATTCTGGATAGTTTCAGTTCCATATGTAGCGTAAAACCAAAACCTTCCCTGTATAATGGAGCAATTAAATCCATCTGGCCCACATTGGAACTGAAAACAACTGTGCCAAACGCGTGCCCTTGCCACAACAGGACTGTGTGGGCTCATAGCCACGGAGCAAGGAAGAGTGGAATAGTCACTCTAGAACTCACTTTAAGTGGGCTCCACAAACTACAGAGGCGTGTTCAAAAAACACGTTTTAAAGTTTCACTTTCTAAACACCATGTTTGACATTTTGTATACATCTTGAAAGGTAGAGTCCAATTTTCATAGGAAGGGCATTATCTGGCAGCTAAAAAAAAGCTATTAGATCTACTTTTACGTATTCATACGTCAGGTCATGTGATCTGCGGATGTAACTTTTGATATATATTATCAATAGCTATAAAATAACAGTAATAGTAGACCCATAGTAAAATATTATAATATTGACCACGAAAAAAAATTGTTTGTACTTTCTAAAAGTTTCTTCATACCAAAATCATAGTATACCTCAAATCTGTATGCTATAGCCTACCTATTATTTGTACAGTAGCCCTATGGCTTCTTTGGTGTTGACTGACAGTTCACAGCTGACTTCTGACAGTCAACATTTAAGTATATACCTAAATTTTGACTGTCAGAAGTGACAACTGCTAAACACATGTTTTTTGCAGATCATATGGTTCGGGGTAGGGATACACAATCTGGTCTGGTAGCTTGTCAAAGCCGTCAGCTGTCATCTGTGAGCTGTCAGTCAGCACCAAAGAAGTAATGGGGCTACTGTATCGGATATTAGCTTAGATTTTTACTGATGAAAGCTAGCTCACGGCTAGCGTGCTTGACTTTGACCCGAAAACCTGGGTTTACAATCCTAGTCTGGTGAAATGATGGAGTGAAGAATTTAAAAATGTTAGTTTCATTCTCTCTAGAGATGAATGCTGTTGCGATCATTCTAGAGTAGCCTTTTCATCCCAAACTCGTTAGCTTAAGGTTGTTTTAAGCTCTGTGTTTAACTTGTTTATACATATAGAGAGAAACATTCGTGTTTAATTTTTTTTACACATTTAATGATCGAAGGAAATGTTGTCAATAGTAATCTTTAATAATTTCGAACCAGCTAAGATAATTCAAAACAATTCAAAATATGTATCTAGAATATGGTCTAGTGAATTATTACAAATAGTTAGTGGGGCCAAAACAATTAGACGATTTGGTACTTGGAAATTAACACTTTAATTGAAAAGTATTTACTAGCTATATTAAAGCAAACTATATACTAGAACTTTTCACTTTTTATCAGTCAGGTGAGATCCACCGGAACTCAGGCAAACCTCAGCACGTTGTCCATCACTTTCCTCAGCATAGACCGTCTAATTGTTTCCATCCCACCCTGTATACACCTGATTTTTTTAAACTTAAGATTTTCAGTAATTATTTATATACAACTAAGGGCTAGTTTAATAGTCAGACCTGGTACGCCTCAAGTGCGGTACTATATTAAATACAGGATTACACCCACCCAGACCATAATATAATGGGCCAGTTTTATATGCCCTTTCTATGACGCATGAAATAGGTTGCATATAGAGAAACATGCTCTGGACGCACGGAAAAGTGTCGTCACCTATCACACGACAAGTGGCGCAAGTATATGTGTAAGAATATATTTCTCTGTGTGCAACGTGTCTGTCTTGGGCTACCCAAATATTTACACTAATATGATAGAGATGCGGAAGGTTACATTTGCAGTAGATTTATCCGCATTTGAGTGATGGAGATTGAGAAATTATTTTGGAGGAAAATCACACTCTATACACCTGACTTGAATTTGAATCCTAACTTTCCGGTCACTGGCATATAGGCTCAGACGATCCATGTACCTTAATTAACACGCCAACTGATATGGGTTTTAGGAATATATTAAAAAAATCTATGGTGTTACCAAGCCATATCGACTGAGTGGCCTTCCATCTGTTAATGAAAATATTGCCAACTTCTGTGGCTTGAGGGATCATTTGGTCAGCACAAAAACCCTTCGGCCGTTAATCTCAATTTTCTAGACCGGAGCCGCTACTTAGTAGCTCCCCATTTGTCTTCATGAGGCTGAGTTGACCGCGTTCCAAATCTACTACTTTACAGAAAATCTGGAAGCAGCAGAGATCGAACACGGGACCTCAGAATCTGTAGCCAGAAAATCTGACCACCATATCACAAAGGCGAATATATAATACACACAAATTCAGTAATATAATATAAACAAAAATACCAGGTAAATTTCAGGTGTAACTTTTTTAACGCAGAGGTTATTTAACTTCAGTTTTCTTTTTAAATTCCAATTTTCGTAGGAATAACCTTTCTGACAGCTATAAAACTATCAGATCTACTTTCACGTATTCGTACGTCAAGTCATGTAATTTACAAGTGTCATTTTTTTTATAGATAAATATAAAAATCTATAAAATAACATGCCAAGCTTATAGGTAGGGTAACTGTTTTTTGCAGGACAATGCTGTTTTTTGGGTGCTATCCTGTTGTCCTACAGAAAGAGCGGTAATAGTAAGTAAACCTCAGTGGTCTTGGGCTAAAGTGCTTGTGTCAAGACCCGATTGCCGTGGGTTCAAATCCAGTCGGGGGTCGACGGATTTTTCTTGAGCGATAAAAGTCCGTAGCACAACTTCCTTAGGAAGGGAGGTAAAGCCGTTGGTCTGTGGTATGTAAAATAACCCTGGAAGGTATGTTAAAATACATTTCCTGGCAAAGTTGGTAGGCCCTTTCCCTCTCGCTCGCAGAAGTTCTCGTTTGATGATATAATCAGTATTTTAATAAAGTGCATGTTAAATACCTCAACTAAGTAAAATAGAAACAGGGTGTAGTAGGATTACACCCATAGGTACTAGTTTTTAACTGAGTACTTCCAAAAATACTTTTTTTTTGAAAAATTGAGAAAATATTTCAAATTGAACAACACTAGCGCAAGGAGCTTCACCACTGAGTTTTATTATTTTCGAGACGTTTTATTTACAATTTTTATTTGCCAAAAGTAGGATTTTGGCAGGAAAAATGACCTTTCAGAACGAACTTCCGACAAAAATGAGTGTATTAATTTTTTTTTTTACACATGTATCTCAAATATGTTCTATTATCTGTTTCTAGAGATATTTTGCTTTTAATGCTACGTATTATTAGAACTTTTTTCTTAAGTATTATTTTAAAATGATTAACAGCCAACCTCTTAGATTTATTTATAATTAATAATAAAAGTAGAATATAAAGTTAAAATTTAAATTTACCTATGTGTCTGTAAGAGCAGAGTTTTACTTGACATGATTTTTGTTCCTTAAAACTGACGAAGAAATTAATGCTCTTTTAGTTATTATTTGACCTTTAATTAGCAATTAATAGAGATATTTAATAAATAGTTTTGTATTTCAACTAATTTTTCTATATTACAAAATATTTGCCCTTTATCTACTCCATTTATTTCTTTTAAGAACATATGCTTGGCATACTTGATATTTTTTGCACGTTTTCAATGTTGACCGCAAATAAATGTGTTTGTATTTTATAAAAGGCTCTTCATACCCAAATTTATACTGCATTGGTGATTCGTCCTTATTTCATTGGAGGAAAAAACCCAAGTGTGAATAACATATATCACAGATAGTTTAAAAAAGCCCTTTTAAATTGAAATAATCGAGCTTCCTCATCATTTTGTTGAGCCTACCGTTTGAAATTTTTTTAAAATATAAACAAAACCTATAGCTTGCTCCTCCTATTCTCGTTAGTCCAAGGACTTGACTTGAGTATTCCGCGTTACCTCACGTCACGTTTCATAGCCCCAACGTCACGCTTCTTGTACGCATGCAAAAAGAAAAAAAGAAAAAAAAAGAATAGACAGACAGACGTTCACAGTCGTCGCCCACCGCAATGAGGCGTCGAGAAGCCTAACCACGTACTGCTTACATGTCCTCTCTTTCTTTCCTCGCTCCTCCCCTCCCCCCCCCCCCTCTTTGTAACAACATATAAGGGGAAGCCACGTAAGCAGCAAAGGGAGCGTGTTGGTTAGATGAGAGGAAGTTGAGGGAAGGGTGGGGGACGCGGGAGTCAATCAAGAGGATCCTCAGCTTCCTTCCTTACATCCTGGCCGAGGACTCTCCCTTTCTACCCTCCGTGATCTTTTTGACGATTCCTGGCACAGCTTGAATTCGAATCTTTTTCCTACCCTCCTTTCGTCACGCCCCCTTACCATCTTGCAATCCCCCCCATCCCCTAATATACCCCTATGGAACGTCTGTCTGTTTGGAATCCTTAACCCCCCCCCCTTTTGACAATGACGTCAAAATCCCTCAACCCTTACTTTTTCTTATTATTTTTGATCGAGTGGTCAAAAAAGCATTTTGATAGGTACTCTCTTTTATCTTCCAAGAATTTATTCGTTTTTTTTAAAAATCGACCCTTTTTGAATGAAAAAAAAACCTTTTTTCCATGGATTGTGGAACTAGATTTTCCTCATCTCTAATTGATATCGTTAATCAATAAAGATCGAGAAGAGCCAATTACAAAATCGAGGTTACAACGATCATTCACCCAGGTAAATGCGATGTTACGAATGATTAATTAGGCCCTAAGCCCTGGGGAACGCGATAGTTTTGAGCTATGAATAAATGAGGCACATTATTGAAGTGACATGGTTATTACACAAATCATTAGCTATTAGATTCATAATGCGGGACTAATGACTCGCTAAAATGCTCGGAGCAAATTAAATAATCGTATTATCTGTATAATACCTTTTAGATTACGTTTCCTGTGATGGATTAACTACTAGAGGATTGCGGTCTCATGTTGTGGTTTATTATAATATTACTGTACATTAATTAACCAATTAGGTTAAATAGAATCGAACTGGGGTCCCTCTGTATTCAGTTTTTTTTGTCCTCCAAACCACATGGTTGGGTAATCCTGCAATTTAATTATTAATTTAGGTTTACTCTATGTCGTTTTGTTTTTCCAAACGTGTCTTACTACCCGTACGGGATTTCCAAATTTTAATTTGGCTAATGGGGTAGGGATGAGCTAGGTATAATATAAATTAAATGTACAGTATCTGCATTTGCTTGGTAGGGGGGAGGGGGATGGGTGACTGATGAGCAAAAATTACTCTTAATTAGCCCAGCCAAGACTTGAACCTCAATCTTCACGTCACTGACAAAGCTGACAAAGCAAAACATATGAGTCTGATGTGTATTCCGTGGTTACACCAATGCGGGTATAATTAATCTCTGTTTAGTTGGTAGATCTTCCAGAACAACCAAGTAGCCACGTTTTACAAACAATTCGTTATGTAATTTTAACGTTAACTCTACTAAGCCTTGGTTTAGTGGTCAGCGCCCCTGGACACTTATCTAAGAGGCCCCAGGTTCGATTTGTGGTGGTGCCATGGGTATATTTCCCGAAAGGGAAACTGTTTTGGTATTGTTAGCTATTAGGCTTAAGTTAGGTTTAATATTTCTACTGGTTTTACACATTCATAATCACTATCATCACGTGATCTCATTGCAGGTAAGACGTGTAGAAACAACCTCCTATGGTGTACCCTGGGCAACGTTCTGTTCCCACAGAGCTGCTAAAAATCTACATAGGCTTAGAAAAAGTTTTTCTCTTCCTAGCTCTGTATTTTTGCTCCCCATTATGTGTGATTTTAATTATTATTATTATTACTACTATGTATTAAAATTATGAGGGTAAAACTATAGTTTTATCAAGTTTTTCTCAATGGTTTATGAAACATGGTCTCTTACTTAACGCGACGAAAACAAATTCATGGTGTTGGAAAACAAGGCACTCAGGAAAATATTTGCTCCAAAAAGGGATGAAATTACTGGATAGTGAAGGAGGTTAAATGAGGGTGAGTTACATACCTTGTACTAATCACCAGACATTGTTATGGTAATCAAATCTCGCATGTTATGGTGGGCAGGACATGCAGCGCGAATGGAACACTATAGAACCGTGTTTAAGGTAGTGAATGGTAAACCCAATGGGAAGAGGCCATTGGGAAGACCTATACGCAGATGGGAGGATAACATTAGAATGGACCTTAATAAGATAGAACTAACTCAAGATAGGGATAAGTAGCTTACTTTTGTAAGCACGGCAATGGATTTTAAAGTTCTTAATACCATAGAGTAAATAAATAATATCTATGATTAATGAGGTTAGGAGGTATCTAGCAAGCGTCTAAAGATAGCAAGAACTGCAAAGACTCGGCATGGTAAAACTTTTAATTCGGTTGACGAAGGGAAACTGGTTTACGCTCTTCCACGACATATTGAGGGCTCTAAAAAAGCCTCCAGACTGTGTAACACGACGCTTCGAGCGACAAATTAAACTCGTTAGTAAAATACGTGTCTCCCTGGAAGATGAAGGTCAAAATCGTGGGTCATAGTCGAGAATATACGCAGTTAAGGTATTTATATCGTCACTTGTGAAATAGTTGCACGTCTCCATGGACAAGTTGTATTATTATTGTGTCTTTATAAGCACCGCATCCTACTAGCAGTGCGGGCTATCCTCATTTTTACACTAATGGGATAGAGACAAGCAAGGCATTTTTTCATGCTCCACGTCTATTGTCAGTCTGGGCTATATGCTTTTAATTACACCAATGGGCCATCAATTAGTAAAGTAAAATTTAGAGGAAATGAATCCTCATTCAACCTTAAAGAAAAACTACCATCTCTACAGCCGGTTAAGATTCGAGCATCAACCTCCATAATCATGGGTAAGTCAGACCCCACGAGGTTGACGCCTTAACCTGTGTGCTATTAATGGACCACGAAGAAGATTATCGTTTTGTCTGGTTTGCTGGTGATGGAGAAGTCTTGGTTTGATTCCTGAACGTGTGTACTGAGGTGTTATCTTGATGTTTTGTTCAATCTACCTTCAGGTTAATGTGGGTACATTTCCACTAAATTCTACAATACTAATCTCTAATACTTTAAATAATTTAAATTTTCCATTACCAGCTTCAGTGGCCACAAGGTCTAACGCACTAATCTCGTGTTAGACTAGACTGCCAATGATGGGAGATCAAGGTTCGAATCTTGGTCGGGTGTACTGAGGATGGTTTTTCCAAAATGGTTTTCCATTCTACCTCCACACAAATGTGGGTACACTTCCTATAAATATGGCCTAAAACCGTTAATGTGATTAGTACATAAGCGTATAACCCGAACGGGTAGTAAGATGTGGTTCTAAAATAAAAATTCATTCTTATGCTGTGCAAGGGTGGATACACTTCCTTCAAGTTGAACCTTCCTCAGCTTTATTGAAAACCCCGGTTGGGTAGTAAGACGTGGATCATTGGACGTGTATACACTAGAAAAACGTGTATCGGAGTTTGATGAGACCAAGTCCAATTTGGATTGTCAAAATCCCTGATAATTCTAATTTGGGAATCTTTCTCCGTTAGGGATGTAAAATATTGGACACAAGAAATGTGTCATTGAAGTAATACATTTATTTACAGGCATGAGAGCATTAAGATGTGATATTTTATTACATAGTCAGAATGAAAAATAAATAAAAACACAGACAAAAAAAAACCTTTTTATTTGAAATGTGATGGTTGTTTGCGGTGACGATCGATCTACCTTTTGACAGCAACTGTAGCGCTATTGTACCACATTCAAGACATGATTATGATTGAAGAGTTTAATTTAATATTAATACAATTTTTTTAGTTATAAAGGTGTTACGAATAAACCGAAATTCTAGATAATATTGATTTGGATAAACAGGTGTTCAGTAATATTAGTATGTATTATACTTCCATAAGGATTTTAATATTCAATAAGGAATTATGGGACTTGGTCAAGTGGTAGGCTGGTTGGGAATATCTATTCTTATACATCTCAAGCTCAGGAACCAGGATGAGATAACAAATTTCCTCTAACTTATACTCAATTGACAAATAAGCTCTTCCAATTTTGACCTTGTAAAAAACGTAATTTCACAGGACCGCACTTTATATAAACCTGGACTTGTCGATGTGTTTAATATTAAAAAAATAATCATTTGAGGTAATTAGCATGTACTTTCTGAAGTGAATGATTATATCAGCACATAAACATTTCCATGAGCGAGAGTGAAAAGGGCTTACCAATTTTGTGAGTAAAGGTATTTTCACATACCTACCAAGTTTCTCATACATGCCACAATCGACATGGGACTGACGGCTTTACTTTCCGTCCAAAGGAGGATGTGCTATGGATTTTTATCTCTATAGAAAAATCCACCAACCCCAGCTGGTTTTGAACCCACAAGCATCGGGCCCTGAGGCGAGCGTCTACCCCGAGCCACCAAGCTCGACCTGTCCAATCAAAAGCTTTGAATTAATTTTATCACTTGCAATCAACACTTCAACGATCCACTAGTACAGTGTTACGTAAACCTTTCTAAGTTCACTGTATACTTAACAAGCCTATATTTTTGTCAACACACTGTTTTGTTTTGGGTACGCACCACTGCATTAGAAAATGGATTACGCCCCCAGTCCAACGGTTATACGGTAAATCAGAATTAGTAAAGTATGGACTAAATTTTTCCTAAATTAACTTCAAGTGTTCCAAGATTAAAGGTTAAAGTTCTTTTTCTGTGCCAGCTTCTTTAACATTTGGAAATATTTCGATCAAACCATTAGTAATTTTGGTAAACCATAACTTCTGGCTTCGTGTGAGAGCTTTTGATTTTGTCAGTTGTATTAAAAATACTCGTAAGTATGAATAAGTAATAAATGTGGTTGACGCATGGCTTCCACTAGTACCAACATCATTTTTGTGTTATTATTGATCAGCAATGCGTGGCACTCTGGGCTGTGGCCGCACGGCACACCTAATTCACAGTTTAGAGCTATGGATGACCCAGAGCTGTAAAAAATTGGATGCCCAACACTAAATACATATTTATATTTTCAACGTTCCAACATTAACATTTTTTCTTTACAAAATTAACTGTTAATAACCCGCTTCGGTGGCCGCATGATATAAGGTGTTACTCTCGCGAGAGACTGGCTGCCGATGAAGGGAAGACCTGAGTTCGATCCCAGTCAGGAGCACTGAGGGTGGTTTTCCACTCTAACCCTACGCAAATGTGGGTGCACTTCCTTTAAATTCATCCTCCCTTCTCCCTAACACATTAGATCAATTAGTACATGGGCGTATAGCCCACACGGGTAGTAAAACGCAGTGCTAAAAATCTGTTTAGAGTTCAATGTTAAATATATTATTTAAATAAGGACAAGTTGTCATCAGAATAAATTAGATTTCCTTAAAACGAACATTTTATTATATCTTTTGTTTGTTTCTGTTGATCTTTATAAAGCCATATAATAATGTCAAAACTTTGAAACTAAAGACATATATTTTTTTAATTTATACATTTTCTGTTTGAAAAGGGTTAAAGTAGAATTTTACAAAATTAGCCAATATTAGTGCAAATAGTTTGTAGAGGCCTTGGGTATTGTTCAATGTCCCCCTCCCTTAAATTCAGGCCTCATAACACTAACAGACGTTCAAAGTACAACACACATACCCACTTTGGTGGCCGCATGGTCTAAGGCAGGCGTGTCTAACCTTTCCCCGACTAAGGGCCGCGTAAGTTCTTGGAGAATTGATCCGGGGGCTATAGATGAGGTTTATGACACCTAGTGCCCAATTATAGTACACATACATACACATATACTCATACCCACACCCATCCATACATGCATTACACCATTAGCAACATACATACAAGTTTGGAAACTACATGGAAACTAGCGAGCATTTATGTCAGTTACGAGAATCTAATTGGTTGTTTATTTCTGCAATTTGAAGTGTTTAAATCTCTAGATGGAGGGCCACACAGATCATACTTGGAGGCCGCAAGTGGCCCGCGGGCCATGGTTTGGACATGCTTGGTCTAAGGCTTCACTCCTTCTGCAGAGGATGGGGGATCGGGCTTTCGATCCCAGTTGGGTGAATTTAAAGTGGTTTTTCCTAAGTGATTTACCACTTTCCATCCACGCAAATGTGGGTTAACTTCTTCTAATTTTTTTTAGAACATCATCAAACTACCCATTTGGGTTATATGCCTATGTACTAATTACTCAACTATATTAAGAATGATAAAGATAGATGATAAAGTGAATTTAGAGGAATTGTACCCACATATGTGTAGAGAGAGATTATGAAACCATTTAGGAAAGTCCCCCTTCTGTTCCAATGACGCCCTAGACCATGAGGCCACTGAAGTGGGCTTCTTCAAATTCATCCTTCCTATTCAATAACCCATTAGAGTGATTAGTGCATAGGTGTATAATCCATGGTGATAAAAAAAGACACACGCAATTTGTTCGTCTGAGTGCAGATTCTAAACTCATTCAAACGTGTGTGGGTTGCTTTGAGCTCATTATTCTTGGTCGCGTGAAGTGTCTTGAAGCTCTCAAAGCTCAATGACGATCGGTAACTGTGTGTCGTTAGTACAGAGGTTTGGACACGACAAGAGGTCCAAATTTCTCCGTCTGCGTCCACTCGGTAATTTGAGTCATTACCAACATGGTGAGGTGCAGAAAGGGGGTTGAAGGTAGAGGGTTAGAGGACATCACAAGCATGTAAATGAAGTGACAATCTGTTCGGAACGTTTCGAGCAAATGGTGTATTTGAGAGCACAGTGGTGCATACAGGGTAAGAGGGTAAGTGGGAGAAGTTTCTCACCATTCTCCCTTCACCCCCACCCAATAACCCCGAGCTTAAGGTGGCGTGAAAGGTGACGCGAGAAAAGATCAGTGATTTTGTAGTATTTATAACAAAACTTTTTTGGGGGCAATTAAATAAAATAATGTTCCAGTAGAAACATAGAGTTTAATTATCTTCGCTTGGTGATATCAACAGTAAGGGTTGTTGAATATCGGTCAAGGATGTCCTGGAATTTAATAACACTTTTTGTCTTCATTTAAAATGTTTCTCATCCAACGCCGCTATGCTTATGACAGATATTCAACAACCGTTAAGGTCACCTTGTGAAGAAAATTAAATTCTAAATTTGTACTGAAGCAATATTTAATTATTTTGGCCAAAAAAAGTTTTGTTTTACAAACTGAAAAAAAAAGGACTCTTCTCACGTAACTTTCAACCTTCCTTTAAACAAATGAAGTAGAAATATACTTATATAAAACACTGAGAATGCGTCAAGTATTTTGGATAAATTATAAGACCAGCTTACGATTTGATATGAAAAAGATAAACCGTTGTTCACATTAAAAGTGCTCGTTAAAATTCTCAATTTGAATAAAGTATATAACTTTTTTTCTTAATAAATTATTTGCACCACCTTCCCCCAAAGAAAATTTATGACTGCTTCACTGTTTGAAAGTGAATTATTTATGTAAATAATGTGGCGCTGGTGTTTTCATCTTTAATAAAATAGGTAGTTTAAACAAAATGTAAGTTGCCTTACGTATAACATATTATATATAGCCTATAAAGTAGCTTGGTACTAAAAATACTTTTTATTTACGACCGCGTCTTACTACCCATTCGATTATACGCAACTATGCAAATTTGTTATGGATGAGAAAGGTCGAATTTAGAGGGTGTTTACCCGTATTTGCGTCGTGGGAGAGTGGAAAAAATTTCTTAAAAAATACCTTCATAACACCAGACCAGAATTTGAAACCAGATCCACTTTTATTGGCAGCTCGGTCTATTGCGAGAGTGACGCTTTAGACTATGCGGCCACCGAAGAAGGTCTAAATGGATGATTGATTATAATAATTGAAGGATACAGGAAAAGTAGGAAAATTACACTATACATATCTTTCAGGACAACTTTTATATACTAAGCCCCATAAAAAAATCCCAGCAAATACATTTTACTTTCTCTCGACACCTCAAAGTGTAAGTATTGTGATCGTAAAAAAAAATTAACAAAAGATTTAGATAAATGTCAAGGTTTCATGAACCCCTGAAATAAAATAAAAAAGTGGTTTTCACAATTCCGTTTGACTTTCTGGCTGGACCTCGGGCAAGATCCGAGACTATTTTACCGATTGAGCTAAAACTTGGTATCTAGGTTTTAATTAAGCCGCCCCCCCCCCCGATGAGTTTTTGGAACTATATATCTAACCCTAAATTTTAAGGTAGTATGCTAAAGGGCAAAAAGAGAAAAAAAAATTCCCCAAAACTCGCTGCAATGATTTTGATTAAATGTTATATCTAGATATTATTTATTACTATAAATGAGACGGAAATTCTCATTTTCTCATGAAAATTACTGTGAGGTTCCTTACATAAAGGAAATTTTCCAATTTTCATCATCTCTCCACAATTATTGGAGATACGAGATAGCTTATCATTGTAAATTGTAGTGCTATTAAAGATAAAAATCTTTTATTTGAAATATATTTTTTCAAACCAATAGTTTCTGAGCTATAAATAAATATACATACTTTTTAAACCAGGTTTTGAAAATGAATTTGATTCTTATGCTCTTTGGTGACAAAGATGTTTCTATTTCTCAATTTTTCTGTAACAGTGTTCCTAATTCCTAATGCCATAGAGTATGTAACAGTATATATTATTTCATTATGATCTTTGGTGTAGTGTTTTTACATTAATGTATAGACCTATTATTTGCTTTACAAATCTTAAGATTTTTAGTAAATGTATATTTTAAGATAAAAGGGGTAGGAAATCTGTTCATTGTACCGTACCATTTATTTTAAATTAATTTAAATATGACAGAAACTAATTATAAAGGCCCCACGATTTCTAACAGGTGGACGCACTAACTCAATTTGAGCTAAAATTGAACTTTCCTAATTTGTTCTCTGTACTCTTCAATTAATATTAGCTTATATATGAACTTATGCTCTTATATAAGGTTATATAAGAGCTTATATACATGAGGAGGTTAGCTTACACCTGCATATAATTTAAAAGCCATGCTGATAAATCAGACGTGGAACGCCATTCCCAGAGCACCCGGTCAAGATTTTAACCTCAATATCTCCATTACCGGCAAACTAATCCATGGTAAGCCTGACTCCTGCGACCCCGTGAACAAAGGTGCGGAAGAAATCCTAGGGCTAGAATGAACCAATTTCTCAGACATAAGTGTTTTTGTCGTTTAACCGTGATGTCACCAGCAGAATATCAATAGATTGATAGTCTTTCTATTAAATTTAGAAGACCAAATGGATGGATGAAGTAGAGAGGAATTTTTCTACACGTTCGACTAAAATAAGATCTACTATTCGTACGACCATATCCCACCGTAATATCAGTACACGACTTAAAAACATTCATAACCTTTACTAGACATTCAGCTCTAGCTTTTAAGCACTTACTAATTGGGTAGCAGGCTGAACCAGTAAACAAATAATAAATACTTTAGTTACTAGCACGCAGAATTGAATTAAAGACCCTTATACTGGTGTACAACTACGCTAAACACACAGACACAGGACAAGCTACTCAATTAAGTAATATATTTGATACAATTTAAAGTAATTTAAACTCTACGTTCTTTCTTACATAGATTATCCTTGTTATTATAATTTTAATTACATATTCTAGAATGCAATTATTGGGGATATTTACACCTTGACCTAACTTAATACCACTCAAAACCACTCGTAAATCTCGTGCTTTCAAACCACTTAAAAAAACACACAATACTTTAGCTTACCCAAGATTCAAACTAAACTATCAAGAATTTGGTATATTAGTGTCTGGAGATTTAATTATCTCAACCACGACCAGAGGCTAACATTTGCTGTTAGTACTAACCCATCACTAACCAACAGCATGAGTTTCTGAATTTAAATTTTAAACTATGGTTTATTTCATAAAGTAAATTTGGGTGCAGAAAAAAAATGCTCATATTTTAAATCTTCTATTTTGAAGATAAGGGTTGAGTGGGGAGAAGGAGGTCGGGGGGTTGTGGGTGAGGGGTGAGGGGGAGTCCAACACGTCCGAAATATCCCATTTATACCAATGGGGTAAGGATGAGTAAGGCAGAATTCAGATGATATTCACCTACGTTTGCGTTGGGGGAGAAGGGAGTTCCATTTAAGAAAAACACTCAGGGGGTAGGCCTACATCCAACTGGGATTTGGATCCTGATACACCTATCAGTGGCAAACCAGACAAGAGGAGACTTACGCCTTTGTTCACGTGTCCACCGTTGCAAGATTTTTTAGTTATTGGTGCAAATTTGTCGTGTTATGGTGGAAGAACACTTATTTTGGCTCAAACAAGATCATACAACTTTCATCCAACGTGGTCTATGCAATTTTAATGAATGCCTAAAAAACGTGTTTGTTATGTTTCTAAACCTGATATTCTGTGATGTCAGCAGCATATAAATTTATGGAAATAGCGAGGATTGAACCAATTTAACACTGTTCGTAACTCATGTCATAAAATCAACAAAAAAAAAAAAGAGAAGAGGGAAAGTTTAAAAATCTACTGGACATTTTTATTGTTTTATGTTTTTAGCTGTGTGTGCGGGTTCTTTTTTTACTTCTCATCCCCATACAGACAGTCCTAATCCCACCCCACCCACGTGGTGACACGTCAAAAGGGGTCATATTTGTTTAATCTCATTACGCTATCGTACTCGAGGCAGTCAACTGTCATTTGTTTCAAAGTTTTAGCTGTAAGTTTGCACCGCGGTGAACTCCCCCCCTTCCAAACCACCTTCCCACCCCGTCCTTTCCGTAACCCATAACCCATGTATTCCTCACACTCCTCCTCATCCAGGCAAAGCCACAACAGTCCGGTCCATAATGGCTCGGCCATGATTCCTAGTCGAATCACACGTCATGTGCTATCTCATTGATATACAAACCGGGGTTCGAGAAACGTGGTCGTACGCATTTTTTTTTTAGCTGTTTGGACCGCGAAGAGGTCAGCAGTTTTTTTTGATTATTAATATTTTTATTTTAAGTATTTAACGTTTTATCATTGGGAAATGTGGGTTTACACTTTCACAGTGATGAATTAACGGCCGGGGACTGGATGTTGTGCCTGTCCTAGTTTTAAGTTAGGCCGGTGACAGACTGACGTTTTGGTCACTGCGACACAAACGCCGCGACCACGTCGCTCTAGTGTGTTCCATTGTTTCATATGAGAGGGTTCGCTACGCCCAAGAAACGAAGTTTTCAAATCTGTCGTCGGCGTTCGTGTCGTTAAACACATAGACATATGTTATTATTATAATAATTATTATTAGCACCGCGTCTTACTACCCGTTCTGGTTATACGCACTTACTCTAATGTGTGATGGTAGGCTGATTGTGAGATGAAATGGAGGACCTACAGTTTAACGTGGGATCCGAACCACGTTGGAGGCCAGGCATTCCACAATTCACAAGTTGTGATTAATACACGTCTTGTCAGAGTTGAAGGAAGGGTTTGGCAATCAAATAAATCTGTGCTGGACCGAGGATTGAACCCTTAGCATATGAAACAATGCAATGCACTAGAGCGACCAAAACGCGACCAAAACGTCAATATGTCACCGGCCTTAGATTATAAGGCATATGAAGCTACGACAGACCTAGCAGGCCGGTAGTGGAAAACTATATGGTTGAATAAAAAAGATCCAAGCTACAGGCTGAAAACAGTTTTGGATGAATCTACTAGTTATATAACATATTAGTTGAAAACTAACTTAATTAATCACCGTTAAAGATGAAACCATATTTCACCATGATAATTTTTTCGGCCATTCTAGGACTCTTTAACTCCTGGGAACCTATATTAATAGGCAAACACGCTACCGACTAGAAAAAAGTTTCAGACCATAGTTGTTTTTTCTTTGGGAAGTTTTAAAATGAATGTTATTAACATAATTTATTAATATCTCTCTATTTATAAAGTTGAATAATCATTATTTAAGAGCTTTAGAATTCATCACTACACTTTTTTTTGGGGTCAAATGGTCTAAGGCATTACTCTCGCAATATACTGGATTATCGTGATGGGAGATAGGGTGTGAATCCTTTTCGGTTGTATCGAGGGTTCATTTTTTCTAAATGGTTTTACTCTTGCCCTTCACGCAAATTCGGGCACAATTACTTTAAATTCAAACTTCCTTCTCCATAGCACTTTAGAGTCATTAGTTCATAAATATATAACATTATTGGATAGTGAGACACGCTGACCAAAATAAATTAATAATAATTTATTGTTAGTTTTTTTGGTTCAAAAGGTTTATTGAACACGGGGCATACACCGGAAACATTTGTATCGTGAAAACGGAGATATAAAAAATAGTACCTTCATATTCATATTATCTCCAACACAAACAAAGTTTAATTTTAACTTTAATTCATGTTATGGTTTCATTTGTTTATTCGGAAGGAATGATTGTTTTATGACGTTAGTTTAATTATTCATTTCAAAGCCAAAGCTTACAATTTATTTAGTATACAATTTGTTTAGAAAGTTAATATTTGAATCTGACTTGTTCAAAGGGAAGTGGGTACTATTGTGATTACATTTTATTTATTTAATGAATTGAAATTTCTGGTAGATAAAAGATACTCGTAAATTAAAACACGGACGACGTGCAAAAAAAATATTGAAATTAATTAAACGTCTTTGTCTGAAAATACGTATTAGATAATTAGTTTTTTTTCTATAGAGTTAAGTTCAGCAGAGAGGTTACTCATTAATGAGTATGTATTCCATGGAGTAAGGACTGGGAGGATAACTTGGATACATAGCACCAGCATTAATGTGAGGAGAGTATGGAAAAACATAGGAATAAAATAAGATATCATTCGTATAACATGAACAGGCGCACTCGAATAGCGGAATGAAGTTTTACTGTCATCTGGGGCACATGCATTTCGGAACAACCTGTAATCCGATTCAACTCATAGCCTCTAACCTAAACTAACCTAAACTAATCTAACCTAACCTAACCTAACCTAGCCTAAACCCTAATCTCATTCAACTCCTAACCCCTAACCTAAGATAACCTAATCTAACCTCAATTTTCCACTTTGAACAAGGTCATTATGAATTTAATTTTTACTCCACAGTTCGTGTAAATGTATTACCAATCTCGCATGAGTTGCTCCTAAATTCGTGTGCACCGACCTGAACAGGTGGTAAGACGCGGTGATAAAAAAATAATGACTAAAACTACCCTAAGTGCACTTCTCCAAGAATAAACCCTTGACCTCCCCGTCATCAACCATGTAGTTTATTGTGAGACTGACTCCTTAAGCCATGCGGACATCTGGCACGAGCCAGCTGTGTTTTGTCGACTGTATCGGTTCACGCATTTCATTCTGTGATACTTAACATTATCTTGCAGAATATGTTCAAATGACAAACATCCATTCGGGGGATCACGTGTACAAAGGCCTCAGCCTCATTTTATCTGGTTGGCCGGTGACGGTGGAGGTTTGATTGTAACTTGAATCCTGGTCGGTGGAATTACAGAGTTAGGGGATGTTTGTCAAACACGATTCATCATTGTGGTTTTTCTCATCCCCTATACGTGATAATTCGGGTACAGTTCCTCTAAGTTAACTTTCCTGGGATAAAATCGTTAGTAGTCCTGGTGGCGAACGTAGCAATGAAAATAAAAAAGCTATTTAAAGAATTTATCTTGATTTACCATCCATTCAATAAACATTTTAACTATGTTTATGGCCCGCCTCGGTGGCGTAGTTAGCTAACGCGTTGCTTTCGTGTTGAGCTGGACTGCCGAGGACGGGGAGATCGAGGTTCGAATCTCTGTCGGGTGAACTGGGCTATGTGTGTGTTTCTTAAACGGTTTTACACTCTTTCTACACTCAAATGCGGGATCACTTTCTCTAAATTCAACCTTCCCTATTCCTAATCCATTAGCATAATTAGTACTTAAGCGTATAACCCGAACGGGTAGTAAGACATGGTGCTATAACTTTAAAAACTATGCTTATGGAGTAAAATGAGAGATGTAGGATTTAGAGGAAATGAGCCCGCATTTGCGTGTAGGGAAATATTAGTAAAATCCACTCTATGTATGTTCCCTCTTCTCTCCCAAGGATTAGAAACCCCAACCTCTCCGTTATCGATAAAACCACACCAGACGAGCTTTAACTTATAGTTAATCCACGTTCCCACTGATGCGGGAAAGCAACGAAAAAAAAATCACCTTTACCTTGTTCGTTTTGTGCCACCCCTTGGCCCTCAAGTCCCCCAGTGTCCAATATCACGTGCGTCCTCACGCATGAGCGTAGTGTGTAACACGCACGCAACAAACTGCTTCGCATTACAGTAAACTCGGGGCAATTTCCCGGAATGACTATTCATGATATGGACATCGTTGTACACTCCAGATATACATTTTTTTTATCCCCCTCTCTTTCCCATACCTTCCCCTCACTACCTCCACAGGACCTAGCTAACAATGACGGAGCTGTGAAGCGTTATGCACTGATATCATAGACGTATTACCGTCTACTTGTTTACATTATAGTTTTTTTACCCACAGGAGTCCTGTTTATTAAAAAAAAAATTGGATGTTTACTGATGGCTTACTTGAATATAGTTGACAAGTTTGGTCACATGGATAGTTGTGTTGGATTCTGTATTTTTATAATTTAATTTCATTTATTCGAGGTATTTAACGTACACTTTTCTGAACCGACTGATTAAATCAGCACACTAAAATTTCTGTGAGCGAGAGCGAAAAGTCCTATCAATTTTGTTGGGAAAGGTATTGTCACATACCTTCCATGGTTCTTTTACATGCCACAATCGATATGAGACTGATGGCTTTAATTATTATTATTATTATTATTATTAGCACCACGTCTTACTACCCGTTCGGGTTATACGCACTTACGCTAATGTGCAATGGTAGGGTGATTGTGAGATGAAATGGAGGACCTACAGTTTAACGTGGAATCCGAGCCACGGTGGAGGCCTGGCATTCCTCACATTCACAAGTTGTGATTAATACACACCTTGTAAGAGGTGAAGGAAGGGTTTGGCAATCAGATAAATCTTTGCCGGGACCGAGGATTGAACCCCGGACCCCCAGCACAGAAGTCCGACACCTTACCCCTAGACCACCAGGTCACCAATTTATGGCTTTAATTCCTCTCCGAATTAAGCTGTGCTTCGTATTTGTATCATTCAGGAAAAATATGTTGGCCTCGGATGGGTTTGAAACCACTATCATTTGCTCCTGAGGCTAGCACTTTAACCCAAGACCACCAAGGTCTTTGAAACCTAAAAAGTCAAATTAACTTATACTGAGTTTGGTTAGTCGTACGCTTTAGTCAACAGTTAAATAAAAACTTTTTTTTTGTCATCACGTCTCCCTGGGCGTTCGTGTTATTCGCAAACATATCAATTACGCTAATGCATTAGGGATAAGAAAAGTAGAATTTTGAGGAAGTTTACTCGCAATTTTTTACATCGAGGGTAAGTGGAAAACCATTTAGAAACAAAACACCCTCAGTATATACTGTTGGGATATGATCCCCGACCTTCCTATCACTGGCAAACCATACCAACATTTGATCTCCGTGCCTACTGGAAAAAGGTTTAAGTATTAATTCATATGATGAATTTAGCGCAGATTAGATATGTGGATTCCATCCCCAACACTTGTTGACTGAGCGTTTCATCTCCTTACGATATCATCTTGAAAGTGAGTATTTAAGGTGGAAGTGCCGGGGTAGCGAGTTAAGGGCAATATTTTGGCAGTTTTTATATCAAAACCTTTGTTGGTCAAAATAAATAAAATATTGCTCCACTAGAAACATAGAGTTTAATTTTCTTCACATGATGATATCAAATATTGCTCCACTAGAAACATAGAGTTTAATTTTCTTCACATGATGATATCAAATATTGCTCCACTAGAAACATAGAGTTTAATTTTCTTCACATGGTGATATCAACAGTTGTTGAATATCTTTCAAGGGTGTTCTGAAATTTAATGACATCGTTTTATCTTAATTTACTAAGTTTTTCATTAAATTCCGCTGTGCTAATGTCAGATATTCAACAACTGTTATGGTCACCATATGAAGAAAATTAAACTCTATATTTATATTAGAGGAATATTTTATTTTATTTGACCAAAAATAGTTATAATATATAAAAAAAAGCAGAAATACTTGCCTTTTCTAACGTCTATAACACTCCCACCTTAACCTTGTCTGTTTACTTACTCCCGATACATGCCCTCTTTATATTCTTCATACACGCAACGCTTACGCTCTCATCACTTAGTTGGCCCCGTGTACAGCATCAGAATAGATTTTAAAATCAAACGTCCGATTCTTATTATTTTAAACAGATAAATAGATAGATAAACAGATCTGTGCGAATTTTTTACCTCCTTGATACTAGGAAGTTCTTTATATCCCAACCCGCTTCGGTGGCGTAGTTGACTAACGCACTAATCGTGTTGAGCTCGACCGCCGAGGACGGGGAGATCGAGGTTCGAATCTCGGTCGGGTGAACTGGGGGTGGTTTTCCCTAAAGTTTTAACTCTCATCACGCAAATCGTTACGCTTCTCTAAATTCCCCTCCCAGATATTTTAAATCATTCGCTTATTATTTTAGCAGATAAGATAGATAGTAAACGCGGTGCTAAATTTTTTATTATATAATTTTATATCCCAATTTCTTGACTGATCCAAATAATCAGAGTTATGAACAATCTCTAAATATTGTAATATACAGGGAACACACACTACTTTGAGTTCAGACTAGGAATCGTAGCGCTCTACAACTATTTTTTTAGCGGGGACTCTTCAAGAAATAATGTTTTGGACTCGTTTCACTCCTCGACGGTTAAAAACTCTATTAGGTAAAAGGTAACTATAATGACATGTGGAATAATTATATTACTTTCCGCCCCTTGATGAGTATGTAACGGAAAAACTGACAAGAAATGTTTTAAAAATATTTTTGGATAGTTAAACATTTATTTGGTAGCTTTTGATATCTATCCAGTAAAAATAAGAAAAAATCGATGTTGCACATAAGCGAGCTTCTAAAAAAATCTCTGTAGTAAATTGCTGCCTTTCAATTAAATTATTGTTTTTTGAAATTAGAACAAATAGCCATACAGCACGTCCCGAATCTTCTTTTTTTCTGCAGTCGAGAGCGCCAAGGCGGCTGTTATAAAGCACTTTTTTTTAGGATATTTGTGGATATTTGTGTTCAAATCCGAGTATAAGATTTTAAGCATGAAGTATATTAGTCATAATATTAGTGGATTGTTGTCAGGAGGTTACAGACAGTGTTAACACTGCGTTATAAGAAGAAAAATAAATCAAGCAAACTCCATGTTGATTGAAAAACACCGCTTCAGTGGTCACGTGATCTAACGCGCTAAACTAATGTTGGACTATACTGCTGAAGACGGGTAGATCGGGTTCATCCCGGTCGGGTGCACTAGGGTGAATTTTCCAAAACGGTTTTCCCCCTTTCCCTCGATGCAAATGTGATCACTTCCTCTAAATTAAGCCTTCCTAATCCCTAACCCATTATTGTAATTAGTACATAGGCGTATAACCCGAACGGGTAGTAAGACGCGGTGCTAAAACAAAAAGTACAGAAATTGAAAAACGCCGACGGTCTAAACGCTAAATTGTCACTCTGTGCTAGATGAGTCTGCTGGTGACGGGGAGATTGAGGTTTGAATCTCAGTCGGGCCTCTGAGGTTGGTTTTCCCTAAATGGTTTAGCTGCCATTTAACATGCTTCTTCATCCTCTTCCAGGAGCGTTACACGAAATATATTGAGTGGTGGGGGTGGGGTGAATCAGTGTTTTCCCAACTCTAAGCATTTCAAAATTATAAAAATTTCCAAGCGGCAAAGGACAATGTACAAGGGCAATGATGATAAAGGTGGGTAGGGGGAGGCTCACAGATTAAAAAAAAAATTGAGTTGATAATCAAGCCTTGAACGTGCTTTTAGGCAACTGTATTTTTAAATTCATTTTTGATCCTGGATTTTTAATGCTACAAGCTTTTTCAGTGCATAAGGAAATAGCTTTGAATTATTTATTTAGTTTACCTGAATCTGAGCTAAATAACCAATTGAGCTTAAATATATTTATTTATATTTGCAGATATCGTTCAAATATGTATTTTCTTACTAAAAAATATAACTGACCTTATTACTAGTGGTTTCCAACATTTGTAGTTTATTATCACAACTTTTCTCTCTGTGGCCATCGCGAACCTTTAATAACTTAAAGCTTTCAAATCCTAGTTAAGTTTTTTCAATGTGTATTATACCACCTGGACTATCTACAGTTAACTACACCAGTGGGATAGGTAAAATTTAGAGGAAATGTACCCTTATTTGCTTAGAGGGATATTTAGGATTTCACATCTTCCTATAATCATTAAAATCCTTGAAAAAGTAAATATAATGCTAAAACCTCTATATTGTGACCCACAACAAATCACGCTGCGACTCCCAGGTTAGAAACAGTTCTTTATTATTACACACTTGGAAGCAATATTTAACTAGTAAGCTCCCGAGTGTAGAACTCAGACGTCACTTTATCAAAAAATTAGCAATTTGGCCATGTTTATTTAAAAATAATTTTCAGCTGTAAAATAAGAAATAAAAAATTGAATTTATTGATATTTCTACAGTATTTTGATACCTGTCTACCAATGTCCTGCTTCATAACCTCATGTAATTTGCTCTAAAATGTTAATACTGATACGTGAACAAACTATTCGCAACATATTGTAATTTAGCGCGTGAGGGTGAAGGGTTCCCCTGAAATTTTATGAAATAACGGATGGCAAATTAGAAATAAGCACTCTAAACAACATGTTTACACGAAATTAATGAAAATTGAACACTAAATAGCGAATTTATAAATGTATCCCAAATTTTAAAATATTAAAGGGTGAAAAAAATTATTTTTTTAACGTATTCTACTGAAATGTAAATGAAAAATTATAAGAGTTGTAACAATGCAACACAGCCCTAAGTTACTCCTCTTCCTTCATTGTTGCTTCGAACCTATTTAAATAATTGCTTTCATGAAAGCCTATTTTAATAAATAATGAAATAAGATACATCAGTTCAATTCAAACTAGTATGGATACTTGGTAGAAAAATTAGTCTATATTTCAGAAGTCAAACACTATCACTAAAGTCAATGTCCGTATTTCATCAGTCAGATCTTTCGATAAGAAAATATTGCGTAACATTCACTGCATTTATGCCTTAAAAATAGAATAAAGCCCTAATTAAAGCATTGGCTGTACAACATATGATAATATGAATGATAAAACTGTGACATTCTAGCAGCCATGAACAGGGGCGCCCGCAGGGGTTGTCCGGGGGGCAATTGGCCCCCCTGAGATTCTGAGGTTATATAAATATTAAAGGTTTGAAACATTTTTCTTATGTTGTATCTTATTTTCAAGAGACAAGGATTGCCTTAAAAGGCGTCTTTTGAGGCTTAAATTTAATAAATTCTCCCGTGGGAGGACCCCCGAGCCCTCCACCATACTGGAGGATACTCTATACCAGAGGTTCCCAATTTTATTTGGCCACGGAACCCTAATTAATTATACTTTTTTTGGCGGAACCCCATTTTGATAATAACAAAAGTGATTGTACCTTGTAGTGTAGTTTGAATATTTTCATGTCAGTCTGTTTCTGTACTTGTTTTTGGTGTAAGCTTAAGCTGAAAAACCAGTCTCGCATCGGTAAGTCGTCACAAACGGAAGCAGAACCATAATAGCCTTCTCAACGACTGCAGGGTATTCATCTTTAAGTCCAATCCAAAAGTAATTCAAATTAGAATCTTCTGATTCGAATTTTTGTTTTAGAAGGGATGAACACTTAATGTCGATCAAATTCTCATACTCTGACACAGTTAGCATCGATGGTTTGGTTAGATTTGCGAATGGATTCTGTACCCAGGCGATATCCTGTAACTTCTCCGGGAAATACTCTTTCAAGGATATTTTTAAGGTTAATCAAATGTTCATGTATGTTTTTTTCCACATCTGATGTTACTTGCAACTCATTTTCTTCCAGAAAGCCATTTAAAAGAGTAAAACTTTCGTAACTTTTTTGTTCAACACATTCGATCCAGAAGCCAAGTTTGTTTTTAAGTGAAGATATTTTATCTCTTACTGTAAACGTGGTTGTGGTTCTTCCCTGTAAGGATTTGCAGATTATGTTGAGTTTATCGAATATATCGGCCAAATAAGCCAATTTAATCAACCATTGCTCATCGTGCAACAGTTCAACAAACGTACTAACGGATGCAGAAATGGGTTGTTCGGCGAAGAATATCTTAAGCTCGTTGCGCAATTCAAATAATCTTGATAAAACTTTTCCTCTCAAAAGCCATCTCACTTCCGTGTGTAGAAGAAGTGATTGATGCTGACTTTCTACATCTTCACATGCTTTTTTAAAAAGCCTTGACTGGAGTGGGCGTGATTTAACGTAATTGACAATTTGTATGGCTTGATCAAGAATTTTCTTTAAGTCTGATGGCATTTTCTTCGTGACAAGGGCATGGCGATGTAAAACGCAGTGACTGCTACTACATTTAGGTGCAACATTCTTTATTCTTGTTACAGTTCCTTTTATTTTGCCGGTCATAGCTGCAGCTCCATCGCTGCACACGTTAATACATTTTTTCCAATCAATATGATGGTGTTTACTGATGTAACTATCAATGACTGTAAAAATTTCTTCTCCAGTTGTGTTGGTCTCCAAAGGTACACAGAGTAACAAATCTTCTTCAATAGATCCTCCGAAGGGGTATCTCACGAAAACAAGCAGTATTGATAACCCGGCAACATCTGTACTTTCGTCAAGTTGTATTGCAAACATCTTGCTGTCTTTCAATCTAAAAATTAATTCATATTCAATATGGTCTGAAATCTTATGGACTCGATCAGATATGATGTTGTTGGAACACTGAACTGCTGCAACTTTCTTCGCTGCGTCTTCTCCAAGTAAGCAGCTGACGATTTCTGTCATACATGGTTTTATTAAATTTTCTGCAATCGTGTGTGGTTTACCAGCACGAGCAATTCTGTAACTTAGCAGGAATGATGCTTCTGTTGCGTTTCCATTATCTGTTTTTACATATCTGTGTAAAGCAGCCATACCAGTTTTATTTACTTCTTTGTGTCTTTCAAAAAAACTTAAGCTCTTATCCTTCAGTTACGGGTGGTTGATTTCAAGGTGTCGTTTAAGCTTTGCAGGTGCCAAAGAGCTATTAAACAGAATTTTGTTGCAAATAACGCATTGTCCATCCAAATTTTCAGCAATTCCTACAGGAATAAATCCGAAAGACAAGTAGGATTCATCATATTTCCTCTTTTTTGAAGCAGTTCTCTCCTGAGATTCAGCCCTTTTGTGGTTGGTGTACTTTGTCGGTCTTGCCCAGGACAAGAGTCTTCCGTATTTACCGTACCCTGGAATAAATTAACAAACATTAATAATAAACAACAACAATAATACCCGTTAATAATAATCAACCAAAACATTAAATTAAATAAACATTAATAAACAAAAAATTAAGAAATTATTGCGTGTAAGGTGAGTAAGTCACCATACTGTATTAACAGAATGACTTTGATAATAATAAATATAACTTTCTTACAGAAAAACCAGCAACAGCTTCTTCTGAAATATTTTTAGTAGACTCTGCTGGTGAACATGATACAACAATTTTTCCACTTGCGAGGCGTCCCGTTTTGAGCCAATTGTCCATTATCATAAACTGAAATAACAAATGGAGAAATACCAACAAGTGGGTCAAAATTTTAGCATAATTCCATTTTACATATTTAGGTAGAAATAAGAATAACTTTGATTAAAATAATAATTAGTTAGAACAAAAAATAAAACTCTAAAAAACGGAATATTATTATAGCATCCTATAATTTTTAAAACCTACCATTAATTTCACAGAAGTAAAGAGGTCGGTTTGTTACAGCTCTACTACGAAATATCAAAAACCTACTTGCGGACACTGAAAATTCCAGATTAAAACAATAGAAATAACTATCACTGCAATCTCTTCTCTTTACAGCAAATATTTAAGTAAAGTTTACGTCGTAAGCACGTGCAGTCTTGTCACGGTAACTGACTCGACTGGTGCAGGGCCGCAACGTCCGCGCACGCGCTGTCTCGACAGGTGCACCGCCCCGCCACCCCGCTCCGCCCGCGCTGTTTGATACTAGATATACTTATAGTGGCGCGGCTGTGTTATGACTGTTTTCTACGAACGTTTTAGTTAATTCTCAGACAGAACTCGGAACTCCTTCGACCCTTCCACGGAACCCCAGGGTTCCGCGGAATACCTTTTGGGAAACGCTGCTCTATACGCCCGGTTTGCCCCCACCCCCACCCCACCACTGTAGAATCATTCTGCGGGTGCCCTTGGCCACGAAAGTCACAACCAAAAACACTACACCATAAATAAAACATTGGCTGACAATGCTGCCACTTCAAGCATTTCTGGCAGCTCATGTTCCCTTACGATTCGTTTTCACACCGCATTCGGCATACATTCACCGGCCGTTGTCTCTGCCTACTGACAACGGTGCTACTTGATTAACTAAGAGTTCTACAATTTACTACAGAAGGAATCTCCTTTAAATGTTTGACGGTTTTTGAAGTTGGGATTTTTTGTAGAGTAGGGATCAACAGTTGGGAAGTTTTAGATTTGTATGTACAGTACAAGAATGTGGTTAAGAACTGACATAATAGAAAGTAATGGGGTACAGAATAAGCCTAGAATTTCCCAACTCCAGATCTCAAATCTCAACAAATTCCCAAATTTCAAGTTTTTAACCAATATTCTGGGGGAGGGGAAACCCCCAAACCCACCGGTGCGGTGCCACTGCTTAACACAATTAGAGTATTTACTGCGTGTAAAAAAATAGATGTAAAATTACTACTGTAAGCCTCTAATTTCATTTGGCAGAGTAGTTTGTCTACTGAGATCAGAGCCCAGGGTTCAATTCTTGGCAATAGTTTCCCTAGGGATATTGGGGTTACCTATGTCACAGTTATTAATTAACGGTCAACCACCTCGGTGGTTGAATGGGCCTAAAGCGTCACTCTTGCAATAGGTTAGACTGCTGTTGACAGGAAGTTCAGGGGTTTTAATCATGGCTAGGTATATTGAGGGTGAGTCTTCCTAAATGGTTTTCCACTACTCTCCCTTCACACAAATGTGGGTACACTTACACTAAATTCAACTTTTTAATCATCCCTAATACCACAAGCGTATAACCAGAACGGGTAGTAAAAGTGGTGCTATTATTTTTTAAATAATTTATTTAATGGCCAGAGGGATGGTTGTTGTGTCTGTTATGAAATTAAGTTAGTTTGTGAGCCGTGTACTAATAAAATGTGTTGGTTCATAAAGTGCATGGTAAATATTCCAAACTAAAAACAACAACTCTGTGTTGACACGATGACGTCAAGTCTTTGTTGAGCCACACGTTACACTGTCGGTGAATCTATTATATGTCTATGACTAGAATGCCACTAATGCCCGGTTGGGTAGGGTGGGTATTGTTTCGTGTTGAAGGGGGTTAGCGGTGGGGGTAGACCATTAATGAGGTGTTCGTGTCGCTTTCAAACCTGAACACGGCGGCCATTTCCAATCTAACTGTTATTCTTTTTATGTTTTTTTTTATACTCCCGTCCGTTTATTTCATGCGGTCGTAATGAAACTATCGCTAGTATTTTTGTTACATTTTTAAAATCGTGTTTGTGTATATATATATATTTTTAAAAATAATTGTTTATTGCTAGAGACGTGACCACAAAACTTTTCCACAACGTTCAAATGAAACAACCTGCAACTGCAGTTTTGGCCGACCTGACTTTGGCGGTCAGGTTTTTTATATTATTTGTTTTTAACTGCTACGTTTAACTGCTACTGGTGGCCGCATGGTATAAGAAGTCACTCTCGTAATAGACTAGACTATCCATGACTAGGAGATCGAGGTTCGAATCCTGGTCTGGTGGTTTTTCCACTCTTCCCGAAAATGTGGATACACTTCCTATAAATTCAACTTTCCTTATATCTAACATATTAGTGTAGTTAGTATATGCATATAGCCCAAACGGGTAGTAAGAAGCGGTGCAAAAAATTTAATTTACGTTTAACACCAAAGTTATTAGCGGTTTTCTTTAGCAGCTATGTATGAGGAGGGTGGTTTAAAGGAAATGTACTTTCATTGACATGAAGAGTGGTTGGGAAAACCACTTTAACAAATGAAATGTAGAATCCCTCTCCCCTAGCACGCCCAACCGAGATTCAAACCTCTACCTCCCCGTTGGGCCATGTGACCACCAAGGCAAGGTTTAATCCCCACCGAGTGCACTGCCTTAGTCGATTGTATCACAAATAGGGTGTGTGTGCAAAGTTTCATAATGTCGAAGTTAAATGTCTGATATTCTTCACTTCAACTTCAACTTCAACATCCGTAAAAAAAAACCTTCCCACCCTTGAAACATTTCAAAGTAATAAGAAAAAAATAGATCTATAATGAAAACATTTGATATATATTGCTAAATATGACGTATTTAAACATGTTTTTATTTTTTAGAAAACTACTACACTGAATATTATCTCTATGGTATTATCTGTACGGTTAGTATTTGGAAACAACGTTGTCAGTTTCTTGTTTTCGTGTGGTCAATCTCCCCTCAAATACAGGTTAAGTTTCGCAACGCTGGTTCTTTGAGGTTGCCAGTAACTTCTTCTTACTCCAGCACGCCACCTTCACCACCTTCCGACGTAATTGAAAGCAGAATATTTGTCAACAATTAACCGAGAGAAAGTGAAGATAAAGCTTTTCTCCATAATACCTGCAGTTCCCTCTCAGGTGATATTTAGTGTAAACAATATTTTAATACCGACTAGTGACTAAATGAAATGTATAAGGTAAGCAGAGATAAATTCCCATATGTCATCATATATAATAATAATACTGCGCTTTGTGTTTTCGATGAAACGTTTATCTTTACCTAGCTGCACCTAATCGATAAGTATATTTTTAGAGTTTATAGTACCATCGACACAGTGAGGTCATTAGGGCTAATAGATAATTATTTTGCACCGCGTTTCACTATCCGTTTGGGTTATACGCTTATGTACTAATTACACTAATTATTATAAGGTGTTAATTTAGAGGAAGTGAACTCTTATTTGCGAGGAGGGAATGTGAAAAACCATTTAGGGAAACCACCCTCAGTGCACCCGACCGGGATAGAACCCAGAAATCTTCGGTAGTCTAGTCTAACACGAGAATAGCGCGTTAGACCGCGTGGCCACCGAAGCGGGTTAATGGGTAATTAAAGAATTAGAAGTGATCTGTGACAACAACAAAAACCTTGTATTTAACTTTGCCTTCAACTTTTATTCGCGTGTTTAACCTTAGCTTCAACTTTACTCAGCCTGTTCCAAGCTAAGCTTCAATTTCACGCAGCATATTTAAAGCTTAGCTTCTAATTCACTTGAAATGTTTTAAGCTTAGCTTAGACTTCACGCAGCATACTTAAATATTAGCTTCGACTTCACTAAGCATGTTTCAAGCTTAACTTTGACTTCATGCAGCATTTTTAAAGCCTAGCTTTGACTTCACTCAGAATGTTTCAAGCTTAGCTTTAACTTCACGCTGCATATTTAGATCTTAGCTTCAACTTCACTGAGAATGTTTCAAGCTTAACTTAGACTTCACGCAGCACATTTAAAGACTAGCTTTGACTTAACTCGGCATGTTTCATGCTTAGCTTTCACTTTACTCAGCATTTTTAAAGCCTAGCTTTGACTTCACTCAGAATGTTTCAATCTTAGCTTTAACTTCATTCAGCCTGTTCCAAGCTTAGCTTCGACTTCACTCAGTCTGTTTAAAGCTTAGCTTCGATTTCACTCAAATTGTTCCAAGCTTAGCTTCGATTTCACCCAGCCTGTTCCAAGCTTAGCTTCGACTTCACTCAGTCTGTTCCAAACTTAACTTTGACTTAACTCAGCCGTTTAAAGCTTAACTTCGACTTCAAACAACCTATTCCAAACTTAGCCTTTGACTTCACTCGTATTTTTCAAACTTGGCTTCAACTTCACTCAACATATTTAAAGCTTCGCTTTGTATGTTTAAAGTTTCCCCTCACATTTAAAATGGACTTCACTCACCCTTATAATATAATATGGTTTCCCTTCTTTAGTCAAGACGAATTTGAGATCAGCCACTTTAAAAGAATTTTAGCTATTTATATCTTAATATTTTAACTTAAAAATATAATATTACATTCTACATTCATTTAACTCAATTTAATTAATATAATTTACCTGTATTTGTTGTGTAACCGCTGTGTAGCTAACACAATCTTTACAAGTATTTCTTAAACTATTAAATCAAATTTCTTTATTTTATAAGTTCCACTGTGCAAAATTTAAATTAAATGTGAGTTTTAAGAGTTAAGCTACTGACACTAGAATGAGTGAATACATAGTAATAATATATTTGTTCAGTGTTCAAGGTTTGCCTGTCTGCTCATTCAGCCTATACCCAATTTATACTCATTCTAAGCCACAAAGAGAGGAAGATGAGATTTAAAGAAAGTTACCAATAATTTATCTAGAGAAGCGTTTTTTCAAACGGTGTTCCGTGATGGTTTGGAGAAAGATAAAAAAAAAAGAAGCGAGGATAAATTTGAGGAGTATAAACAAAATCTTTTTAAATCCATGATCAATTTTAGTTATTGTACTTCTAAACACAATATTAATATTAGTTTTTAAAATGATTAAATCTCTTCTTTAAAAAAAAGATGGTGTGGATCGACAGTTAACTCCTATGAAAAACTACACCTTAGTCCACCTGGCTTAGAATCGAACAGATTCCCGCTGACCTCTAATGACAGTAGAATCAATCATACCAGTTCTACTGACTAACCTTGAGCCAACCCCTACGATGCAAGTGAATACCACTCTCGCTACAAATACTTCTATAGAAACGAAATTTTGTGAAACACTAGAACTTAAAAAAAAAAATAGTATCAAAAACACGAGTTTACATTAAACGTCTGCCAAGTTGGTGATCTGAAAACTGTTTGGTGGTAAATAATGATGGTGCGAAGTTTTAGAATCCTTCTTCGAATGAAATGTTTCCTTTTAATAACTGACAGACCGTGAAGCGTCTTTTAGCGGTGAATGAATACCAGAAAACAGAGAACAGTGAGTCTGTGTGATTATCGAGCCGCCTATCTCACGGTGCACAAAAAAATAACACACATACACATAGTATAGAAAGGATAGTATTTCCGTCCTCGGTGAAGGGCTGACAAAAACCCTGCCGAGATCCACTTCGACGGAAAAGAAGAAGCCCGTCTCATAGAACAAGGAAAGGTAGGAATCGTTAGTAGAGAGCTCGCAAGAACTTAAACAGGTAGCACTGCATTTCATTTCTCCTCCTTTCTAGTTCTTCTATTATTTATTACTGCCCATCCGGGTTTTTTGAACATTGACACTAATGAATTATGGATAAGTGAGGCTCAATTTGAGGAAAGTTATCCCTAGCATTTACATGCACAGAGAGAGAGAGAGAGAGAGAGAGAGAGAGAGATCATTTAAAAAACATCACCCTGACCTCACCACCTACAATAAACCAAACAGGACGAGAGAGTGATGTCTTTGTTTTTGTTTTTTTCTTCCATATAGCCTAGTGTTCTGCATTTTTAAAACTACTTTATTATAATTTTTAAACTATTATTTTTAACGCCTAGGCTATTACTAGCTTAATCGAATGTGTATGAAGGTAGTTTTAGAGGTATTGTGCCTGCATTAGCGTGGAGGGGGATGGGAAAACCACAGTGTTAAATAACAAGTTTATAATCACCTTCTGTGCAACAAGTCAAGATTCTAACCATGGCCTCAAAAGATCTTCCTGTTGCCAGGAATCTAAGTGTAGCGACTAGCACCGTACTTATTGAAAAGAAACAGACTATATTGAGCAAATCAATTAGGGGTTTCACTAGCGTAAATAATAAATCAAAATTCTCATCATTAATGCGAAAATAGTTTCTGTAATCTTCAGGGTTGTTTTCTTGTAACTCCTTCAAAAGTACCATGTTCCCTTTTTAGATACCAGTGCTTACTCCAAAATCTCCTCCTAGCACGTTTGCTTTTTCTGTTCTCTTCCTCAATAAGTCTTAGATATCGTGGCCTTGGGAATGTTTTCGGTTCTTATCTTCTTACTTCTTCCTCGAAATATCCGCAACTGTCATGCCATCGACCAATACATACAACATAAAAATAAGCGCACCCGGCAGCCGTATACAAATCCGACAACAGTCCTCAAGTTTGCTCGCCTTGGTGATGGACAAAGCTCTTAGAGGAATAGGAATTTGGTTATTTGGTATACTGGTGAAAATGATTCAAATCTTAGATCTATATTAATGTCCAGTGTTGAATATTAATATTTCAATATTATAATCAACATCTTTTTAAGGAAAAAAACCATCCTCTCTCCCTTTGATTAAATGATCTGAAATTTTTCAGCTACAAATTTATATTACCGGAATATTTTCATCTCTACATTAGTAGCAATATATTTAAAGGCTTTTCCGACGGAATAAAGATGTGAGACTGAAGATGTTCTCGTATTTTTTTCGGGAAAACATTCAGTTTTAGAAAAATTTATATAATTATTTTCTCCTAGAAAAAAAAAATGGAGCCATTTAAATGTGCTCAATTAAAGAAATAAAACGAGTGCAGTTCTAGTCTTACACTATGGTTCAACTACAGTGCTTGGTTGGATGTTAGACTGACGTAGAGCCTGCTCTAGACCCTACATAACTATTTTAATATCTCAATATTAGCAATCAAAACGAACACTTACCGGCTTCGGTGGCCGCATGGACTAGGCATCACTCTCGCAGTAGACTAGACTGCCAATGACGAGGAGATCGGGGTTCAAAATTGGGCTTGTGCACTGAGGGTGTTTATTCCTAAATGGGTTTACCCTCTACCTCTATGCAAATGTGGGCACACTTCTTCTAAATCCAACCTTCCTCATACCTATCACGAGTAAGTATTACAAAGGCGTTTAAACTGGGTAATAAGACGTAGTACTAAAAAAAATTAATTCACCTCTTTCTGAGATTTAACGATCTCAAAATTTTACCGAAAAACTTTTATCTCTCTATGATATTAATTTTTTGTTTTTATTTTTCATCAATTTTAATTTTCGCTGAAAGATTTGATAATAAATATTTCCCCCCATCCCCACCTTACACTCGACGCACAACACACTGTTAGATGACTTTATGAATTTATTAAATATACACCAACCCAGCCCCCTGACTTAGTAGGTTGCACGCCACTACTGCAGAAATGTTTCCTATTGAAAAATGACAGAATTTTTTCTCCAGTCTGGACTCCGATTGGTTCTCTATCCAAAACTAGAGGTAGAATATTACGTACCTTTCAATAAACCGTGAAGTCAGTCAGTGACACTTACTTATCCCCTTGTTCCTTGGTGGCATATCCTCAGCGGTGGCTTGACAGTTTTTGAAACGCTCATCCTCTTCCGTCCTGTTTATCGGAGATCCTACAGAACAGATAGTGGCTAGAGCTTCGTGTCCTTCATACACTGCTTTAAACAGTTTTAAACTAAGAAAAGACATTTGCATTAGGTAAACTCGATTAAAAATGTAGTCCCATTTGAGTGTGAGAAAAAAAAAGAGTTGAAATTGCAGAGATGAGAACATCCAGATAAGTGAATTAAAAAAAAGTTGGTGTGAAGATACTTTTTTTTTTTGGCTGAAGATAAGAGGATTTTAATGTGTAGTGTATGAAGGGCGAATAATAATTAAATATCTTTTGTGTGTGTGCTATTTTTAAAGGGATTGTGTATTGATAGAAAAAAAAAGCTTGTGCGCATACAAAACGAGAAGAAGTTTCTGAAAAAAAAAAAAGGAAATGTTTATAAAAACGCGTTCAATTCTTTTCTCTTTTAACTGTATGGAAAATAAAAGAACTCTATCAAAACCATTATCTTGTATAAATAGTGTAGGACTATATTCAATATCCATGTATGTGTAATTAATCTCTTTCATTTTCCGAGTAACTTTTATTTTATTTTTTGTTTCTCTTTTACCAACATAAAGAAATCACCTGAAGCTCCAAACCCAAACTTTTCACCCCTATTATAAAATAATCTAAAACTGTAATTATTATAACTAATGATTAAAAAAAAGATTAATTGTACTTAGCGAGGAAATTGCTCTCAGGAACGATGCTAAAAACAGTTTATTCTTTATAGCGCCTGCGTCAGTAAATGGGTATCTGGGTACAAATTAATTAAAGTTTAATAAAACCAAGGGGTGAAAGGACGAAGATAGAGGAATGGGGTAAGGGAGGAAAGTGGCCATCTCTCATACCGTACGCCATCTCCTTGAAGTACGAGGCACACGTGGAGACACCCACACACCCACAAAACACACCCAAAGCAAACCCACCACCTAACGCACCTCACCATATTTCCCAACATTCATTGCGGTCATGTTCGTAATCAGCGTTCTCCTCCCCTTTCCCCCCTCCCACCCTTGAAGCAAATGGTTGTGTATATGCGGGAATTCTGGGAGTGTCAGGTTGTCAGTAATGAAGTGGTTTTAACTGGACCAATGATAAACGTGCTACATCCAACACTCTGAGATTAACTTTTTTCTTTTCATTATTCCGTATTACTTACAAAACCATCAATATTCATCATGGTTCTTTAATCACTTGTCTTTTGTTAGTTTTTACGTTTTGATACAAGCGTTCTTAAAGGATCAGACCTATATACAAGGTGACCTAGCGGTCTAGGGGTAAGGTGTCAGACTTTCGTGCTGGAGGTCCGGGGTTAAATCCTCAGTCGAGGCACAAATTTATCTGATTGCCAAACCCTTCCTTCACCTCTGACAAGACGTGTATCAATCACAACTTGTGAATGTGAGGAATGCCAGGCCTCCACCGTGGTTCGGATTCCACTTTAAACTATAGGTCCTCCACTTCATCTCACAATCACCCTACATTACACATTAACGTAATGAGTATAACCCGAACGGTTAGTAAGAGCGGTGCTATATATAATAATAATCTATATACAGTCCTGGATTAACCACTAAGCAATATAAGCACGTTCTTAGGGACAAAGGGAAGTATTTTTGCATTTCAATTTTGCCCTTGCAAATTTTTTTTAAATGCATAAACTTATAATAAAACTTTGTATTTCTTTCTGTTTCCATAGTTATAAGTATATAATTGGCTGCTGCTATTTAGTCTTAGATACAATAATAAAATACGACTTATATTTAAAATAGTTGTGTGCTCTGGCGTGAGGGATGGTTTAAGAAAAGTGTATTAAAATGTCTTATTTAACTCCATCCCTTAAGGTGAGACAGACGTGAGATGCGAGAAAATACTAGTGTTTTTGAAGTTTTTTTATGACAAAACGTTTTTTGCTAAAATAAAATAAAATATTGTTCACTACAAACATAGAGTTTTATTTTCTTCACATGTTGGAATCAAAAGTTCCTAATATCTATCATGAGTAGAGCAGCATTAGAGAGAACTTTTTAAATGAAAAGAAAAAGTTGTCATTATATTCCAGAACACCCTTGACAAATATTCAAGAAATTTTGAGATTATCATGTAATAAAATTAAACTCTATGTTTGTAATGGAGAAATATTTTATTTATTTCTGCCAGAAAATGTTTTGCCAAAAAAACTGCTAAAACACTGGCTATTTGTCGCGTCCCCTTTCATCCCACCTTAATGAGTCTTAGGGCCAGTTTCATAGTCAAACTTAGCATGCCTAAAGTGCGATTCGATACTAAATACAGGACGACACCTACCTAGGCCAAAGGAATGGGCCAGTTTCGCATATGAAACTGGCCCACTCCATTCAATTTCAGGTAGGTGACGTCTTGTATTTAGTATAGCACCGCACTTGAGGCGTACTAAGTCTGACTATGAAACTGGCCCTTAATGTCTTTCCAGATAAGCAATGTAAGGGCAAAAGGGTTACCATTATTGGGCTGTGCTTAGGGAATCAGTGTCCCTAATCTGGTTCTGCATATATGGTAGCTTTGAGGAGAGAGGTTTTGAGTAATGGACGTACAAAACCAGCGTCATTCGAACCTCGAACCACCCTAAAAACCGGTGTTGGTGAGTTGGGTCCCGGAAACCTAAATCAAGTATTAGTTGAGTCCCGTCATGCTTTACGACTTTACGAGATAGAGTCCTATCCTGTTTGAAATAAAAGGAGGTTGACAGAGTCGTCACCCAAAATGTGTATGCTGTCTATCTTATCTTTCTTCGTGTCAAAATAAACACTAGGTTTTTGACAAAAATTTAAGCACATGGTTTTAGTGAAGTCTAACCTTGGTGTTTATTTTTTCTCTAACATTAGAATTTTCTCCTTGATTAATACCTCTTTTTATCCAACATTTTTTGACTTTCTAGACGCCTTATTCCTACACTTGACGTAAGTTATGATTGTGACTCAAACAGCACATCAACTAGGTTATTATAGATGTTTGGATGTCCTGTATAAAAAGCGTTGTTCAATTTAGAATTAAAACTTTCACCATTGTTTGATATTCAATTTGTACTTGCGAAGAATTGAACCCACATGATAGGGAGTGAAGTGGACGGGGGGATTCTGCTTCGGGATATATAAATTTCAAAAATGTATTCGGTAAACTGAAAATCCTGATATCTTCTGATGGCTGAATTGTCATCAAGTCATCTATAAAACAGTCAAGACATCACCAGGGTTTTAAAAGGTCAGTACAAAACACTATTTAAAAAATAACTCTTCTTGAAATTGGTGTCTAGTACACTTCAGTGAGGCCAAAGTTTGAATTTGCATCCACCAATTTGGCCCCAAGTGAAACAGGCAACTTTATTTGCTTATCTGGCCTCACTTCCTCTGCTGCAATATGGATTTTTGCTTCAAATTCTATACAAATTTCAGAGGGTAAGAATGTATAACCGAGATAATTGCAGTTATATACCAAATGTTGAACGCTAGCGCATAAGTGTGTTTACATTTGTTTGGCAACAAGAAAAATACTAGACATACATACACGTCAGGCTTAAGATCATGGATTGTAAAAATTTGGTTGAAAAACTTGGGGCAGTCCTGTCTATATAAACCTTATTAGCTTCACACAAATTTTTTAAATTTGTTCCGTGGAATAACTAACTATAGGCCTTACGTGATTTTCACTAGACACACATTTTTCACCATTATTGGTTTTATGTCATCGGATCTAAAGCTTCATTCGTTGACTCAGCGCTAGTAGGCAACCGAGAATGGACAGAAAACGAACACGTGTATTGATGAGTGACAAATCATAGTTCGTGTGAGTAGTTACATACTCCTTATTTCAATGCCATACGAAGTAGTTTTGATGGCTTTAAGAAATATTTTCTAAGCTTTCCTTTTTAAATTATTGTTCAACTGTTGCTATTAAGAACTTTCTTTGCATTTCATCATGGTTATGTTTTTGTGTGGTTTTCTGGTATAAAATTACTTGAAGACAGTTTAAAAAAAAACACATGTTCTTGCAGTGAGTCCAGCGCTCAACATCGTCTTTCAGAAGTTTATGAAATCGGAACTTATACCCTTGATCACTATCATAGGCTTCTACTTCTCACAAATTCCCCGATAAGAACGTGATGAGAACGAAATTGAAACTTATTAATTCTGGCAAATATCAGTAAAAGCACCATTTATACATCCACTGTAAACCATGAGAGATTTAACTAATATGTCGCTCTTGAACTGCACGTGACCAATTTAACTATCTTTATGTTTGTAGACAAATCCTAGGGACCCAATTCTCACGCATCCTAGAAACTAATATGTGTTAATAAAGTTTTTACTCGTTTTGTGATCCTTGTGGCCTTATATCCATCGGTGAGGATATTCCTCATCTTTGGGGGTGTGATCCTGATGCCTTATATCCATCGGTGAGGTTATTACTCACTTTAAAATACTTTGTAACAGTGTGGTACATTTAACCTTAGAATGCCATTTGACGCAGTTACAAGGGCGTCCTGCAGGTAGGTGTAGTTCAGACACGTGACCAGTAGAGGGTTGTACTAATGATTTCAGAGCTATGGTTGCGCATTCGCACTTAAGAGACAACTGTGAGACAGACGTACAAAAGGTACCGAATCGAACAGTGAGCAACTTCCATACCATCTGTGCAACTTTGAAATACAACAGTAATATTTTTAAAGTGTGAACCAATCGTCCGATATCTGTTTGTTGACAATAATATTAATTTGGGCTCTAATGCATTTAACCTTGTCACGTTTAAAACCACTTCCACGGCTCTTGTTGGAAGGAAATGACAGAGATAGAAAGAACGAGGGGATTCAACGGTGGTGGACACGCAAGTGTGGCCATGTTTTGGACACTCACCACTACTTGATGTTGTAGCGCCACCTGCGTCCTCCCGTGACACAAATTATAACTATACACACAAACAAACTAGTTGTTGTTTGGATTTTATGAGAGGAGGGGGGAAAAAAAAGAGGCTAAGCTGGGTGAAAACAACTTTCATTATACAACAAAGTTGTTGTTATTTTTTACTCTCCAAGGGAGTCTCTTTAATAACGAGCTAAAGTGATGAGCTTTTGGGGACGAAGTGAGGGGGGGAAAGAGTGTGGGAGGGAGGGAAAAAAACTCGACGAAAAATGAATCTCATAACACATGTCACCGTTTAGTTTACACTCGCCACACTATATTATTTATGATTTTAATTTTTCATCCACTTTATTAAGCAAATGTGCTAACGCTTTGGCTTTGTATTTGTATGCGTGTATGTGAATGTTCGTGTGCTTGGAATGAGAGGTATACTTTTTTTTTTAATAAGCTCTCTGAATGCAGCTCTAAACATTTATGAAAATAATCATCCAATCCATTTTGTGTATAAGGAAGTTTTGCCTATTCTTGGCTAGAGCTTTTTTTGCTCCGTTTGCCTGTAGAGCAAACTGTTACTTAAGAGACCGTCTCACCCTACGGAGAACTCATAGCTTACATTCCAATTTTCATATGAAGGGCTTGGCCATCATAATAGTTATTGGATCTACTTTAACGTATTCATACATCAAATAATATGACTCTGCAGCTGTTACTTTTTGTAGATATTACCAAAATTTATAAAATAGCACTAATAAAATAAATAAATATTTTCAATTTTGGCAGCAAAAAATTAGGTTTGGATTTTACAAAATATCCTTTATATGCAAATTGAATCCATAGGCAATATAGCTTGGCTTGGCTTCTCATCTTAGTGTGTGATATCCTGGAGTTTATAAGAAAACAATTGAATCTTTATTAAAATGGGTATGTTAAATATAAAATAGCATGGTTTTATTAAATTTATCAGTAGTATTTTTTATGGTAATTTCTAAAACTAAAATATAGGAATAGCCATTTAAACAGGTTAAATTACGATTCTGAGACGTTCAAATTTTATTTTACAAAAAAATGCAGGTCACAAAAACTTTTATAAAAGCCATAAAACTAGAGTTTAAAACTTTATTTTATAGTTTTATTGTGGCACACTAAGCCGGTGACTCAATCTAAATATGACGGAACATATGTACACTTTTAACTATAAATTTTCAACGTTTAACACAAAAACCTTAAGAATATAAATATATTACAATTAATACATCGTAGATGTTATGGTAAAAACAACATTGATAAACAATATATTCTTTATTTTTCGCACGGCACCTTACTACCCGTTCGAGATATATACACAATATATTTAATAACTAGTATAATGTCTTAGGGACGAAGGAATAAGAAAGGTTGAATTTAAATGAAGTGTACCTGAATTTGAACGGGTAGAGGGTGGAAAACCATTTAGAAAGACCCAATCTCAGTACATAGGATTTGAAACTTAATCTCTCCATCAACGGCAGTATAGTTTATTGCAAGAGTGACACCTTAGACCATACGGCCATCGAAGTGGGTGGGTGTGAATATTAACGGACACAATACAGTACAAGAAACTTTAATATTTAATTAAAATATCTAGTTAGCGTTGGCTTCCAGCTTAACAAACAAAAGCTTCTTTAGCTTATTGCTAGTGTTTGTTTTATTCCCGTAATACCTATTAACCTTCACAGGCTATTTTATTTTTACTTTTTACTAATTATTTGGAATCGAAAATGCCTAGTGAAAATCAGGAGGAAAAATTCTTCTCGTTTAATTAATACGTAAAAATATTACTCACCCAAAAAATAATCATGCAAAAGAGTTCTCCTAAAAATATACACATCCATAATAATTAATATATTTTAAAATCAAGTCAAGTCAATTTTTGGACTTGCAAAATTTTTCCCTTAATCTAACGTTTATATGTTTACACCAACTATGACTTCGTGCATTGATATTATAGTGTATTAGATGGATTAATTTCAAAAACAATATGTGAATAAATGTTTTTGTAAGAGTCAATTTTACTCACAATTTTCATGTTTTCTGTATCCACAAGTCTATTACAGCAGAATGTTGGGACAAATTTATCCACAAGTTTTTATTAATAATAGAGTTAGTGGAAAACCTATGTAACTTAAGTTATTTCTGTAGTAAAATAATATTGTTTCATAATAAAATACATTTCCTTTAAAAAAATTAATTGGAACAACCACAAAAAACTAACATTTCAATAAAACTAAACTTGTAATGAACATATTTAGACTAAAGAGCAAAGCTTTCGAAATTAGGAATAGCTTACAGCACATACGCTATAATAACGAACTATTTCGAATCAATATGGCTTCATTAATATTGGCTTTCATTAACTTAACGCGTCCGTTGTGACAACATTAAAAGAGAGAGGGAAGTTTGCCAGTCAATGGAGTGTAAAGAATCTCATTACGTTTACAAAATGACTAAATATAGTTGAACCGTTTGTTATATCACGCTTTCACTAGGAACAGGATGTTATGTGACGAGGAGTTAAATGAGGGAGAGAAATAGAGAGATTTTATGGATGTATGAAAATGAGATATAGTAGAAGCTTGGTAGGGGAAGATAATAAGAGAGAAATAGAGACATGGTGATGAAAGAAAATATGATAAAACTATAGATATGGAATGGAAGAAAATATGAGAGAATTAGTTGCATGGTAATGGGAGAAATTACAAGAAAGTTACACATGTGTACGGGAAAAAAAAAATATATATATAAGAGAGAACTAGTAACATGTTAATGGAATAAAATTGGGGATAATTAGTTATATGTTAAGGGAAGAAAGTAAGAGGGATACAATGATATGGTAAGGAAGATTTGGTGACATACAAATGGAAGAAAATAAAAAGGACATGGCAAAAGCAAAAATTAAGATTATTAATCAGACGAGATGCAATCATACATATATAATTCCAACAAAAGTTCTAAGGAAAGGATAAATTAACCACACCCACTCCAAGAAAAAAATGCGGGTTAGTTAATATCTCACAAACAACTCAACGCATCAATAAGAAGTATACTGTATATAACTAGCAGTTTGACCCGTTCTTCGCACCAATCACCTATATCAAATTAAAACGTTCAGACCCGCTTCGGTGGCGTAGTTGGCTAACGCGCCAGTCGTGTTGATCCAGACCACCGAGGACGGGGAGATCGAGGTTCGAATCTCGGTCGGGTGAACTGGGGGTGGTTTTTCCTAAATGGTTTTACACTCTCCCTCCACGCAAATGCGGGTTCACCTCCTCTGACTTCAACCTTCCCAATTCTTAATCCATTAGTGTAATTAGTACTTAAGCGTATAACCCGAACGGGTAGTAAGACGTGGTGCTAAATAATAATAATAATAATAATAATAATAATAATAATAATAATAAAACGTTCAGCATCCGGTTGCCAACTTTTTGATAGTTATTCTTTGTACAGTCCTGAGCTAGTTATGGCAATCACAAAACAATATAGGTAATTAATAAATTAAAATAAATTAGAGATTTGGAACAAAATCTCACCGTGTCAACAAATTAAGTTCACAAACAAACACAATCCATTAACGCAATATTTACCTGAGTCCGATCATAAAATAATATAAACGAACTAATAGACATAGTTACCGAAATATGTTGGAAGAAAGAACAATACAGTTCACAAAAGAGCGTAAATAAATAATATACTCTATCACAGAAAACATAATCTTCTTCCAAAGAGCATCACGGCTCTTCGAGCTAATTCACCAGAATTTTTTTACACTAATCGTTATGTCACCGCTATATAGGCGCTAGTTAATCTAGCAATTTTTTTCTTTGCTATTTTAAAGCTAATAATCCCATTTAAGATAATCTTTAGTTTTTGTATTAGATTATTTTTAGATTTTTTTGTATTCTTGTACAAAATTCAAATTTTCTACCATATTTAGAGTTTTTTTATACTATCCATTTCCAACCCCCTATTTTTAATCACAAACTTTCCATCTTTATGGTTATTGTGGAGTGGTACTCTTACAAACTTGACAAATTTAAATTTTCTTCCATGCTGAAAAGATTTTAAGCTCTTACCTAGTCTCCAAACAATTTTTCAGTTCTCACATTCCCATTTTGAAATTCTAAGAGTTATTTGATTATTTTTATGGTTTAATTACATGCATACCAATTTCTAAATTTAAATTACACCGACAAATAGTTTGTTATATTAGTCTAATAATTTCGAGCTCTTCCATCTCACGGGCTTCAATTTTTAAATTATATGCTTAGACGTCATTTGGCTCTCCAGGAAGTTCTATTGACTTGCATGTCAAACTTTAAATATATATTATAAAAAAAACACAGAAATATTTTTTATAATTGTTTTAGAAATCTTGAGGGGACCACATTGCCCACTTACGCTTCTTCATTTTGAAATCCAAGGATTATACCTTAATGGTTGTTTGAGGTTATTCTTATACCATCTTTAACCACACTGAAAATTAATTTATTATTTTAGTTTTGGGAAGTTTGAAACTCCCATTTCACGAGCCCCCTTTCTACATAGTAAATATTTAACATCTTTTTTGTTAGTGGAGTAATCCCTATAAGCTCCTATCAAATTTCAATTTTCAGCGTTACATCAAAGTTTTCTTTTTCGTTTTACTTATTCCCCCCTCCCCATCGTCTCCTTCCATATTTTCTCCATTTAAAACCTTCACTCCTTTATGGTTAATTTCTTGCTGAATTTCAGTGTCCTATCGTATAGAAAAGTAGTTGTTTCTATTAGTTTTAGAGATTGCAGCCCGAGCCCCGTTAAAACAACTTCTACTTAGAATTCAGATTTTAAGACAAATATAGCTAAGCATCATACCTGACTGCCAAATTTAAATTTTCTACCCCAACTCATTTTTTTCCTAACTCATCACTTCGCGAAGCCCCATTTTGAAATTTCCCAATTTTAGTTTTTTCCGGTTATATGGGACAATCCCGCTACCTTACTGCTAAGCAGAAGTTCAAGTTTTCAGGCCAATGGGTTGGAGAACCACGGAACTGAGTCAGCGATTCCCACACCTTTATTCCCCTCTCCGCGCTCTCAGAATAAGAAACTTGAAAAACCCTTAAAAATCGCCCCAAGTCTAGAAAGGAGCCTTCAATTTAAATTATTAAGCTTATTTCCCACTGGTTAAAAAATATATACATTGATTTTGAACAATTTTAACTCCCCTTTTTTTTACCCCTTAGAAGTCGAATTTATTAAAACCCCGTCTTATGTTTTTCCTAGGGCTTAAAAAGGAAACTTAAACTTTCATTTTAAATTTCAATCTCCACTAAGTTAACTGGTCCAAAAGAAATATAAGTGATCTAAAAAAATTGTCAACACCTTGTTTACCCCTTGGTGGTCAAATTTTGCAAACACAGTCTTATCTCTTGTCTAAGGCCTAAAAAGAACCTTCACGCAAATTACAAGTTTACCGGCTCGGGGTCGGGGAAATATAGTGGTGTGTGAGTGAGTCAGTCAGTGAGTCGGTTTTGCCAAGAGAGTGGAAGATATGAATAAATAACGAAACTAAAAGTAGGAAAGTTATATTGGTGCCAGGAAACAGGAGCGAGCCGGAAATAGGGGAAAGGTGTTTGAGAAAGGGGTTGGGACGTGAGAGAAGGAGAAGTAAGAGTGAAAGCGTTAATTCGTTCATGGAAAACTGACCGACAAAACTATTTTTTTCAAAACATCTTTTGATGTTTGTATTGGTTTATCTCTAAGTTATTTGTGTAACATTCCAATTCGTCGATTGACGTCCTTCCATTGGGATCGCACACCACAAACGTTTGCGCGCGTGCGCAGAAGCAAATAGAAGGACTAAGCCTAATTACTGATGGAACTCGGGGTTGAGTGAACGAGTGGAGTAGAATAAATTGGACAAGCGAGAAAGGAAGAGATGTAGGGTTGTGGTGGAGAGGTGGAGAAAGGGAAGGCGAAGAGGAGTAAAGGGAATGGATTCCACCCGTTGGCAAAGCTAAGTCCCAACAAACCTAGGTTTATGAGTGGGGGTGGTGGGTGGATGGGGGGGCATTAAAATTGATCCTCATCACTAGGTCTAACTTTCAGACAAATTGTTTCCAATGCGTCAGGGATTTCACCCTCCATTACACAAATATAATATCACTCTGAAATGTGTCTGGATATTTCAAGTAAAATTGATTGATATGAAGGAGTAATTCGTTTTTTATGCTAACGGTGTGACCTAGTGATATTACCCAAGGTGTGAGCTGTGACATTGCTGGTCCGTTTGAGATTGCTACGTTTCTGATACATTATAGGGTTTAAATTGGGTTGGGGGGGTGTAAGGGGACATGAGATCAAATCCTTAATCTCCACTTTTAACAATGTGGTGTGGTTATAAAACAAACTCTTGTCTTGAGGTTATTAAGAGGTCTGGATATTACAGCAATGAGACGCGTTGAAGACGTTTAAAAATCTCGCATTATTTTAACAAGTCGTTTGATAATTTTTTAATATTGTTTTCAACAAAATGCGGGCGAAAATTACTATCAGATTTCTGACGATTTTTGTTAAGTAACGATTTATGATGATGGTGATGACCCGTGCATTCCTTACGGTTGGGCAGTAATTGAGACGTTATGATTTGTGATTGTCCATCGGTTGGTGATAATTATGATGATATTAATGTTCTACGCAGTGATGATTTGTTAGTGCGTGGTGGTTTGTAGGTGCGTAGTTTCTAGAACTCACTTTAATGATAGTAACTGGAAAATATTTGCACACTTATTGAGGGTTTCACCATTGTTATATTAATGAATAAACAAAATATGATTAATTTTTAATACTCGTATACTATTTATTGAACTGAATTACACACCCTTAAGATTGTAACTTGAAATTTAGAGAGACATAGATCTTGCTTGTGTGACTAAAGGATACGGACTTTTTTTTTCCAGTCTTTTCCAGCCCTTATATACTGCTGCCCTCTACCTATGCTGTTGGAAGTAAAATCTGGCCACGTTTATTAGATATAGAACGAAACTGAATCTTTTTCTGCATATATTGTAACTGTCGTAATTTTTAATTTTACTTTTTGAAAACATTTTATAGGTTTAAAACACGTTAAAATAAATAACAATTGATTAAAATGATATTAATAATAAAATATTAATTTAATTTAGAACTTAGTAATGGAAATATTACAATTCAAATTTGCCTAGTCATTCATGGCTGAAGCATAACAGGATGATCTAATTACTGTTATTTAGCTTAGATGAGAAAAATTATACTTCATCCATGATTTTCAGATAAATAAGAGGGGCCCAAATCAGTATCATTAAAATTAAAAAAATAAAATTTTGAATTAAAAGATTTAAAAAAATAACAATGATCTACTCGAAAATGCTTACTTCTGAGATTAAAGCAAAAGGTTATACACCTTGACCTAACCTTCCTCACAAGAGAAAATTTTAAGATAGTATGTGAATGTTTTATAGAGTATTATGTAAGTTATCACATATTTTTAAAAACAATGTAATCTTAAAATTTAAACAATTTAACTAGTCAGAGCTTATGCCTACATTTTGGTGAAAACGATATTAAAATATATCAAACTACTTCAAAAATAATCCAGGATTTCTAAACGTCTGCAAAGATTTCTTGGTGCTCTACTATACAACCCTCTTAAGGACTTGGCCTAACTGTAACGTATCGGCAAGTCAAGAAAATATTTTCCATATTAATGTGCTTACGTTATATTTGCTGAGTTTTAAATATATATAACATTTAAACAAAAAACACATTTTAAAAATATTATCAAAAATAATTTTACATCGTCACAATTTATTTTTGATTTTGGAGTAGTTTTTGTGTAAAAGCATTATTTAAATTTGTCTTTAACTTAAATTATTTGTTTTATTTATGAAAAGGGCCTGTAGGAATATTTCTATCAGAATGTGGATTATAAAAGTACATGGAAACATAATATGTACATCTAGGAAATTAAACAATAAAGGGGTACTTTTGAAGTGTACATTAATACTGTCCAGGAGTAAATAGTAGAGTGAATGTGTATACTCGTCAGAGGAAGAGGGGGATTGTTACCAAATATCATAAATAATAAACCTCGCTGAATAAATTGCTAATTTTTTCCCCCTCTCTAAGCTGAGATGCAAGATTCAACAAGTTCAAGAAGTAACCTCCTTAGCAAAATAGCTTTGAATTCACCACAGGATGGTAAATAACGAGGAATAGGATGTAATTTTTTGTTACAGAGACCAAATAAATTCTAAATGTTAAAGAACAAATATAGTTTGTAACTGCAACTGTAGCACTGCTGGTCTTTATTTTTTAGCTCATATTAGTAATCAAAGCTTTTCAATTAATAGTAATACAGTTCTTTTTTTTTAATTTAAAGGGTTTTCCAAATAAACCGGAGCTTTCAATAATTGTGATTCAGATAGACGGGGTTCTATTATATCAAAATAAATTTACATTATTATAAATAATTAAAGGATTCCAAAAATGTAATAATTATGACTAATTTTTATTATATTATATTTGGAAGAAGGTATAGGAAAGGTAGATAGAAACATATGAAAGGAATGAACACAATATGGCTTTTACAATGAAAAGAATAACATAGTTCACACTTTACATTGCTGCCATTTGACAAAAAGGTAATGGTTGCCTCTTAAGGAAAATCGATCGTCACCACCCAATCCCCCAACCTATGTTTCATTCTATCGTAACTCATCAGAGAGGAGTGGGAAACGTGCAACACAACTTCCTAAAAGAGAAACAAAAGATAACACAAAAGGGAGAAAATGGAAAATTGTAAAGAATGATAGGACACATAGATAGGAACATGTAAAAACTATAACATAAAGGACAAACACAGGAACATGACAATGGATGCGAATATATAATATACCTCTATAAGGAAAGAAACCTCTTTTCGCTTAATGAGGTAATTGTATTATTTTTGGATTTGGGTGGTGACAATCGATTTTCTTTAAGAGGCAACCTCTTTGTCCAATGGCAGCATTGGAAAATGTGAACTGTGTTCTTCTTTTCATTGTAAAAGCCATATTGTGTTCGTCCCATTTATATTTTTCTATCCACTTTTCCTATACCTTCTTCCAAATATAATACAATTTACCTGATAAAGCGAAAAAAGATTTTCCTTGTAGAGATGGTTCATTTTTATTTTATAAATTTTTAGACGAAATGGAAAGTTTAATCTCAAATTATGTCACAAAACTACACACAATTAAAGTTGTCTGATTTAAATGTTTTAAATCTTATATGGGTTTCTTAAAAATCCGATTGGCAACAATAAAGATAAACAACCGAAACGGACAGTTAATTTTTGTCTTGTAATAATTTCCTTTCAAGGTAATAAGGCAATTTTGGGCAAAAATTAAGTGTAGAGGAGGATAGTCAAAACCGAAAGTTTGTCCGGGCACAAAATTATTCTTGAAACGGCCATGGTAAGAGATTTGATAGACATACGGTAAATGGAATGAAATAATTAGCCACTCATTTGTAAATAAATACTTTACGTTGTAGTTGGTTCTGATTTCGGCGAATTGACACAAAATACAAGGGTTCTCGATGTGTAAGAACAGTGTGTTTTTTCAACTTTTTGAAAAAATACAAATATATTTTTCCCTAAACACAACACTTTACAAATAAATTATGATATAATTTTGAAATTAATATTTATATTGTTTATTCTGATCGCCTTTTAAAAACTAAATAAATCACAGTTAAAAATGTTTTAGAGATTATTATAATCGATTTTGAATTCTATAAATGTAACTTTTCATATCACATATATTAATTTATAATAAAGATATTGTAAACTTGAAATATATTTGCATTTTACCGGAAATTTGCTTCCCACTAATAAATTACTGACGAGTATCAAAAACCCCAAGGTTGTATTTTATTATATACTGTACACAGATTTATATGAAAACCTATTCTTCTTCGATGACACACATTTTTTACTAACAAAAACAACCCTAAGTTAAATATAGGTGCTTAAAATATTTCACCCGATTTTTTAAAATGTTTTATCTCGATTTTTTGTGTGAAAAAAACTCCTTTAAAAAATAGATGGATTTTCTTTAGTTTAAAAAAAATTGAAGACAAGCTCGCACGCAATCCTGCACTCAACTGTCAGTAAAGAGCGAAATATGGGCCCCTTCCTATCCCTTCAAGCTGTGCAGGAAGTAGCCAGCTAAAAGAACATCTGTACAACAATCCAGGAACACCGTTTCTCTTAGCTAAAGAAACCTGGGAACGGCGAAGAACCGAATTTATAAGACAATTACTGTTGCTCGCCTTTTTTTTAAAAATGTATCATTGCACCATTCAGCCGCTGAAAATACAAAATGGTCTTCCGGTCGAAACGTTTTGAACAATGCCGTGGCGTTCTATAACAACAAATTTTGCCGAGGATTTCCTTAAGGACACCACCTACTTGAAGGGAATTATCTTCACTATATGGTACTTATTATAGGATGGCAGTTCCGAAGTTTAAAAACCACTATAATAATACTCAAGTGTTTAGAATTTTCTGTGGTGGACCAATTAAAAATGTATTTATTTAGAAACACTAGTCTACCTTTCCAAACAATTACAGTAATCTCATAACTGTGACGTATCGTGTGAAACGTCTTTGAAAATGGAATAATTTCACATTCAAATGATAAAAACAAATATATACTCAAAATACAGGGCTTTAAATCCTATGGGTACATGATGTGACCGTTAAACTCTATTTTGGCGTGAATAAAATATTGGCATACCAAATCTTTTACTAAATAACGCAGGATTTCTGGATATCTGCAATTCATCTCAGTACCACAGTAAGCAGACCCCTTAATATTATATATGATTTTGCTTTTCAGAGGAGTGTCCTGAAACCATTAATTTGAAGGGCACTTAACCTAAAAGGTAGCAGTTTTACCTTAAAGTATTTACCTTATAAGACACGCCATGGTGGAACCTTGCAAAGAAAGCTTGCTACCGTTCAGGGTAGACGATGGATACATTCTATACATAAAAATCTTATTATGTACAACAATTGTTTCAAAATTTGATTTGTTAATAATATATAAATGTTTTTTAAAAATAAAGTAATGAATTTGAATCATAAGAACTTGAAATGCTAACAATAATTGTTTTTAATTGTTTTCAAAATAGTGAATACAAGATCTTTGCAACAAATATAAGAACAGTTTCATATTTCCAAAATTATTTTCACGTAATTTTTTTTTACCACCAAGTTTATGTACTAATTACGCTAGTGTTTTTAGGGATGAGGAAGGTTATATTTTTAGGGAGTGTAACCTCATTTTCGTGGAGGTGGAGTTGAAAACCATTTTGGAAAAACTAACCTCAGTATAACTGACATAGATTCGAGCCTCTATCTCCACGTCATCGGCAGTACTAGTCTACTGCGAGAGTAGCGCGTTAGACCATGCAGCCACCGAAGCGGGTGTGTAGTTAGTCATTGCCATCTTGATGAACTCTTTATACACTCAGTTCACATTGCTCAAGTATATTATCGATAAAAAAACAGATATGGTTGCTGTAAACTAGACTCCATGTTTGTAAAAACACTATGAATGTGGCTGACTCGAGTACCAATAGTAATTGGGAAAAACTTCCTACCGAATCTAGAGTAAAACATCTAAGATCAGTACAAAATGTCCCTTTGACAGGCTACTTCTGTCGCAAACTGGTATGTCTCATTAAAAAAGTAAAAAGTCCCTCAAACATTCCGAGAGAAGTCCGAATCATGCAGTTGAGTTGCTATTTCTGGATTATTTTTATTAGGTTGACTAACTCCAATAGCAATATCAATAGCGTATGGACTAGTGTTACTACCATTAGCGAGGGGTCTCTCCAACATGGGGGTGGTAGACAACACCATGCAGTTGAGAATGTTCCTTTCTCTTTATGTAATATTATGTCTTAAGCCTTGCTCACACGAAGATAGTAAACCATGACAGCAGCTGTCACAATACTGTCACCGTGTGAACCGATATTACTGTCACTGTCAGACTGCCATGACAGCACTGTCGCGAATCAAATCATTTTGATATTTGATATAGTGTGACAGTATAGCTGCCGTGACAGTACCGTCAACTATCACAATCACTTGCACCGTGTTAACCGGTCTGTAGCGACAGTGAGCAATTTCCTTTTCGCGCCATGCACGGGCAGGTGTGTTGTTGGAGTTAAAGTTATTTGATTATATAGCATTATTGTTCGTGTTGTGTGTTTTACGTATACTTTTCTTGTAGGTGTGTTGTTTGAGTTTAAGTTAATTGATTTATTAGATCAAGGATCTTTCAATGTTAGCTACTCTAGCAGTGTATTTGATGAACCTGGATTAATTCTATGTGCCACCAATTTTCTTATCCACTTTCTTTTTTTTTTTTTTGTACGTCTATTTACCTCTATAGCCATAATTTCTTCATCTACTCTAGCAACTGCCTGAACAAGTTCCACCATTTCACGGTGGCTGCGGTATTCCCTCTCACACTATCACATTGATTTCAATTCACCGTGTGAACGTAGACTGCTGAGGCAGTAACTATCACTCACTATCATGACTTCTACGGTCATGACAGTACTGTCACCGTGTGAACAAGGCTTTAATTTAGACGACTCTAATACCAATAAAGTATATACTAGCATTGCTATCATTGCTGAGAAGTCCCTCCAACATGGCGGGTGAAAAACACACAATACAGATGAGAATACTCTTCTAAATGGCTTCTTCTGTTGTTTCTTGGCTGTCTCAAATACAAGTAGAGTGTGACCTAGAATTGCTACGATTGCTTAGCAAAACACCCAACATGGCGGGTGAAAGATACACAATGCAGCCGAGAATACTCCTCTATTTGGATTCCTCTTTCTTGACTCGCTGCCTCCTTGAATCCCAAGATACTCATCTGTCACTCTCTTCTAAGTTGTAGCAGTGCCCCCTTGGGGCAATCGAGGATAATTTACTTCTCTCTAATTTGCTACGGCTCCTCTCCTTAATATAGTGCCTAGAGACTTCTAATGTCCGTCTGTTTGTTCAAATTCAGGCATTCCCCCCCCTCCTTCCCCTTACCATCATCTTGGTACTTTACGAACGGAGATTGTGGTTCTGTCCCGCTTTTGAGATGAGGATTATGCGGTGGGTCGATAATTTGATCTTAAGTTAAAGGAGATATCGTTGATAATGTGAGATGTTTTACACACAGCATTCTGACTTTGACAGGGAACATACAACCCTTATACTTCCATTATATTACTTATGATGAGATTTTTTAAAATCAAGGCTAATTATTTCTAATGGGGGCGCTCATCACTTTAATTTGATTTCTTTGATTAGAAAAAACTCAATACGAATAAAAAACTCAGGGAACTTGGACTTTTATTGTATGAACTATACCAAAGTTGACTTTAAATAAAACTTATAAATTGTCCTGGATTTTTAAAAAAAAATTGTACATAAATCATCACTTGACCAGGATAGTATATAAAGGTAAGTTTTCAAAATTTCTAGTGGTTTAAAAAATTAAATATGGTAATTTTCAAAATGTATAAGTCTATATAATAATGTCTGCAATACAAATATTATTTTATAGTTATTACCAATTATTATTCATTTTGATGCCCCTTTTGTTTTTAATATTTTCGATACCAATATTTACTGTAAATTTGCCCTAGATCATCTAGGTATTGATGTCCCATCTCGGACCTCTCATAATCAAAAATAGTTTTCTCTCAATACATCTTACAAGGTCAGTCTTATTGGCCACTGTGCAAATTCTAGATTTGTCAAATTCAACATTCATCACAAAAGAAGAACGAAACTCAGAGAGTTATTTAAGGAACTCCTATATCATTCATTTAATCAGTACATATATTGTATCTAATATCTAAATTCCCATGATTTAGCTTAGTGTTTTTTATTTTTATCAATATCAATATCAATGCTGATTGATTTTAATTAATTCTCTTCATTAATTTAGTTACTATTATTAATATTTGTTTTATCATGTATCAGCTATTTATTTGTATGTATCATTCTTTGAAATTAAGTAGAAGACAAGGCTAACGCTTTAACTTTGCCAGATAAATAAAGGTCCTTATTATAAAAAATGTTCATATATTATTTATCCTAATTACTTTCAAATCGTTATGAATAGAAATTAAGACTTTCTTATTTAAGATTAAAAAAATCTATGCTTTGGAGAGGAGATAAATAACAGCTTATTAATCAGAAACACTCCATTTATTATGTAAACATTTTATGGATTTTATAATTGAAACTTGATTTGATAAAATTAATATTTTGTGTTGTTTATGTTTTGTAAATATTATATAAAAGTTAAAATGATATTTTTGTTATTTAGGCATTAAATAATATTCTTTTAAAACTACTATTACCAAGCTTTATGGCGGGTTTTATAATTACTGGCAAAAATTTCGATTTCATGAAGACAAACACATCAACAAGACCACTGGTCATTGATATCCCGTGTGCAGTATTTAAAATTCACCATTTGCTAAATTTATACATTCTCTACTCTATTGCATATAGAATCTCAAGCCCCTAAACAGACTTTCTAATATATTTTTTTTAAAAAGATGATCATTCCATATTTTTTGATAATAATAAGATTAATAAAACAATTTAAAATACCGACTCGGTATCATTGACTTTTTTTACAAGTCTTTATTTCTTTCTGTCTCGACTTTGTTTAGCTTACCACTAAAGTTCTATTAAGGATGTTACCAACCTGTGACGTCATGACAGGCCAAGATAGAATTACCAATGTTAATGAATGTAAGTTTTATTCAGCGAGTTTTAAAGATACAACGTTGAAAAAAACCCAGGCATTCTTAAATAGTTCTAAAAAATAGTTTTACAATGTCACAAAATTATTATTTTTATATTGAAGTAGATTTTTTATAAATGTATTTTTTTTATAAATCATCTACAACTTAGGTTATTGGTCACGAAAATTACCTGTATGAATCTTCCTGCCAGGATGTAGATTAAAAAAGTCCATGGAAGCATATTTCTATCTAGAATAGGAAACAAGAAAAAGTTGATTCTAAAAAGCAAGTCAATGTTTCAAGGCGCAAATAGTATAGTAAGTGTGTAAACTCGTCAGAGGGAGAGGGTAGGCAATATCAGTAGATAAATAAGAGGCTTTGCAGGGTGAACTGCTCATTTTATCCCCTCTATTTCTATTCCATACATTGGCGTCTAGGTGTGATTATGCTTATATAATTATCTTAGTTGCATCAAGTAAAGATGTAACCCACTTGGCAAAATAGCAAACGTAAATTCCATTAAACTTTGGAACAACCACTTCTACTTTACAATACACGTTTTTCTCGTTTTTTCCATGAACGACTGAAAGGCGTGCCTTATGTTATGTACCTAAAAGGGGTACATGGCTTACTAAAGTTTGGTAATGACTGCACTAGTGTTATGGATACGATAGAAATTAAAGTAACAAATATAGTTCAAATGAAGTAGTTTTCATAATAATATAGTAGATACACCATAACTCGGTAAATGGATCCTTATACAATTTTAAGTTATAAAGAAAAATACACATATTCAAAACTATAATCACATAGAATAATTTGAGCTTTGTAGGGGAACTAATTTTTTCTTCAATTCAGGGCAGTAAATTAACACAATGTCACCAAATTTTAGTTTTGATAAAATTTACTATGATACTTTTTGGTTTAATTTAACATTAATGAAATCAAAATCTTTGTTAACTCACATGCAGTGAGAATTTCCACTAAGCGCTTACTATATACATTTTGGTAATATGAGGACATTCCTTACGAAAATAACTTAACCTAAGAAAGTACAGCCTAACATTAAACACTCAAATTTAACACCAAGTATTTCAAAATCTGAGTACTACATATAATATATATATAGGCTACAGTTACAATTAGGCCTTAGATGGTGTTCAATTTGTTTGCCGTCCAAAATGAATTTTACAAGAAATAACACATGTACTGTAAATTAAAAGTAAATGACACACTTTGTTGAATAATGAAGATATATTTTATTACTATTTGTGCTCTTTTTAAAATTCTACCAACAATGGACCCACATCGATTGTCACGCAGTCTAAAGTTTCAGGCTTGTACTAGGCTGTATTGCCAGTAATGGGTGGTCAAAGTTTGAATCTTGGTTAGGTGCCCTGGGGGTAGTTTTCCACAAGCAATTTATCACTGTGATTTTCTCATTCCCTCTTTATGCTAATGGGAATGCTCTTCCCATAAACTAAAACTACTCATCCCTAAAGTTTAGAATAGTAAGTTTTATGAGCCTTGGATTAAAACTTATACACTAAAACAAAATAATACTAACAACGGTCGAAGTATAATTTTATTTAATACTTTGAGAGTATGCATTTACCATTTCAGTGCTCATTCTTTTCTAATATAACTCTGATACTTCTTATAAATGAATATATACCCTCTACATATTTTTTTATCGTATTTTGTCCGCCCCCAAGTATAAAAAACACACACACAAACTTCTCAAGTCCTAGCGCAGCTTTCTACGTTGCATAAAATAATATCTTGAAATTTCATTTTACCATTATTTGAGGAAACTGAGAGAAGCTCTCCAGAACTTTCAGTTTTAAAATACACATTAAAATATATTTATAGTTCTCTTCCCTCTTTTTATATTCCAGATAATATCACATAACAATAATTTACTGCATGTTTTGATTTATTTCCTTTAGGAAGAGCCCTTATTTTATTACTCTATACTAAGTCACTTTTTAAACTAAATCATTGGGATATATAGTTTTTTTTTCCTCTTCCAGATGGTCTTGGCTCGAATAAGGATATATTTTGATGTAGAAAGGATTAGTTTTTTTAACATTTTAAAAATGTACAGTACTAATTAAAAAATATGTTTTTATATAAAGTAATGTGATCTGAAGCTGTCACTTTTTATAGGTAATATCTATCTATTATCTATCTATTACTATCTACTATATATATATGACGTAATTATACTAGTAATATAGTAAAATTATATCATGTTTAGTGTAAAAAAATATGTTTTTATGTTCTAAAAGCATCTTCCTACCAGAATCCTACTATAAAATGTTACACAGTCAAACTGTAAGTTTTTTAAATTATTACTGAATACAATTAAATTCGTTTAAATGTCATATTCGATCTCATAAAAATGGTCATTCGATTGAAGGAGTGTTTTCTGGTTAGCCTCCGACGGTGATTTCGGTGTTCAAGCCCCAGTAAGGTGTTCTTCGTCTAATTTTCATAAATAGTTTCCTAATCTCTCTCCACGACAAATGCGGCTACACACTCTTTAAATTAAACCTCTATCATCCCTACACTAGTGATGCAAAATAGCCCGTAAGGGTAGAAAAAAGTAGAAAACTTGGAAAAATATAGTTAAAGAAAATATATCTCTTATGAAATGTGAGATTCTTCACTATAATTTATGTTGTACCTTAAAAATAATTTAATTTTCCTTTAATGTAGTCAAAAGAAAAACTGCTGTCTTAGAATGTTTTAAATTACTTTTCTGTATGTATGTATTATATATATATATATATATATATATATATATATATCTACTATTTCAAATAAACACAAGGAAAATAAGATGCATAGGGAAATTGTATTTATTTCAAGTTATTTCCATTAAAATATACTGTACTATAGCAAACAGTTTTGCTTCAAATAATTTCAATACACGTTTAACTCTACCAATCGTGTAAGGTAAAGAGGGGTAAAATGAAGAGGAAATACACTCTCATTTTCGTACATCCATCTGGTGTTAGAATGTTGACCTCCACGTCACAGGAAAACCAAAATGAATTAGATTGGTTTTCAGTTTGCATTGCACAATTATGACTTTTAATTTATTACTAATTTATATATATTTAAAAATAACTACACTAATTATTCAAACCCTTAATATATATTATTTTTGTGAACAAATAAGTTGACCAAATAAAGAATAAGGTATTATTAAAATTCATTAGACTGGAATTTAAAACAAAAACACCTTCATTAACGTAATCAAGTTTTAAGTTTAGATATTAAATTAATCTTAGATATATTCATATTTGCGAGACCTGTGTATTAAAATAAATAAAAGCATTTACACGAAAATATGTGTAAAGTGGACTGAGAATGTGCCTGCCATCCGTTTGAATGTAAAAGTCAATTGTATGGTGATAACCGCCTCGGTGGCGTAGTTGGCTAACGCGCCAGTCGTGTTGAGCTCGACCGCCGAGGACGGGGAGATCGAGGTTCGAATCTCGGTCGGGTGAACTGGGGGTGGTTTTTCCTAAATGGTTTTCCACTCTTCCTCCACGCAAATGCGGGTTCACTTCCTCTAAATTCAACCCTCCCAATTCCTAATCCATTAGCGTAATTAGTACTTAAGCGTATAACCCGTACGGGTAGTAAGACGCGGTGCTATAAATAAATAAAAATGTATGGTGATATATCCGATTGTCGTTCCAAGTAGGTATGGGTGGCCGTTAGACACATTCGCTATTAGCGTGTCTCTCCCCTCTCTCCCCATTGTGTGTTGCCCCTTGTCCAAGTTTCACTTGAATACAAACACTTCTTGAGTTATATATAATACACAACAGGGTATAGTTTGTGCAGGGGCTAGAACGGTGAGGGGGAGCTATTGAAACGACACAAGTTTTAGATGAGGGACACATAGTTTTCAGGAGGACGATGTAGGGGGTGAGGGGGGGTTCTCCACACCCTCAATGAACAATACTTCCTACTCACCCCATTCCATCATCAAACTTCCCCTTTTGTTTTTAGCGGAAAGAGCGGTAAGGGGATAAGCGGGGGTGTCATCAAAGTTTGTTTCACGTGGACTAACTTTTGTTACATTAGTCGACAGGGGGTAGGGAGTAAGATTTGTGTTTTTAGGGAGTAGTGGAGTGTGGGAGTTATGTTCGTATCCTGACCGCAATACACCCCCCCCCTCCTCTCGTCCTTATACTGTATAGCATTGTGTAGTATACTTCACCAACTCGGGCTGCTAGGCTGTCAAATAAACTAACAGGTTTGTTTACACGTAAGCTAACATTCTACTACCAACCACTACCCCTTCTTCCCCTTTCCTCCATTATTGTAGTCTGAGCTCAGCGGCGGGTTGTAATGGTCTCTACAGCATTCACTGCGACAAAGTTTAATCTTTCTTTGTCATTACCCCCTCTCTCTCTCTATCTTCCCTCATACCACCCCTTCGCTTGGTTTTCTATTAGTCTCCCCTTCCTCACAATTTATTTCGGCTTTAACCTTTTCCTTCGTTCTTGTGTCTGTTTGAATGGTAGTAGAGAGCAGTGTGGTTAGAACGTCATCCTTTGATCCAGGAGGTATATGGTTTGGGACTTATGTTTTTACGGATTTATTTTTGGAGTGTGTGTGGGAAAGGAGTTGGATGGAGGGGGGAACGGAATAGGGGGGGATTTGTGTGTGTTTGTGTCATCCTCCAAATGAACAGTTTAATATTGAAGAGACCCGCTTCAGTGGCCTCATGGTCTAAGGCTCACTCTCGAAGTAGACTTGACTGCCGATGACGGGGAGAGATTGAGGTTTGAATCTCGTCGGTGTGTACTGAGGGTAGTTTTTAAAATGGTTTTCCATCATCCTCCACGCAAATGTGGTTACACCTACTATAAATATAACCTTCTTTAGTGTGAGTGAGTGATGATATATTTGGTTTCTTTCAGTTATTTCAAAATAGGTTGAATTTATTGTCCCATGGGAAAAAGCACTGGATTGTTTTTTTCAATCATTTATATCAAAATTGAAGTGAAAGTAACCAATAGGATTCTGTATCGTAAATAACTTTATATGTTGATATCCATCCATTAATTATACTACTATAAAACCACATGGCTGACTCACTCATGACATTAATGTTACCCACTTCCAGATGAGCTAGAAACTTGAAATTTGGCAAACTTATAGCTTCTAGCCTGTAGCCGACGGGAAAACTCCAAAACGTTAAAAAATATAATTTCTAACCCCGAAAAAAATTCAAAATGGGTAGCAACTTTAAAGTCAGTGCGGACATTTCTTTGGAGGTCCTTGTGACTAAACGGTAAGAACTATCAAAAAATTGCTCTGAATTACATTAGTTTACATCCACTTGCAATGAAAACTAACTGGGGTTTGGGGGCGGAGCCCCTAACGAGTGAAAGCGAATTTTAAATATAATTATGTATATAAATGCATAGTTAAATTTACCTAATGATATATGTATAATTGACCAAGTGTATCTAGGATTTGTTTGAACTTTAGCATTTGGAATTTAACTGGCTGTCCAGATTTTTATTCGGTGACGATTGTCAAATGCATTGACTCATTTTTAACTAAATTTGGCAAAAATATTCTTTAAGCCTAAGTCAAACAATGTACTTACTATAGCTTGATTTTAAATATGACTATCAGTTTCAGTATAGTGACAATTCAAATAGTTTTTAAGATTAATAGCCCATCTCAAATGATTTAATTTTAAAACTTCTAAGCTATCGACAGATTACCTAGGGCATATTTTTGTGTGTGTAACTTTGACGTTTTACAGGTGACTTACGACGCTTCGCACTTAACACGATTTTCAATCGCCACCATTTACTCGAACTTAAGGAGCTTGCTTCAATCTTCGGGACATGACGCTACAGTTTCGCATCAGTGTCCAGTGATTTATATACTGACCTTTTCCAAAATATAAGTTCTACAGTGATTATTTTAGTTACAAATGTGTTACTTCGCCGTTAGGTCCATATCTGACAATTTCAGTGCAGTGCATGCATCAATAAGTGAAAAAAAATATTCATTTCTTAGAGTGGCGATGATTTTATACTTACGACAATGGTCTGGAACCTAACCTGTCGTAAGGTTATAACTATTGCGAGACCGACGACATAAACCGTGCGAACAGCAGGGTTTCTTTATGTATTGTACCATCGGAGATAGTATTAATTTGTTTCCTGTTTAACTTAATCACCAAGGGAAAATATCATATTTAAACCAAGGAGAGATCCAAAGAAATAAAAATCTGTTTTCAGTTAAAGGGACAGTGTATAGAAAGGGAAACTACATTCAATCTTTCACAAAAACCTGTCATTTATTTATTGTTACGCAAAAACCATAATTTAAAGTTATATGAATATTAATTTCGTGGCTTTGAAGCTTTAGAGCTGCAATTCCCGGAAGAGATATCGTAGTAGGAGGCTTTTTACCCAGTAGGGGAAGTACTTAGTAATGGAACTTAAAATCAGATGGTATTAAAACTTTTATTTGTTCACGTATGCCCCTATATAATTTATCTTAAACTTTGTACTACCTAAGTTGTTGGTTCAAATGAAAGTTATTAATATAATAATATATATAATAATAAGTTTTAGATAATACATATATATGTGTTCAGTACATATATATTTTTAAAATTTTACGCACCCCTTAAGATGTTTTCACTTACCCCAGATTTGAATATCACTTACCTGAGTACAGATGGATTCAGGACCATACATTTACAAATTTCTTAAAGAAAATAAACAATTTTTTTTTTGCTTTAAAATGTTCAGATTTTGGATCCTTAAATCTCATGTGGAAAAAATATATATGTGCTATAAATACATACATATATATATATATTTATATATTTATTAATTTATGCTCTGACTATTTCATAATATACTAGGAAGGCTATCATGGTTGGTTACTGGACATATATATCCCTCTCACGATAATTCGGCACTGATTGGGACGATGTTAATTAAAATAATTACAACGAGGAGGTTCATGATGACAATAATACCAATAATTATGGAATCAAGCCCTCTTATTTATGTGCAATCATATTAAAATTACAAACGATGAAAATTGGTGAGCTAATTAAGTTTAACCACCTGGAAATAATGATTAATAATCACGCAAAAGGGTTTAGTTGTTGTTAGAAGCCGTGGGATTATTATAGATAATTACTATTTATTAAAATGTAATTAATTAATTTTTTTGGAGGAACTAACTTTTGCATCCCCTCTATTTTACAAGACACTTTAATTAATTCATTATTATCTACATTTAAAACCAGAGTTACTAATTACTTAATTTAAGGGCAAGGAGTGGGTAGTGTAGTTTAAAGCTAGTGCACTCGAGCTTGTATGGAGAGTAAATAAGTAAAAAAGTAATACATCAAGTATTGAATACATACTTTAATGCACGCTTCCAAGATTCAACCATTGCTAGCATGATGACCCAGCTCACAAAATCACAGGTGCAGGTTCGTATTTTGTTGAGTTTGTGAAAATCTTAACACGATTTTTAAAAGTTTATTTTTAATGTGTGTCTTAACTTGACCCTCGGTCCCGGCACAGATTTATCTGATTGTCAAACCCTTCCTTCACCTCTGACAAGACGTGTATTAATCACAACTTGTGAATGTGAGGAATGCCAGGGCCTCCACCGTGGTTCGGATCCCACGTTAAACTGTAGATCCTCCATTTCATCTCAAATCACCCTACTATTGCACATTAGCGTAAGATGGTACTAAGCCGAATGGAATAATAATACCATGGGATGGCATAATAATAATAATAATAATAAATAATAATAATAATAATAGCATATAATAAAATTAATAATTATATATAAAGGTGAATAACGATATAGTGATAACTAAGATAAGTAGGATAAATAAATCATGGTTGCTCATGAACAATGTAAATGGGTGTGATGGATGAATCTATAGAACATGAACCATAATGTAACACTAATAAAAAGAATTTGGCTTGAGACGTCTACACAGAAAGCCCTTCTGATAATAGTTGACATTGATTTCACCTAGAAGTACTTGTTGAGATAAGTAATGGCATTCTCCTCTAAGTATATATACTATTATTTTCTAAAGGAAAAAACATATAATTTCAATTTTCTTTGAAATCATATTTACTTTGCTAAAGTATAATTTATTACTCGAGATATGTTTCACCCTCTGAAGTACAGCTGATTATTTTGTCTATTCTCTTCCTTCCTTTTACTATCACGACTTATTTTGTGAAGCATAAAATAATACTTTCTCTACGAGTATCTTTGAAATCAAGAGATACGTGTGAACATATTTCCATGGCAACCAAGTGGTTGAATGGGAGTTATTTGATTGAGCTTAAATTGATATTTTATTTTACCCTTTTAGAAATCTGTCGTTAAGTGATGCTGTTAGTACACGTTCGGGGTATTCACATATTTGAAATTAATTGGGTAGAGACGCAGGAGGTGGAATATAGGGTAAATATACACAAATGTGAGTAGATGGAGAGTGGGAAAACTTTAAGGGAAAAAATGGTGCAAATACGCTTTGGTGGCCAAATAGTCTAAGGTATCTCTCTTACAATATACTGGACTGTCGATGACATGGTGGGGTAGAGGGCTTAATTTCCAGTCGGGTGTACAAAGTTATCTTCTTAAGTGGTTTTATACTCTCTCTCCACGCAAATAAGGGTGGTACACTTCCTCTAAATATAGTCTTACTGATTCCTTAAACATTAGCGTTGAATCCTCGCTTCTCCTATAAAGTAGAGTAAGTGACGATTACAATTACAAAGTTAAATAAGGAAGTTTTGGGAAGGATGAGACATAAGAGAAATGTATAAGTTTAACAATTCAGTTTAATTAAATGTAAACAAGAGAAATATAATTACATATGTTTTAAATACATATTTGATCAAACAGTCCATTGTTATTAAAGATGAATTTATTCAGGTACCATGATCGTAAACTTCACGATAAGTAGGAATAGAAATAAACACCTTGGTGATAAGGCACTAGCAGAAGTAAGATAGAATATATAATAGATTAGTCTAGTAACTCTTAAAATGAGGATCAACGCTCATTCTCCTACGAAGGAGCGTTTGCCTCAACATAGTGGCAGTCAAAGATAGGCAACAAATAATAATATAAGGTTACGTCACCATATATGACAATACTCCAGCCTAGCTAATACCAGACTAGGACCAGATAGGTATATTTATGAATAGTAGTGAAATTATAGTGAGTGAAAACAAGGGGTATTTACTCCTAATTTTATAGAGTTACTATGAGGAATGATATATAAGCTAGCTAGCTTGATTTAACTCCATTAGAGAGAGTTACGAAAACATAAGGTTGATTTCCTTAAAGAGGAATCAGCATTTTACAATTAGTACATGGCTAGCAATCAGGCATCTACACGGTTAAATTACTATGGCCGTTCAATTCCTAATAAGTACTGCCTGGACATTCAAAAATATAAATATACTTCCACCCATCACTAGGGCACACAATAATAAGTTCAAACAATATTAGTATAACTCGATACAAACGACTCCTACAGGGGCCGGAGACAAAACAATATTCCCGCGAGCCATGACTACCAACTAGTAGTGCTCCCACAGGTTGCACACCCTAAATAGATACACTAAAAAGAGACAATAATGACTGCTGTCTGTCAATGACCTAACTAGGTCATTAAAGAAAATGTTAGATAACCTGATTTTCTCCATAAAGAGATCCTAAACATGGACATATCGTTTAGGGAGTAATTATATATACATATATAAAAATATGTCTTAAGGACTTAGAAAAAGAAGTCAGACACACAGACATAGTAATTTAAGACGTATGGTCCATGATAAATAGAGCATTAAACCCTTCATTCTGAACTATGCCATATAAGAATGGGAAAACATGGCATAATTTTGACGAACAACTCTATAGCTTATGGACAAGTTCTTCCTCCATCGAGTTTATACACTAGGATATATTATGTGAAGCGAAGCATGACGCTTAAATATTTACGAAACTGACGAACTCGAGGACATGTTAGCATCTGTACATCAAAGGGGGAAAGGGGGTTAAGTTGCGAAATTGCGCTGAGTGACTACTAGCACTATTTGCTGCTGTGGCACCCAGAGAAGATTATCTGCCTTTTCTTGGAAGCGTGGCTTGAGAGTAAGACGTCGATTTGCTGGTGGTGCTGGTCCGATCAGCTGGGGCAGCTTTCCTGGAGCTTTGGTGTTTCCCGGAAACATAAACATAAATCCACAGTGTGTTACCACCTGCCACGTATTATTTGAATATATTAGCACTTGTAATCACAGTGTTAATTATAGTTATGGTATTTTTATTTGTACATGCAAAACCGACGCTTTTACATGGTACAGAGTAATTAGTATATGAGCTGGTGTCACATTTTTACCATTGCTCTTTATTAATACAGTAGAGTCTCGGAAACCCAACCTAATGTGGACTGAGATGGTGTCGAGTTATTGAAATGTCAAGTTTTACGAATGAACTTGCATAAGTTGCATGTTTACTATGTCATGTTTACTGAACAAGGATGAATCACAGTACAAAATCAATTATTATAAGTACAGTTGTACTATACTGTAGGATTGTATGGTACAATAACAGTAATATACATACAGTACAATATATTAAATGTTAATATAATGGTATAATGGTACATATGTTCAATAGACAGAAATGCAGTACAATACTCTACATATATATTGTATTGATTCGAATAACATCTTACTGAATTGGAAAACTAACAAACACTGCACTTGTCAAAACATCACGACTGTTCCACTCGAGTTACACAAACAAACTGAGAGGTTATACAGTTGAATGACCTTGTATTGTGATGACTGGCGCAAACAACTGTGTGCACATGCTTGTGTCGAGTTGCACGGAATGTTGAGTCATCGAGAGTCAAGTTTCCGAGACTCTACTGTGTAACTTAAACTATAAAATAATTAAGAAAAAAAAGAGCCCTATTGGAATCTTTCGATCTTATTTTGGCATGAACCATATTTTGAAATAACGCATTGTAGAAATCAATATGGCGTTAGTGCTGAACGTCTGCACAGGAATTTCTAATTCACAATGTCGGTCCCCTTAAGAAACCATCGAGCTAAATTTAATTAATAAAATAATTATATTGGAACAGTAAATATAATCATATTGATAACGTTGTATATTTACTATTTTGTATTGCCCTTATCCTTTTATTCCCACACTCTTGTGCCAGTATAGGCTACCAGCAAACTACTTAATTTTTAACCCCATTTAAGGTCCCTCAAGTCTATTTAGGCAATCGTATCAAAATTCACTTAGAGACCACCTTTTAAAGTTTTTTTAAATGATTAACCTTATTTTATTTAGGGAACTAAGCGTACACTTTACCAACCAAAATATTAACTTATTGCAACACACGACTTACAAACTAACTTGATCCTATTACCGTAACAGCACCAAGTTTTGTGGCCGTTAATTCACTGTGTGAAGGCAAATCATCTCTTTGAATAACGATATTATTTTCCGTCATGGTTAGGATTGAGATCGATGCATCTAGTTTAATAGACAGACGGACGACTGACTCAATTAAGGTGTGAGATTATTTTGAAATTAATATCCCCTTTTATTAGCCCTCAGAAACCTAATTTAATTTTTTATTCCTTCTCTAATTATTATGACCACGTCTCTAGTATAGTGGTCAAAGTTACCGGCTACATATTCAGAGATCCTGGGTTCAATCCCCGAAGCTTCCAGGATGTTTCTGTGAGCCAATGGGTCTAGAATGAAGTCAAACTCAGCCTTGTGAGGATAAATGAGTACCTACTTGATTAAATAAGTAGCAGCTGTGGTCTAGAAAACTGTGATAACCACCGGGTTCGTTGTGATGACCAAATGACACCCTCTATCTACAATTGTAGGCACTATTATAATAAACGGTGGTGGCTGCTCGGTCTGTATAGCTCATTTGCGGGCCCAAGTCATGAAATTCTCTATGTATTATGATTGATTTTATAGAAATCTTATTTTTGTGAAAATATTGATAGATTTGACTTGTATAAATATTGTATACAACTTGGGAAATTGAATAAAATATTCAGTATGTATTCAGTATAGACCTAGTGTTGAGCATATACTCTAAGTAAAATAAATTCAAATTATCTCACACTGTTAGAAATAATAATCCCGCATAGGTGGTCGCATGATCTAACGCATCACTTTCGTTTAGAGCTTGATTTCCGGTGATGGGAAGATTGAGACTTGAATTAATGGTTGGTTGCGATCAAGTTGTGTTTTCCTGGGTTTCTAGTTCTCCTTCCGTGCAAATGCTGATACACTATTTCTAAAAGCTACACATTTTCCACTTATACGTAATTAATGTATACGTATTAAGATGCGCTGGTGTTAAAAAAAGTTCAAAAGTATTTTATAACGCCTGCTAAACCATAACATACTAATTGCAATACAGTTCAGTACGGCTGAAAGCATCCATTTTTACCTCATGGTGTTAAAATAGCGATTTGTTTTGATTAGATAACTTTTAGAACGCCATTTGCATTGAGTGATACTAAGTTTAGGCCATTACTGTGTTTGAATAATATTAATCTATATCTCATGGCGTTAACAACTGTGCGCCAAAATAAAAAAAAAATCAACTACGAAAATTTTAACAACTAAAGCCATTAAGTTGTGCTTTCATGCGATCCTTAATGGTTCCACGGGTGACTAACCCATCTAAGGATACTCCTAATAAGTTTAGGATTATTTTAGTGTTAATTTGCTCTAAATCGGTTGAGTAGTTTAAGCAAAAAGGGGTAACAAACAAACATCCATACATTACACCCAACCACATTACCCTCCCTGTTCCGTAGTCGGGTAAAAAATAATAATGTTCGAAGCACAATATAACTCCTGCTAGGTTGTAGAATACTATGTGTCGATAAGTAATGTACGACAAGCAGCATTGTGATCCATCTCACGGCGTTTGGAATTTTTTTTTGTCAGAAGTACGTACTTTAGAATGCCTGTCCAGTGTCCACTTATATAATACTAACTGCAATATAGTTGTGTATATTATAAAGCATTTAATTTTTCTCACGGCACAAAAATTAATATTAATTTTTGGCTTATACATTTTAACACAATAATTCTATAACAATATGGTTTGGATCTACTTTGGAAGTAATTTATAACGCCCGCTAAGTGGTGAAATACTAAATGCTAAACAGATGTATACGGCAAATAGCATCAACATCCATCTCACGGCGCTAAAAATAATTGTTTAGATTTAACTTTATAACGCCTGCCAAGATGTGAAATACAATAGGCTAAACAGTTTTCTATGGCAAATAGCATAGACATCCATCTCACGGCGCTAAAATTATTTTTTTAAATTTAACTTTATAACGCCTGCAAAGATGTGAAATACAATAGGTTCAACAGTTTAGTATGGCAAATAGCATCGACATCCATCTCACGGCGCTAAAAATAATTGTTTAGATTTAACTTTATAACGCCGGCCAAGATGTGAAATACAATAGGTTAAACAGTTTAGTATGGCAAATAGCATCGACATCCATCTCACGGCGCTAAAAATAATTGTATGAATTTAACTTTATAACGCCTGCCAAGATGTGAAATACAATAGGTTAAACAGTTTACTATGGCAAATAGTATCGACACCCATCTCACGGCGCTAAAAATATTTTTTTAAATTTAACTTTATAACGCCTACCAAGATGTGAAATACAATAGGTTAAACAGTTTACCATGGCAAAAGCATTGTTATCTATCTCACGGCGCTAAGAAAATATAAATTGTTCTAAATAACTATGTAACGCTTGCCAAGGCTTGCAATACAATAGGTTAAAAGTTTATTACGTCAAATAGTATCGATATCTATCTCACAGCATTAAGAAATAATACATTTTTCTAAATAACTTAAAACGCCTGCCAACGTGTGAAATATTAATGCTTAAGTATTGTATACGGCAAATAGAATTTAGCTTCATGACGTACTGTACATAATAATAACTAGTTCTCAAGTATTTTAATGAGACTAACACTAGGTTTATCATCGACTCAGTCAAAGCAGTTATGGATAGAGGTAACTAAAAGGAAACTTACTATAAATAACCATGATTTTATAAAACATTCTAGATTAAAGAAGTAAGGACCATTATAATATTGGATAAGAAATGATTAGTTAACGGAAGAAAGTTTTTCTTAATAATTCACCCAATTAATTAGTCAATTCAATTATTCCAAACTTATTCTTTTATTCTGATAATTTCTTATACAATATTAATAACCTGGTTGGAGGTTATAGAATAAAATTCTCGTAGAATCATTCCAAACACATTAGAATTTGAAACCTGGCCTTCCAATCTGGAGTCAAGTAAGTATATGAGCTGACTTTACCGGTTAACTAATTACTGATCACAAAGTAGCTGAGTACAGAAGCTAAATATAAAGTCGGTTCACGTTTTTGGCATAGTTGAACTGTCCTGTTACACGGTGTTGAAGTAATTAAATAAATTAAATTGTTAATGTAATGTGTCACAGATAGACGTGAAGGTTGTCAACAACTTAGTCCTGATACTATTATCAATTTTATTTTTTTAACACCTTGTTTCATAAATGGTTCGATCTATACGCTTATGCACCAATCACACTAATGTTTTAGGGCTGAGTACTTTTAGTTTAGAGTAAGTGTACCTGGAGTTGCATTGAGGGAGAGTGGAAAACCATTAAGGGAAAAGAACACTCCGTGCACCCGGCTGATATTTGAACACCGGTCTGCCGGTCATATGCCATCTAGTCTATTGCGAGAATGACGCCTTAGACCATGTGGCCACTAAAGTAGGTTATATGTATTGGTATCATCACTCAAAAGTTACAGCTAAAGATAAATATATTACATCAATTTAAAAAAAAATTGTATAGCTTTCAATAAAGTGTTTCTTTTATTTAATTCGGTTGGCACGTGTGAACAGATGTCAGGCTCTATCCGGTATGGTTTACAGCATAAGGTAATGGATCGAATTAGACTGAGTATGTTTAGGTTGTTTTACTAAATTGTTTCTCACCATCCCTCCACGCAAATGTGAGTATATTTTCTCTAAATTATACCTTGATTATCCAAAACACCTCAGTGTAATTAAAATGCGTATGACCCTGATGGATAGTAAGAAATGCGCAGTGAAAAATCTAATAGAAGGGTAACTAAATGTGTGTCAATTTAAAGAACCTTAGATGGCAGATTATATTGAGCTTACGCATCCGACATGCGAGTGCGAATGATTGTAAACGAGCCTTAAAGCGGTCGTCTTGGTCAGCGAGAAAGTATCAATCGCTGTTAGACCACACGATTTAAAGTACAATTAATTGTCTGTGCTATTTTCTGGAACCCCTTTTATAGTATGTCTAAGCTTATACTCACTTTTGCCCTTAGTTTACAAACACACTTTGACATGTCCAAAAGAAAGAGGTGAAAGAAAAGACGAAACTTATCTCAAGGAAAAGAGGAAAGCTGCCTAGTTCTCCAATATCTTAAAATTTTCTGTTGTGAATCTATATCGTTTGTTAGAAGAAGGCTAAATATATACCCTTTGCCATAAATCTTAGTCTCATATTCAGCAAATAGGTTTAAAAAGTAAGCTAATGTCACATATTCACACTTTTTTCTTCCTATTATTAAAACTCAAACTTTTAGGATCGTCAAGTAAATAAGAGCCCAGTTGGGATATTTAAACTTTATATTGGCGTGAACTATATTTTGAAATAACGCATGGTAGAATGAAATATTGGGTTAGAGCTGAACGTCTTCACGTAAATACCGAGGTGGCCCCCTTAATAGGGAACTATTAATATGTATGGTATTTATCTCTTAGTATAATAAATAGATCACCGGTAAAACTCTGTGAACTTGTACTAATCAAACAATTTTTGAGAGATAGTAATACCGAACAGGTCGACTAATGAACTCGAACTCTGAGAGTTTAATATAGACATAATCACAGTTCATTGTTAATATATTGAGTGATACTGAGACACATGGCTCTAGATCCTGGAGAAATCATAGGAGGGATTTGAAATAGAGCAGTGGCGGTGTTTTAATACGGAGATTCAGGGCTAAAATCCCCATATTGATGTCGTTTCCCGTGGATTATTAAACCATTTTTTTTAAATTCACACAATAATATATACTTTTTACTCTATTATAAGATTTTATTTTCATTGAAAATTATATTGAATTTGAAACATAAATAATGTATGTGTTGCCCGCTTCGGTGGTAAAATGTTCAAAGGCGTCAATCTCGTGCTAGACTTGCCTGCTAATGACGGGAGATTGGGTTCGAGTCCAGGTCAGTTTACTGAGGGTGTTTTTCCATATGTAGTTTTCACTCTCCTTCCACACAAATTTGGGTAGAGTACCTCTAAAAAGTTTCAATCTTATCCTACTTCATTAGAATAGTTACATATATGTATATAGCCTAAACAGGAAATAAGACGTAGTGATACATAACTACTAGATTTACTTTCACCCGCCTCGGTGGCGTAGTTGGCTAACGCGCTGGTTTCGTGTTGAGCTAGATACCTAGGATGGGGAGATCAAGGCTCGAATTTTGGTCGGGTGAACTGGGGGTGTTTTTACCTAAATGGTTTTCCACTCTCCCTCCACGCAAATTTAGGTTTACTTCCTCTAAATTTAACCTTCCCAGTTCCTAATCCATTAGCATAATTAGTACTTAAGCGTTAAACCCGAACGGTTATTAAGACGCGGTGCTAAATAAATAATATTAAAATAATTATGATTTATTTTCACGCGTTTATACATCAAGTCATGTGATTTGAATCTGTTATTTTCGATAGATATTATTTATAACTTAAAAAATAAATAGTAAAATGTTCCCAATGTTGAACTCAAAAATGTATGGTTTTTATTTTCTAAAAAGGTTTCTCCTACAAGAATATTTATACCAGCCATGATACAAACTGCTGGCCTTCTAAATAGAAGACTTATATTCCGGCCACAATAAATATACATCTTAGAGAGTGAATAACAAATTTAAAATAGTTTGTAAACACTTTGTATAGAGATATATGCCACTCCTAAATAAACATCTGCACCACAGACCATTGGCAATTTTCCTCAAGACAATATCATCAATATGTCTTCCTTAATTATTTCCACTACCCTTCTACCAACTCGTTTGGTTCTCTTTTTTAGCATTTCTGAATTGAAATTAAAATTGATAAATAGTGGTGTTATGGCGTACATCAATTTTGCAAGTAATCGAATGATAAACATTTATAAGTTGTGGAAAATATAATTTATCCTTATGTTTGAACATATTTTTGTTGTAAATTCTAGTTATTTAACATATACCTCGTGAATTATTTATGCTACAGAGACGAACTCTTAGTAATCTGTACAATAAACAAACAAAAAATCAGTTAAATGTTCCACAAATCATCCGCTCATTTAAATTTTCACTAATAATATAATTAGAGGCCTTGTCCTTTGAACTTAAGGTAAGTATCTAAATGACGTGAGAATAGGTAAATTTTTTTTTTGCAGTTTTTACATAAAAACTTTTTTCCAAAATAGATAAAATATTTCTCCATTAGAAATATTGAGTTTAATTTTATTCACATGGTGATATCAACAGTTCCTGAATATCTTTCCTAGGGCGTCTTGGAATTTAATGACAACTTTTTCTCCTGATTTAAAAATTTGTCATCCATGTTCATGATATGCTCATTACAGATATTCAACAACTGTTGATATAATCCAATGTAGAGAATTAAACTTTATGTTTGTATTGAAGAAATATTTTATTTATTTTGTATTTTATTTATTTTGTAAAAAAAACCTGGTATTTTCTCACGTCCCCTATACTTCCACCTAATGATATTATCTATTTACAGTCTCTAGTTTAGCACGAATGAGAACCCATCAGTAAATTATTTTTTGTATTTTGTGATAAATCAATGGTGAATTACATCCTAACAAGTGGATATGTTTTTGTTTTCTGGTGAGGGAGGTGTTGGGGCTTGACCCTAAGCCGTGTTTTCTGATGATTATTTTACAGGATTTGGTTGTTCGAGTTCTCTCTCTCTCTCTCTCTCTCTCTCTCTCTCTCTCTAAGATGGACATTCAGTCTGCCTACCCGCTCACGTGGGTATTATTGCATCATTTGATTTTAACTCGATACAGGAGTAAATCCAGAACTACTTTTATGTTTTTTTTATTTTTAGCACCTTGTATTAATAACCGTTCGGATTATACGCTTAATTACTAATTACGCTAATAGTTTTAGGGATTAATTAAGAAGACTATATTTATATAAGTGTATCCACATTTGCATGGAGATAGAATGGAAAACCCTGGAAAAAACCACCTCAATATACCCGACCGAGATTAGAGCCTCGAACCCCCCCCGCCCCATCATTGGCAGTCTAGTATACTGCTACCATTGTTAATTGGGTTTTTATTAGATTGGCCGATCTTGTAATTTCTATAGATAGTCACATCTATAAATTATATAAATATAAACAAATACTGCACTGTCGTAAAATGACCCGCCTTTATTACGTTGCGTGCTAACCGTCGCAGTTATTAAGCAGGGCTACCAACGATCCCGCGAGGGTCATCAAACCTCCATCCACCCCACAGGTAGGTTGGTACTTCCCTCAAAGGCCACCCAGATCCGTTACCACCGTTATGTTATGACCGTCGTTAATAACGGTGTTTGCTACTCTCCGTACAGAAATACACATTCGCGAGAGAGAGCTAGTTCCATTTTATATGCCAGAAATGTGAAAACATGTCTGGTGTTCCGATCAATAAAATATGGCATCCTCGTGGATAGTTTGTAACTGTGTGTTGAAAACCCTGTTACATTCTCTGACACGGGATATGCGATAACTAGCCGACGTTATGGAATGGATGTATTGTACATTACTTTTAAAAAAAATCATGCAGGATACTTTAAAAAAAGTATATAGGTTCTGTAACAAGCTTACGCTGGTTTGTGTTTCTTTTTTAATATTCCGGCTTAATGAAGGCTGATCATGTAACTATTCTCCATGATATTTGATGTCTTTTTATCGAATGAAAACGTATCATTCTGTCATATGAAACAAAGAGATAATTGTGAATAATAAAAAATAAAACATTTTATGATACTAACATAACAAGCACCGGTATCATTGGGAATGCGGACTAAATTTCAAGGTCATAGTATTCATATAGTCTAGTTTGCTGGTGATGTGGAGTTTGGGGTCAAAATTCCAGCTGGGTGTAAGGTTTTACACAAATATTTCCCAACCTTTTACCTTCACGAAAACTTTAGTATATTTCGTCTAATTTCTACTTTAATCATAATGACCCCATTAAATTCAGATATCTCGGATGGCTGGTAAGATGCAGTGGAGAAAAAATGACAACAAAACAAATAAAAGGGAACATACTACACTTTAAAAAAAAATTATTTGGACTTTAAAAACACACTTAGGTAAATTAAGTTGATTAAGATGCCTTCTCATAACAATGTACAGCATTTAACTCAACCAGCCTTGAGGTATAATGGTCCCTGGTTGCTTACCTAGATGTCCCGGGTTCAATTTCCAGCTAGTACCAGGGGACATTTATTGAAAGATGAATAATTCCCATGGTCACCAGAGTTTGGTTAATTAGGCTTAAGTTGGTCTAAGATATTCATTGGCTCTACCCCATCATATTCACTATCATCATACCCTTATCTCATTGGGACATGCATGGAAAGAGTCTCCACGAAAAAAATATACGATTGGTACATTCAGGCGTACCCTGGGAAACATTACATTATCACTCTCTAATCTTTCCGCTAACTGAGCTACATTTGATGAAACCCAGACGCACCTTTATTATTTTAACATTTAACTCGTCTTTTACAAACAACTTTTCCAGGATTAAGAATGGAAACTCTTATAGTCGAATATATAGCCTAGTCTCGAAGGTAAGACCGTTTGACCTGAATTTAGTTCTGGGGAAAACCTTACAGCCAGACTCCATTCTATTAATTTACTACTTGATGTTTATATTATCAGACATGAAGAGGAGAAAATCATCCAAACATGGAAAAGTTAACTTCTAATATTAATTATGTTTTATAAGATTCTTACTATAGATTTGGTATTTGTGGGTAGAATTAAGAGTTGACTTTATTAAAAATTATCTTATCAAAAATTAAAGGACCTCTTTGTTATTTTTCTGTTTTAGAAATATATATATATATACCTTTATTTTCTTAGCACTGCTTCTTAGTACTTGATCAGCATGTACTAATTACGCTTATGTGTTATGTATGAGGACGATTGAATTTAGAGGAAGTGTAGCCGCATTTACGTGGAAGGAGAGTGGAATACCATTTAGGAAGAACCACCTCAATACACCCAACCAGGATTCTATCTCCCTGCCCCTGCGAGGGTGACGTCCTAGATAATGCTGCCACCGAAGCATGTAGTAGAAAATTTAATTAAATAATTTTAATTCGTATTATTCAAACCACACAGAATAGTATCAATTCAAATAATTTAAGCGTTACTAACCCTACACCTTAGCTCAGTTAGTAGCTTGTCATCCGAATTAACTAAAGGTCCCGGAATTGACTACCCGTATGGTTGAAACATTTCTCATCGGTGAAATGTGGATTATCTTTTGATAGTAATACATTAATGGCTGGAGGCTGCTTGTTGTGCCTGTTCTAAATTAAAGTTAGATTATAAGTCGTGTGCTGCTATAATCAATAGGTTCAGAAAGTACACATTAAATCTTTAAATAATATATTATTTTTAAGTTGTATTTTATTTTATGATTGAAATAAAGCTATTATATATTTTATATCTATTTATGGAACAAAAATGTAAATGACTTCCCAAAAACATGTATATTAGTCGTGGAAAGATGTTCAAAATAGAGTTACATAATATAGATAGAGTTGAGGGCCCCCCATAAAAAACAACAATTCCTTGACATAAATCCTGAAAGTCTTTTAAAAAAATGACCCTAGTAAACAACCGAGAGGGATCCAAGGGACGTATGTCTACGAAAGTAGGAGAGTGATTTGTGAGAATTCTTCCAAAAGAAAACGCGGCACGGGTCTCGCGAGAATCAAGTAATGACGTCATTAGCCCAGTGAAAGTCCAGTCATGCCCCTCTTTTTTTTTATTTTCAGGGGTAGGAGATGGGTCGAGCCGGGTCGTGCACCAAGTCCCAAAGCTGCCTCTTACAACTAAATCCCCCTAACCCCCCCTCCCACCTAATCCACCACGCTCACATACTACACCAACACGTGTTGTGAAAGGGATGGAATTTAGGCTGAGCTATTTGAAACGAGGCCTCTGGGACTGGCTATAAAATTTAATGGCATGGATTTTTTTTACCCCCCCAACTCCACCATACCTTCTATATTTCCCCCACCACCACAATCTTCTTTTTTTCTCTCTCTCTCTCACTTTGTGGCATTGGGTAACATTGAACATTGAGTCTACTCCAGCGATAAAGTTTAGTATACGGAGAGCCCTCATGATGGTGTTATGTTTTCCTGGCACCGTCACGTGTTAATGTTTTTTTTAATAGTCCCCCCCACTTTAGTTTTTTTTTGTATTATTGTTTATTGTGGTGGGAGATTACAAAACTGGTTAAATCAAACGGCTGCACTCAAGTGGATAAAAAAAAAGGGGGGGGGCAACATTCCGCCTCCGAATTGGTTAACTGCGTGATTAGCGCTGTTGATTTTTAAACTAAAAAAAAGTAAAAGGTAGGGGTAAAGGTCCTTCATGTGTTTAGTGGAGCAGTGCTTCAAATTTTCAAACCACATCGCAGAAATATGTTGGTTGGTGAATTTTTAAAATTAATTTTATTGTTTTTGAATATAAACCTTTCTATAAATAATTAAAATACATATCTAAAAATATCACGACCACTGATAGCTCTTACGCATACTTTATAAACAAATTAATTTATCAAACAAGACTTAATAGTTAATAACGAAGAACATCTTTCTCAAGTTTTATCATTATTTTTTTTAAACTTTCATTTTTTCTTATTATTCTATCACCTTGGAATAAGCACAAAAATCAACTATTTTTCTAATATTCATCCAATTAATTTGGCAATTTTTTTTAGCACTGTGTCTTACTACCCGTTCGGGTTATACGTTTATGTACTAGCTACGATAATGGTTTTAGGGAATAGTAAGGCTATATTAATAGAAAGTGTACCTACATTTGTATGGAGGGGGAGTAGAACACCATTTTGGAAAAACCACCCTCAGTATATCTGAGATTCAAACCTCGATATCCCCACGATCGGGAGTCTAGCCTACAGCAAGAGCATTGCGTTAAACCACGCAGCCACCGAAGTGGGTTATTTGGCAATTCAATTATTCCAAACTTATTTAAACTATTTTAATAATTCCTTATCCAATAGTAGAACACTCTTTATTGCTTTAAACTAAAATGTTATCTAAAATGTTAAGGTAATTTAACCAAACGACAATTATTGTAAAGGGCCCAAACAGCTATGGTTAGCCTCCCTAACCACTCACACATTAGTGGGACAGAGTTATTGTTGTAGAATAAAAACTAGAGGTTGTTTATGGTAGGAAAACCAGTCTCTGGTCATTACAAAAAGTTACTAAATTAATTTTAATATATTCATATATCAAGTCATGTTATGTACAGCTGTCACTTTTGATGGATATTATCTTTAAACCCACACAGGTAATTTAGTAAAATGTTATTAATATTGGCAGCAAATAAAAAAGTTTGAATTTTCTTAACTGTTCTTCCAATCAAAATCAGGGTATATACGCCCATTAATAATTAGTGTAAAAATATATATTTAAATGATAATAATCCTTTATAAAAGGTATACATTGGTAGGTATGGACTACATGTCAGGCTCATCTAGTTTGATTTGCCGGCATGATGGGAAGATTAGAGTTCGAATCCCGATAGGGATTAATTAAGTTTTTTTCCCCCTCCAGATGGTTGCCCACCATCCCTTAAAGTAAATGTGGGTATATTTTCCTATACATTCTGTCTACCTCATCCCTACCACGTTAACGTAATTAAAGTTCTTTTAGCCCAGTTGGGTAGTAATACGTGGTTGAAAAAATACAATTTTATATCAGATGTAATTATTATGTATTCCTTAAGCTGAGTCGGTCTTGCTCTATAATACTCGACAAATATATTTTGGCTAACAAAGGCAGAGTAGTTTTGTGTTACATACTGTTTCGCCTTGACGTCAAGATCGGAGCTTAGGTAGGGGAGATCCTTTGTTCTGTCACTTGTATCAGAAATTCTCCAACAAACGAGCGGCAGAGAGAGAGAGAGAAAAAAACTTTTTGAGTCACCATAAGACATCCAGAGAAAGAGAGTTGAGGCGTGGGGGGGGGGGGGTGAAGAGAAAGAGCGGTTTCATGTTCGCACTCGGGGAAAGATTCCCCAACCTCAGGATGGTTACAGCCCGCAGAGACACGCGCTATTGCACCGTAAGGATCAAGAGAATATACACTTCTCATAGACAGCACCGGTAGTGACGTAAGATGAGTCTGAAAAAGGGGAGAGAGGGGTGGGTAAGAAGGCATAGAGTGTAAAGGGCTTGACGCGCCGGTCCTTAGTTACATAGCTTTAAATCACGAAACCTCCGTGTCTGTCGATAAAGAACCGTCATAGTAGTACAGTGCTTCAAACGTGTACGACGTTCGCCTCTTACCACAGATTTCCTTTACCACACAAAGGAGGGTTAGAAGTGCTGAAAGGAGGAAGTAAGTAGCCTGCTTCGGCGTTATTCATTGAAATGCGCCGTCATAGACTGCAGTAGTAAAACTGGGTGTATCTCTAAAGTCAAGTCAAGTACCGTAAACTAGAGGTAACTTTGAATGGTATGGTACTATTGAATACATTTCCAGAAAATAATATTTAATCTACAATCATTTAAAGAATAAGGAATTAATGATTTCTTGATTCTAAAAGAAATTATAGGTCTGGAAAAAAACTTTTTTTTTTACAAACGTTAGATAGATAAATGTACACACCCGCTTCGGTGTCTCCATAGTCTAAGGCGTCACTCTCGCAGTAGATTAGATTGCCGATAACAGGGAGATAGAGGTTCACTCCTGGTAGGGTGTTTTTTTCCTAAATAGTTTTTGACTCTCTCCACACAAATGTGAGTACACTTCCTCTAAATTAACATTTCCTGATCCCTAGCATTTTAGAGTAATTAATACATAGGCAATATGACGCGGTGCTAAAAACAAAAAGTAAACACACACACAATCCAAGAAGTCACCAGCCTAGCGAATAATACTGAGAGTTTTCAACTAAGTTAATTCGACAATAAATATTTAATCTATCAATTTCAATAATACTATAATTTTATAATTTCAGTTATAAAGTGTCAAACTTGTTATTTTATGATTTTTGTATTCTTTGTATAAGGTAGAGTTTTTTTTTTTTTAGCGTATGACATATGTGACCGAGAGGGTCATGACATCCAGTTCGGTCATCTGTGTATAGATTATTCGCCACTCTGGTGGGCACAGTGCTTTGCCCAAGGTACACCTATGGAGGTTGTCTACACGTTGTGCCCGCAATGAGTTGATGTAATGATAGTGAAGGTGTGGGCAAATGGGAGTCAGTAACCTTGCTTAAGGTGGGGTGCTAGTGAGCGCCAGTTTAGTGCATTAATTTTGCAGTTTTTATAGCATTAACTTTTTTTGGCCAAAATAAATCAAATATTTCTTCTATAGAAACATAGAGTTTAGTTTTCTGCGCATGCTAATCTCAACAGTTCTTTAATATCTGTCAAGAGTGTCCTGGAATTTAGTGACAACATTTTCTCTGCATTTAAAAAGTTTGTCACCAAATGCCGCTATGCTCATGACAGATATTCAAGAACTGTTGAGATTAGCATGTGCAGAAAACATAACTCTATGGTTCTATAGAAGAAATATTTGATCTATTTTGGCCAAAAAAATGTTTATGCTATAAAAACTGCAAAATTAATGCACTGAACTGGCGCTCACTAGCACCCCACCTTAAGACTAATTTACCAACCTCTAATGACCAATGAAATAATTCCCTTTAATAGAAAAATACCCGAGATACCATCCGGGAATAAACTGAGAAATCTTATGTTCGTAGCCAGGTGCACTGACAACTACACCATAGGGCCAGGTATAAAGTAAAGTAATTACTATTCTGAAAATTGAAAAATGACATCTGGACACGGGAATCGAGCTCGGGACCTTTGGGTTAGTACGTCAATGTTCTAACCACTAATATGTGTGATTATATTAATATCACGAGCTATCCGATAACGCAGCCATCTTCGGCTCGGTAGTTGGCACGTCCATCATAGACTCTGCCTTAAAACATTAGTGAAGAATGACCCTGGGCACGGGACGATTCCTGGATAGCTCAATGGTCATAGCATTGGCGTACTAAGCCAAAGGTACCGGGTTCGATTCCCGTGTCCAAGTGTCATTTTTCAATTTTCAGAATATGATATCTAGATAGAGTAATTCTCACTAAAGGATAAATAATAGATTTGGCTATTTAATTCTTAAAGTAATTAATGTATGTGTCTGAAATTTAGTATAACTTGACATGCGTATGAGAAGTACACAATGAATCTCTAGTTATACCAAATTTCAGACACTTATTTATCCAATACATGATACAACTGGATCACAAATTTAAGTCTCGATAGGGACGCATGAAACCCTTGAGTTGTCCCTGCTAATAACCCTTCACGAAGTCGTAGCTCTGTCTGACCACATAATCGAGCTGCTTGGATAAACACAGGTCTGAGCACTAAACATCTGACCGTATCAAAACAATATATCCTCACTGTCAACAATGAGTCTATCAGTGTGTGTGTGGCCTTACATGAGCGATAGATTGACTGATATGGTCAGTAGCAAACCCATGCATAGTCAATTATTTTCCATGACCACGTACAAGCAAAGGCTAGAATAATGAAACAATCGATTGAGACTATCAATATCGTCTACCTGCTAGTCTACCTCTGCCTAGGGCTGAGATATAACCAATCATACGTCGCTCTTAAGCTAAATATTGTAAAAGTCTTTAATAGTATATGAGTTTGGCCTTTACGGGTTAAGCACAAAACTATTTTCTATGATCCTATATGTATATCGACTTTTAAAAATAATTTAAAAATTGAAACTTACCGCTCTGAAAAGTCCAAAAATCTACATATTTTGTTGATAGCCAAAATCAATGCTCTAGAAAAGAAAGGCAACTGTTATAGGAGAGGATAATGTATCTTTGTGAATCGAATGAGAATATTTTATAGGGGTGTCACAACCCATTGTATCGGCATTTGTATTTTCCTCATCCCCACTTTGTTCCACTATGTCAGGGCAGCTCCGCCCAGTAGCGTTATAAACTTACTTTATTTCTGCCGTTTATGTTGGTTCAACTATTCTAACATCGTAAAGTATTAAAAAGATTAAGTTAAATGACTAAAACGACTTTTTTAGGTACTTACAATTTGGAAAGGGTTCTTATAATCTTTGAAAACTTAAAATCCTTAAAGATAATCGGGATTAGGGAATTCAAATTTTAAATTCTAATTTAAAAATCTTTTACATTTTGAATTTGAGCTTAGTTTTTAGTCATTATGATATTTTCTAGTGGCAACTTCCAACATATCTATAAACTACACCTAACAAATTCAGAATTAAAGTGGTAAAATTCATTCCGCTATAGCAAAGTTATCCTTTCGTGTTTACATTCTTTAATATTAGTATTTGGATTAAAGATTCGGGATCTGTAGGTAACATTAAGACTTAGGTTCAATAAATGAGCAACTCGATCAAACTATTTAAAATGTTTATATCAAAGCATTTAACCTATATGACCAAGAACAATGGCATCGTTGATTATTTGTTTACAGATTGGTGCAACCAATCGATTTGAATAAGTGGTCATATTGAATAAATATTTCTATTTGTCAAATAACAACCCTATTTAAAATTATATAGTGCTTTCTTACTACTTATATTTAGTCAATGGCATTAGGAAATCAAATGTTCATTGCCACACTTACAAAAGTACGCCATCTCAGTCCACCTCATTAAACCCTATCTCTTTCAGGTCCAATCTAATGTTATCTTCCTTTCTGATTCTAGTTCTTCTTAATGTTCTGTTCCCACAACATGGTTCTAGGTCCTCCCATTCGCACTGCTTGTCCTGCCCATCGTAATATAATAATCTTGAATATCCTAACAATGCCTTGTGATTAGTACAGCGTATGTAACTCATCATTATATAACCTCCTCCCCTTCCAGTATCCTCATCTCTTGTTGGACCAAATATCTTCCTAGGCTTTTTGTTTCCAAACACCCTACTTTTTCGTAAATAGCATCTATCTATTGAATTAACCTCTCGGTCTATTATTTGACGTTTAGTTTCATGTCACTTAATCATACCATCACTTGCAGTGCAATTGATTATTATTTTGTTGATCCAATATGCTGGTGGTTTCCGCGTTATTCTACCATATTCCTCTAGCTTACTTAAAATCGTAGATAAATTACTTAAAAATGATTGATTAGTTTGTTTGTAGCACATTTTTGTCACTAGAGTTTTTTTGTAACTAGATCAATTTATCGCGCAGGAAATATGTGGTAAATATTTCAGAAAATTCAAGAGCTACTTCTCTTCCCCAAAACTGAGTTCAACACAAAATAAAGATAACTAATATATGTTTGTGTGCCAAACGTAATGTTTCAGGGAACATTCAGCCACACTCCCCTGATTCGTTACGTGTCCTGGAGTTTTGCAATTCCCAACAGCAATGTGTTGATGTTATTCTTGTTCGTTCACCTTTAACAATATTAATATTTAGCCCCGCGTCTTACTACCCGTTCGGTTATACGCTTAAGTACTAATTACGTTAAGGGATTAGGAATTGGGAGGGTTGAATTTAGAGAAGTGAACCCGCATTTGTGTGGAGGAGAGTGTAAAACCATTTAAGAAAATCGCCCCAGTTCACCCGACCGAGATTCTAACCTCGATCTCCCCGTCCTCAGCGTCGAGCTCAACACGACTAGCGAGTCAGCTAACTACGCCACCGAGGCGGGTTTCACCTTTAACAAAGTCACTTAGTCCTATATTATTCACTACTGCACTGCACATCTTCCGCTAGAGTGCAGCGACGTTACCCTGTTTTTAATTGTAATTTCTTATGTTTGAGTGCGCAAGAGCTTATATAAGTGGTTATGCTTGGGTAGTAAAAGGTTTTAGTATCTGCTGAAATCCTTAAAGAATATAAGTTTGAATCTGTATTATTCCAGAAATTTCGTACAGTGAAACTATGTGAACATTGACTTTTATTATAGTGAGATGGAAGAAAACACAAACTAAGGCCAGTATTTTTGCAGTTTTTATAGTAAAAATTATTTTTTGACACAATAATTAAAATAACGATTTCGTAGATGCTTTTATAATTATATTTTAATACATAATGAAACCAATAATCCTTAAGTATTTTGTCATAGCGTGTTATAATTTAATGAGAGATTTTCTCTTCATTAAATAAAATTTTATCAATACATTTTTAATATACTTATGATTGATATTTCCAAGGACTGTTGATATTGCTACCAGAAATAGGTTTTAGGTGACTTGGACCTCTTGTACCGAATGTCCATAAGGTCAGCGTGACTAACTAGGTCTGGATTTTGTTTACATGTCATTTTTATTGGTTAATCACATACAATACTCATGAGCACATAACCTCTGCTCATGATCCTATGGTTATAGAAATATATAATATTATGTTATAGGCTTTTGTTAATTTTTTGTTATTTTGGAAACTTAGATAATATTTTCTTGGTTTGCGTACATATAGAGGCATTTTTAGACATTTTAAAAAGAATTTTATATTCTTTTTAAGGCTTTCATGTTGAACAAAGAGCCAATTCGGACGGGATGGAGTAGACACGACAAGGTGGTATGGCCATGTAATAAGAATGGAGAGTAAAAGGATGACCGGGAGGATGTTGGATATGGAGGTGGTAGGAGGTCGAGAGGAAGACCAAGGGATAGATGGCCGAAGGGAGTAAGGAGGAGTGTGGAGGAGAGAGGAAAGGACTGGACCAAGGTGGAGGAAGAGAGGTGGTGGGAGGAAAGGAGGCAGTGGAGAGGCTTATGTTCCAAACAGACCCAGCCAGTAGCTGGAAGATGTTTATGGTGATGATGATTATGTTGAACAAGTATAAATTTTAATTACGTTCGATATTTTATTAATGTATTCATTTTTAAACCCACACAGTTTTCTGAATGAAAAGATAGCTAAGGCAATGAACTTTGTATCCTCTTTACTTGTCTGGTTTTAAAATACAGGTTGCAACTAGGCTGGAAACGTTTGCTTCTGAGGAAGATAGCTTTTACATCTGAAAGAATTATTTGTAAATCAATGTTATATATTTTAGCATAATTCAAGCGGTTAGTTGTTAGAGTATTTTCATTGCCAATGTATGTTTTATTTTACATTTGTAAAGAACGTATTTGATTTAGTCGTGTGCACTTATTATAACTATTTTTTTATATTTTCAGGCATTTTTTTGAAAATTTTAAATCATTTATTAGAATTTGTAGGTCATTTTATACCTAATTTTTTGATAATTTTTAAGTAATTAAATTCAGGCCCTGGTAATTAGTACTATCGTGTAAACGAAGTCGTCAGAAAGTAGAACCTGACTTAATAATGGTCTAATCCCTTCGACACTAAACACACCCACAAAAATATTATTACTTGTATTTATTAATTGTTCCCCAAAGTTCTACCGTCACAGTTAAAAACCACATCAATATATATCTACTTACCCCCTCCCTCCTTCTTGCTTCCACCCCCTTCCCCCTTAACCCCAACAATGTGAAAAAAATTCTGATTGGTGGAGATATTTCTATATCTTTTGTATCAGACTGTACCGAATTGATTTTTTCTCACTTATTTTATTGGAATTTTGCCTGGAGCCTCTCACTTTGTACGTCCGTCCTCACGCCCACCAATTCCCCCCCCCCTCCTCCCTCACTCTTGCAAAGTATTGAATTGTAGCTCTTGTGACGAGATAAATTTTAGATTCGCTAAAAGCCGGCGTTATAGATGTGACATGCTACAAATTGCCTCGTCTGATATTTCCATTCGAAATGCTAACCCATTTTATATTATTGTAGAAGTACTTTATGTGATTTCACTTGGAATATTAGAAGTGAGATTTCAGTAGTCTCAATTGATTATTGATTTTCGTAAAAGTAATATTGGAATTCTTTGTGTGTACGTCTTCTAGTACTTGATTAATTTTGCTCAGATCTTTAAAAAAAAAAATATCTTTCTTAGACTCCAACTCCAACATTCGTCATTACTTCAATGAAGGGGAGCCAACATGTTTTTTTTTTCTTTTAGCACCACGTCTTACTACCTAGGCCCTGTTCCACAAATATACGAGTTTGGTCATGACAGGTGAGTTCAGTATTTTAGAGGGAAATTACTAGTACTTGTCTCACTGAGCTACAATAAGAAAATCAGCTTCAGTGGCCGAACGGCTTAAGGCGTCACTTTCGCGTTAGACTGGCCTTCTGATGATGAGTAGATCGGGTCTTGAATCACAAAAGGATCAACTGAAAAGGTTTTTTCCTAATTGTTTTCCCACTCTCCTTACACGCAAATGCGGGTATATTACTTCTAAAATGCTTCCTTCATCATCTCTATCTCATTAGAGTAATTATCATATATGTGAATAACCCTAACAGATGCGGTGATAATGATACAAAAGTGACTAGATATTGGGGTAGAAAGCGGGTTTGGGGTGTCCATACCCTCCTTAAATTTGATGTAGCTAAAGTCTGTTCAGCATAGGAATTTTTTCTGAAAGGCCTTTTTCCCTACCAGAAATCTATTATATAGTAGGATATTGGTAGGAAAAAAGACCTTTCAGTGAGTAGTTCCTACCGTGAATGGAGTATACATAGGAGGGTCCAAATATGTATAAAGACGTTTATTGGCTAATGGTATAGCAAAATTTTCTAGTTCCTAGAAGAAACGGCTTTGTGAGCCCTTGCTACTAGGGAACTACTTTCGAAAGATCAGTAGTCAGTCATTTTATTTGATTTATGAAGTAAATACAGAATATAAACGGTATTTAGTACCACAATATTATCGACTTGAGTTACGTACGTTTTAACATGTTTTGTTAAATCAATTATTTTTGGAACCATCTTTTACTATACGTTCGGGTAGTACGTATGTTTACATTAATTGGCTATAGATTAAAACACACATTTAGTGGCAGTGTACCCAAATTTGCGTTGAGGTATATTGGAAAACCATTTTGGGAAAAAAAAACCCTTAGAACGCCTGACCGAGATTCGAAAACCGATCTCCCCACTATCGCAATCATTATTTTTAACGTGGGACGGAAGGGAGCTCAACAAAAGATCCATATTTTTTCAGTTTTTGTGAATTTTTTTTAAAGATCAATATTTATATCGTCTTAAGTATATACGTTTATATAAAAATTTTACAGATAGTAAGCTCAACAATATCCACCTATCCTGGGCATCACTGAATTGTACTAGTACTTTTTCTCTTCATTTAGAACTTATCTACTAAAATTCCAAGATGCTAATGACCAATATTCAGTAAGTGTTGACTCACGGCTGTATTATATTCTAGTTTAAAAACAAAAAACTTAATAAACTTATTTGTAGTCATAATGTTACTACATTTCAATTTTAATAACAGCAGCTTTTTAGAAAACACTAACATATTGTTTCGAGGCTAAAGTTGAAAACATTTTACTATATTATTATTATTATTATTATTATTATTTAAAGCTATTAATAATATATATATATTAAAATTGACGGTTGTGAAAGTAGCTCTAATAACTTTTATAGCTGTAGTAGCATTTGGCTACAAACATAGGAGAGTCGAGTCAGGAAAATATACAACTTACCCCGTTTCACCGTCCCTGCGTCTCGGACTACGAGTCGAAGAGAAGAACAACACGATCGAGCGTAATCACGCCACGAGATAGACTAGCCGCTGCCTTCAAGGATCGAACCACGCCCACTAGAGTGCGCCACATAATTAAAGATGGTTTAAAGAGCTTAAACTGTGAAGGGAGGTTGTTCTACTATAATCTAGAAGGTTCCGGTTGTTTGGAGTGTAGTGTAGAAGTTACGGTTGTCACTCGCATTCCTCCCCTTGCTGATCCATGTTTTCCTCCACCATGTAACCTGTTCTCCAATGTTCTCTGGGGTTTTGTATATATAGTGCCGGCAGGGCTGCTTATCGCCACTCTTGGACTTGGCTTGAATGGAGGAGAAAGAAGTTAAGCCTTCAGATAGTTAAAATGTAAGAGCAAAATTCTTTTTTGACTTAGTATTACTTCTTTTTTATTAAATTTTTTATTTATACTTTTCAAAATTCTAGTTTCGGCAGTATATTATTAATTTTGCAATGAGAAATTTACTCTGCATATAGATCTTAGATCAATGTTGAGCTTTGGGTTGATTGATATATGGATATCGATACTTGATTTATTTTTGTGGGTATCGATTAGTTTGAGGAGATAACTTCTGATCTGATTGGGAGACTGATGAAAATATATTATGAGGGCTAATATTGGTATTTTGCTGTCTAAGTTCTCTGTAACGAATTTTGGTTTTGTCGTCTACAAATACAACAAAACAAATTTTACTTATAGTTAAAATATTTATTCTTGAAAATGTCTTTTGACCTTATGATTGTGCAATTTAGTTAGGATTTAGTGTATAATGGGAATTTGTATAGAGGATTTAGAAAAGTTGAGGGAAATTTGAGAAATCACCATTGTAAATTAAGAAGATATATTTTATAATAGATATTTTTACGAGGGTCACGTAACCTTACTAGTTTGTTCCGTGCGGAAGGAAAAGATTTAATTATTATTGTTATTTACTGATGTGATTATTTCGATTTTAAATCTGCATTTGACCTTGGTATTTGTTTTGAACATCAGTTATCCGAAATCTTATATAACTCTATTCTTTTGCCAACTCGGCTATCATTGTACATTTTTGGTATCTATATATATATATTGTTCAAAAATATCCATATATTTATACTTATATATTTACTCATGTTATTTATCAATAAATATCAACAAAGCGACTTCAAGTTTCTTTAATGTTAGGAATAGCGGTAATACCCTTAGGTCATATGTGTGTTTTCTTTATCTCTTTCTTTGTGGGTACATATACTTATTGTTTCTTTGAGGACGACCATCAATATATTATTCCCGCAACCGGTGTGAGTTGCGTGTTCTGAGTTTCGTATGTTGATTCTCAGGCATTCAAAACAAGAACTCCAGCTGCTCACTCCTATTGCCCCTGTTTCTGCCCCTTGTTGTTATTCATTTGGACCTCCTATTATGGTTTAGTTTTGTTATAGGAGGGTTCACTGTCGTATAAGGCCCTTACCATGAAAATTTGACCGTAGACTTGTTTTAATAGTTTTTTAATCACCACGTATTACTTACCTGTTAAGATTACACAGATATATGCTAATTGCCTAGGGATGAGAAAGGAATCATTTTATAAGTAATCTATTAGCATTTGCATGGTAGGAGAGTGGGAAACCATATATGAAAAACCACTCTCATCAGACCCAATCGGGATTTGAACTTCAATCTCCCCATCAACAGGCAAGTCTTACACGAGCGTGACACATTAGATAATTCAGCTACTGAAACGAGTTTTTCATATGTTCCTAAGCCAATCCATGTGTAATGCCGATTTTGTTTTTTATTAACTACGTCATTTTCTTGGAAACTATAGGATAGATATAGCGACATTTGGACATTTTTGGCTACTCTACTCTTATTTAGAACTTGATCTAAAAAGTTTATTTCTTATGATCAGACTACACACATTATTTTACTTTTTTTATAGTCCATTCATGGTAGTATTGGTCTTTACTGGCAGCTCCAGAATAACTAAAAATAACTTGGTATTCATACGACTCACAAATGTCATGTCTAGGGTCAAACCAATTCTCTATAGTCTCGTGATATCGGCTTCCATTGCCCCTTCCATTGACCCCTCACACCACACACACACACACCTTGGCTGCCAGGACGGTTGTATTGTTATTTTGTTCCCTACGTGTTTGGCAAATAACGAGGGAACAGTTTGGAGTTTAAAGTAATTATTGGCATCCCTACCCCGATACACCTCTCCTTTTCCCTTAATAAAATGGCAATTAAAATTCATGACACATAGGCTACTTATATGTTTAAAAAGAAAGTTACTTACGTCCCTTTAATAATTTAATGATTTAAAAGCTCTATTCATTCCAAATTATACCTTTTAACGGTGTGACTCTAAACAGTTTTTATTTACTCTGGTTAAAGTAATACTAAATATATTTGTAAATGGTAATCTAGTTTTGATTATTTTAGGACTGAATGTATTGATTATTTAATTTATATGTTAAAAACTAATATTATATGACACAAAACAATAATTGCCAACCAGATAAGTCGTTGATTTTGGATATGATATCATTTAGGAATCATTGAAGGTCTATATTTAGCTTACATTACAAATACTATATAATAATTCACATTTAAAAGTAAAATTATAAAACTAACAATAAATTGAATAAATTAGATGTTAAATTTGTTGCAATAACACTGCCTATGAACACACTACAACATTACATCTATTCAACACATTTTAAGCAACAGTGTTAATAATAGTATTAACTAACGAAACGTGCATCCCAATGATTTCTTATTAATATTGTATGTTATTTAATTTATGACCTGGACCAAAACGATACATAGCCGTTACCAAAACATCAAACTATATTATCTCATTCACTGTGTTTTCTGATAATCCGGGATCCCTACACGTTCATATGAACTCATTCTTATACAATATACTCTAGATTATCCAGGCCTTTGAGAGGGTGGCGTTTCAATGATATTAGAAAAATAAGGAAGAGCTTATTCAAAATTTAATCTAATATCCTATGATATCCCCTAGCAAATGAACTTAAAATAAATGTTAGGACACTATCTAATATAGCCATTACAATTTTGTGACAAAATTTTCAAAAATCAGCTATCGGAAAGTTACCCTTTAATAAGTTTTCCTCAGAAAAACAAACATAATTTTAATAGTAATATGAACACATCTTCATAATATACCTATAGATTTTGAACAAAATTATGATAGCAATTTTTTTTAGTAATAATTTTTTTTAAAACCACTCTAAAACATATATTTCTTAATAAAACCCATGTACCTAGTTTGAGCAAAAACGTTATAGCCAATTTATAAACATTTTAAATTTTCGAAAATTAGGCCACATTAAATAATTAAAAAATAAATTTCCCCCTAAAATTAAGTACACAATTTTTTCTTGTCACTTCTAACATTCGCTGGAGCCATTTTCAAAATATTTTGAATTTTTGGAAATCGATCATCATTAAACTACCCTATTACGAATTTTTACCCAAAATACAAGCATACAGTAAGTGCTATTTGTCAGGTAAAATACTCCCTAGATATCAATTTAAACATTATCGTCAAATATATTTTCGGAAATTTGGAATTATAAAAATAAACTCATCATTAAGCTTCTCTTAATTTGAAAGCAATGGTCAAAATAAAAATAGCCTCCAGAGGTACGTACTGCCATATTGTACGGTATAGCATCTAGATATAAAATTTGAACAAAGTCCATCAAAACGTTCAAGATCTGTGGTCAGGGACAGACAGACATTGGGACAAAGAGAGTTGTAATATACTATTTTGGGGGTTTGGACACACATAAAACGTCAAGACTCATCATAATATCGAGGTCAAAAATGTTCACGATGGCAATACTTTCTTTGTATGAGAAAGTAAAACTGGATCGTGATATTTATTAACTACCCAATCAAGATTGACCCTGGATAAACCACAAGTTTTCGCACAAATAATCGGGAATTTACTTTAGAATGTTTGGAATATGATCCTGAGTAGGAAACCAGCATTAGAAATTCAGGTACAGAAATATTATTCTCACGACAAGCCAAACATAAATGGTCTTAGAAATGTGAGATTGAAAATTTGCCCTTGTCTTTTCCCTGAAATTTTTGAATTTTGGAAAACTTTCCATTCTTTTCCTGTTATAAAATACTGTTTCAATAAGTTCCAACAAATTGATTGTAGCTCACACTCATGTATCGATTACAGCGCTTGCTGGTTGATTGTGTCATTAAAGTCAGATCTTATTTATTATATATTTTACTACTTTTAAACTTAAATCACCCTCTTCTGTGACAGCATGGTTTAAGGCGTCACTCTCGCAGTGGAGTAGACTGCTGATTATGGGGGATATTGGGACTCGAATCTCGGTTGGGTGTACTGAGGTTTATTCTTAGTTGGTTTTCCACTCTCCTCTACGCAAATGTGGGTACACTATCTTTAAATTAAATCTTCCTGATCACTAACCATTAGCGTAATTAGTGCGTAGGCGTATAACTCGAATGCAATGCGAAAAAATCAAATCTTAGTGAATATATCCCCTTCCTCTGGTATTCAATGATAAGAGCATTTTACAGAAAAATTGTAACTTTTAGTTGTCATTTGTTTGGATTCTTTCAATATATATCTTCAATAAGATAATTTTACCAACCCACTATTTGAAAGCTTAGTTAATATATTTAATAGGTTGTAGTTACCACCTCTCCCATCCAGCCCCCTTAATCCGCAAGCCACCACTGCGAAAAAATATTATGATTGAAAATGTTCAAATCGCTATGGCCCTACCCCATCGTTCTAGCATAATAATTAAAACGGATTATGATGAAGGAGTTGGTTATGAACAATGTCACATGTAAAATATCAAATTGTCTTCAACTTAAAAAAATGTACTAATAAATAATTTAGCCATTCTAGAGAGCATACAGTATCTGTATATGGATGCTCTTGTTTAATAGCAACCATACAAGGGATATACAAAGTATAAACTCACAAAATAAAATAATTACATTTATAAAGTTTTACGTTCCACTTTTTAGCGAACAAAATAAAGTTTGTTCTTTTTTTTTATACACAGCCTAATTAAGCCCTTCTTGTAAAACTCCCGTAAACTTACGGTGTAATTTGAGTATGTATTCTTTCTACTCTTTTGAATACATAACTTTTTTTTAGCTACCATGACGAATTAAGAATATCATTTTTCAACAGAATGAATACTAACGAGGTAAATTGTAGAGGGAATGAGAGAGTTTTAAGAGTTCTAACATAAAATGGCAAAAACTGAAAAACTATATATTTAAAATTAAACTCAGAAAATAATTTCGTATGCATTTGTACTAGTACTGGCTACAGGAATCTACCTTTTTTTTTTAAATAGGAAAAATGATTACAAGGGTAAATTTTTAGAGCCACGTATCAGTAGGAATTGTGGTAAAAAAAGTTTGGGAGAAGTGGGGGCTCATTTTGTTTCACAAATATTTAGTACCGAATCAAAATTTCACCTGCCAGAATAAAGAATGTTGACTGCTTACCCTATACGTTTTTTTTAAAAATCGTTAAATCTACCACTGGAAACATACTAACAGACAATAAATATCTTGAGTCCTACATTGGGGGTTGCACTCTCGCAATAAACTAAATTGGAGATGAAGTGGAGGTCGGGGTTAGAATCCTGGTAGGGTTTACCAAGAGTGAATTTTCCTAAATTAATACATTTCCACTTAAGTTATAGTACATCTTATATAACGTATTTCTTCTTCATCTTCTACCCTTAGCAGTCCTAAGGGGGAGGGGAGTATTTTTTTTGTCATTTGTGGCAGCACTGTTTACAACTAACTTTGGCAGCAATTAATATTAAGAAACCTGTAAATAGAAATTTAAAAATATACAAAAAGTTATAAAGACCATCCCTGGTGTACACAGACAATGGTGAACCAAACAGTGAATCACAATCGAATTAGTGTTATCATTGTTATGTTCCTAAAAAAAATGCATATTAAATTTGAAATTTAATTAAAAATAGAAACAAGCCGAAAGAATTATGTTTAAATAAATACATATTATGCGAAATAAAAAGAGGATCTTGAGGAACACCCCTTTTTTCTTAGTGAATTTTGTGATAAAAATATAGAGTAGGATTTCTAGGGTTAGTATGGGGTTTAAACCAGAGGAGTAGTATGAATTAGCGCTTACAACCAAATTTCTTTTAGTTATTAATATTTATTTGTTTATTTCTAGAAAAATAAATGATACAGAACAAGGCACATTCTCGCTCCTTTACCTAATAAAAATCGAGACATTTACTTAAAACACGTAAAATACGTGAACTCACTAAAGAGCATACATGAAATAATATACATTGTTATAGGAACACATATAATTTGTTCTTTACATTCTCAACACCCCATTTCCCAAAACTCTATTATAAGAAAATATGTTTGCCTAGAACTCGGAAAGAGATGATTTAAAAAAAAAACTTTAAATTTTATTTTATTTAAAAAAATATACATATTATAAATTACTTCGTATCTCAAAGTGTTGTGAGGGTATGATTAAAATTGGGATTTCTGTTTGTGTAAAGTACCCTAAAACTCATTTCTATTGGAAAATGAGATAAGCATTTTGTTAAAAATGTCAAACAGGGCCTAGATACAAATTTCAATCAAAATTGCTATAGTGGATTTATATAAAATTTATTTCCTTTTAACTGTTTGCCCTTAAGTGAAACACACTTAATTTTAGATTTAAATATTTAATTTCAAAAAGTCCTCGTGGGAACCGTATGAAAACACTAAATACCAAGTTTTAGCCTGGTCAGTAAAATGGTTTCAGCTATAGGCAGACACACAGACAAACAGCGAGACAGACCTCATCGCAAAAAACACTAGAAGATATTTACCAATATTTTAATATACAATAATTTATTAATTAATGTACAGAAGCAATAGTAACTGTCCTGACAACAAATATATTTTGGTTGTGCTCCAAGTTTTACTACCCTTTGGAGTTATCCGTATATCTACATTATTGAGTAAGGGATGAATAAAGTTAAATTTAGTGGAATTTTACCCGTATTTTCTTGGTGATAAATTGTGAAACTAATCAGGGAAAAACACTAATAGTACACCTGACAGTAGTTCGAATCTCGATCGCCCCGTTCTTGACAATCCAGTTTATTGCGAGTGGGAAGCCTTAGGCCATTTGTACTTAATCTGGGGTAAGTTAAGACACCTAAGGGAGTACGCAAATAGAATAAATTGTATCAAAAATAATGTATTAAATAATAAGTTTTGAATAAGAAATTTATACATGCGTACACACATACAATAAAAAGTAAGTTCTAATTAGAAATATATATGTATACGCATAATATATTTCTAATTTAAAACTTATTGTTTAATACATTATATTGGATATAGTTTATTTTCATTTTAGAAGAAGATTATATGCTATGTATAACTTGCATGCATTACTTTCACCAACTGTAGGGGTATAAAGTGGAAGAGAAATTATATTTGGGGGTACGCAAACGAGAAATGTTTAATACCACTGCTCAAGATCATGAGATAATCGAAGCGGGTACGATGAATTTTGAATTATCTTCTAAACGTAAACGGCAATGATCTCGTCCGGGAAATTATAGTAAAGCTCAACCAGTTAGTAGATTAGTGGCTCGGGATCCGTTATAGTCGGGAGTTCTTCGATACTATTAACTCAGGTGGCTTTCATAGAACTACATTAACCTACATTAGTGTGATACGTCTTTAGCTATGCTAAATATTGTTTACACTTTATACTTTAGCTGTAGATTCACAATTTGTGCTGGAAATGATTGTTCAGAGATTGTGGTTGAGATGATTGTTTACAATTTGTGGTTGATATGATTGTTCAAAGTTTGTGCTGGATATGATTGTTCACAGATTGTGGTTGAGATGATTGTTCACAATTTGTGGTTGATATGATTGTTCATAGCTTGTGGTGGAGATGATTGTTCACAGTTTGTGCTGGAGATGATTGTTTAAAGTTTGTGCTGTAGATGATTGTTCACAGTTTGTGCTGGAGATGATTGTTCACAGTTTGTGCTGGAGATGATTGTTTAAAGTTTGTGCTGTAGATGATTGTTTAAAGTTTGTGCTGGAGATGATTGTTCACAGTTTGTGCTGGAGATGATTGTTTAAAGTTTGTGCTGGAGATGATTGTTTAAAGTTTGTGCTGGAGATGATTGTTCACAGTTTGTGCTGGAGATGTTTGTTTAAAGTTTGTGCTGTAGATGATTGTTCACAGTTTGTGCTTGAGATGATGTTCACAGTTTGTGCTGGAGATGATTGTTCACAGTTTGTGCTGGAGATGATTGTTTAAAGTTTGTGCTGTAGATGATTGTTTAAAGTTTGTGCTGGAGATGATTGTTCACAGTTTGTGCTGAGATGATTGTTTAAAGTTTGTGCTGTAGATGATTGTTCACAGTTTGTGCTTGAGATGATTGTTCACAATTTGTGCTGGAGATGATTATTCACAGCTTGTGGTGGAGATAATTGTTCACAGTTTTCACATTAGATGATTGTTTGAAGTTGGTGCTTGAGATGATTGTTCACAGTTGGTGCTTGAGATGATTGTTCACAGTTGGTGCTTGAGATGATTGTTCACAGTTTGTGCTGGAGATGATTGTACAAAGTTTGTGCTGGATATGATTGTTCATAGCTTGTGGTGGAGATGATTGTCCACAGTTTGTTCTTGATATGATTATTAGAAGTTTATGCTTTATATTATTTCTTACCTTAAGACCAAATGTTCTAGTACTTTACTCAGAGCTCACAACAAGTGTAGTTACAGTAGCTCTAATCACGATAAGTGACCATTAATATTTTTATTTTACCTAATTATCCTTTCAAAACATCTTAATAGTGCGACTAGTGACTACTTGACTCTAATAACATTGATTCTTTTTTTTTTCCAGAACATAAATTTAAAATAGTTATTTGATGTGACTTAACGTGATTTTGCAAGAATGTCCAGAATTCATATCCCGTAGTTGAAAAGAACGTTTGGCTGCGCCCTACTGGATAAAATAATAATTGTTTCTCTTCTCTAGAGAGAAGGGGCTCTTAAAACATCACAGTTAGTCGGGTAAACGAGGCAGTTTTTTTTATATAAGAAAAGGGGTTTGGTAGGAACATAAGATACGTCATACGTAATAATTTTTATGATGTTAGCATTATATTTATCTCAACGAATGCGTAGAGAAAACAAAAGGCAGCAAATTACGAGGGCGAACCTTCCCCCCCCCCCCCAAAAACAACGTGGTTGGCATGATGACGTTGACTTTAGTCCCGGCTTTTGGGGAGAGGGTTATAACAACTTTCTTTTCTTACCACAGCTCTGTTGATTTTTTTTTTTTTTTTTGCTTCTGCTCTTTTCACTAGATGTGTGTATAGAAACTTTTTCAATCTGTTTGGGAGCGGGAAGGGGGGCGGGGGTGCAGCGAACCATGGCCATTTCGCCCTCACATCTTGCAGGCTCAAATTATTGTATGTTAGTACTTTTTTCCAACCCCCTGCCCCCAACAGATGGTACTGACTCATAGGCTTACTTGGCGAGTCAGAAGTTTGAAAAAAAAAAATGTCCATGGAAACCATTCCAACCGACACATTTTGCTTGACCTGATTCAAAGGGAACTGGCTTGCAATTATTGTAAATTAATGAAACACATGAGCACATCAGTGACAAATTTCTTCTCTTAAAAATATTAAAAAACTATTTGCTGAATGTTTAAGGAGTAAGAATACTAATGAAAATATAGCTAAATTATTTGTGTATGTGATTTTCCTCAACGTATTTTAACAATTTACATTGATTATTTAAATTATATTTTTATAATTATGACTTCAAGCACCGTATTTGTAAACGGCATAATCTAAATGTTGGGTAAGATAAAGGAAGGGTATCAACATTAGCATAGATACATAATAGGGTAACCATAGTGATAAACTACACGTGGAATCCTACACCCCGCCCCCTGCTTTTGTCTACCGAGAACAACAAGTGAATATTTGAAACTTAACCTATGGTCATCAAATATAGTCAGACCCTGACCTATTGGATCACGGGACCGTAGGTGCTTGTACAGGTTGTTTCAGTGGGATGTCCCACATTTAAATTTGCTATAACTTTGTGGCGTTGTGTTAGTTAGATGTCATGTGTACTCAAATGGCTCGCAAAACGTAGGAGTTTTTTTTTTTTTTTTGCAGATGGCATTGGTATTGACTTTAGTGATTGTTCCCGTGTTAGCTAGTCAGTATTCCCGATGAGGTCATACACAAGCAACACGTATTTATCCTGAAGAATTACTGGCTTACCAGTTTTATTACTACCACGCAGGGGTCTTACCAACACGAGTACGATGTTTGGGATGGTCCTGACTGGAAGAAGATCTTAAGACTCATGACGAAGCTGGAAGAAACAGTTTCATTACTAAGTGAAAAAAGGGAAGCACAACCCGTCGTCAAAAGTGCCGCAGTGTGCAGACGATGATCGTGAGCGATTACCTCGCTTCCCCCGGAAATCATTGCGCTGATTGTCCCAGGAGACCAATTTCTCCGTGATAATGTGCCAAAGAGCTGCCAAGCCGGCACCATTCAGGACGTACAGAGTGAAAGCTGTACGTACACCAGTTGATGGAGCCCGATCACATCAAGAGTGTACGTTATTGAAATTGGTTCCTCAACTTTGTGGAAAGAAACCCTGGAATATTGACGATGGCATGGTTTACCGGTGTAAGCTTGGTTTCATCTTTCAGTTATTGAGTCGAGCGATTGACCTATTTAAAAAGTTGGAACAGCCACTGAAACAACCTGTATATTAACTAACTAATAAAGTTATTTCAATAGTTGGTTATCTGGAAATTCATTTTTCCTTTCAGAACAAAGTTTACATTATTTTCGATTAATCATATATTCAAGCATCACTAATATCAATATAGCATTCATTTTATAAAATTGTTTCTGAGAAATATTTAATCTGATTATCAAAGACGTACCAATTTTTTTTTTGGGGGGGGGGGGGGGGAGGCGGAGTTTATACAACTGGTGACACAAGGAGAAATCCTCAACATAAAATTTAAAAAAAAGTCTACATATTAAAACATTCTTGAAGCAATTTTCGGTGTTTAAAAAAATAGTTGGAGTATAAAAAAATAGTTGGAGTAATAAGTTTTGTTAATTTTATAAAACTCCGATGTACTACTAAGCCTAAGCATATAGTAGTGATACAAATGTCAAATTTACATCATTACTATTAATAATTTATAAAGGTGAGGGGGATTGAGCCCCTAAAATACCAAATGGCTCCCAAAAACACAAAAAATATCAGTCTGTGGGACTGTCTATTATTATTATTTTTATACTATGCATGGTCAAATTAATTTTAAAAAATAAATAAAAGACACATAACTCGCACAACATATTCACCCACGGAATAAATAACCCAGACATGCGCTTCTCTAATTTCGTTCTGTTATTTTATTGGAGAAGGGATGGACACCTCAGCAAGGTGTACCGCGTCAGATAATAGATATGAGGCAACCCCCTTCCCCCACCCTATTTCACCACTCGCCTCCAAACCTCAAACAAACGATAGCACTTTAATTAAGTAATATGGGTTAAAAAGTCGGAGAGTGCAGCGTAAGGCTATCGTTAGTTAAAAAAGAGGGGTTTGAGGGTGTTAGTCGAGAAGGGTGAGAGGGGGATCAGCGGTAGGGGAAGGTCATCCTCTAGGACCTATCAGATTACAATCGACGCGTGGTCAGCGACTAAAATAATTTCAGCGGATTGCTGTTTGCACAACGTGCAGTTAAGGGTTGGAATACAAATGAGTCTACAATGAAAATTTTCCCGCATTCTCCACCTACCTCAAAAATACGCAGTACAGAGGTAGTGAGGTGGAAAGTGGGAGTAGGAGGAGGGACAAGAGTTTTGCCGAGGAGAAGGGGGAAATTGAAGGAAGAGAAATAAAAAAATAAAATAAATGGTACGGCACACCGCACAGACTTTCTCTCTCTTTCTATAAACTCGTAAGATTTCTGAACGGAATAATGTACATTGTATCATCACCACTCCACATAAGAACACGCATAAAATAATATACAATGATATAGAATCAATGAGAAAAGAGGCGCATCTTTGTCCACCTAAGAACATTTCAAACAGTTTAATGTCTTCGACAAGGGTCAACACTTCGTTTTAAAATTTCGATTTCTGGTTAAAATTTTAACATTTTAAAAGGTGTTGCAGATCTTCAAGTCATCGCATTGATATTTAATTATTCATTTATACATTTTGACCAATAAAAAATGTAAATATTGACTATTGAGTCTAAAATGGAGATAGATCATTGCTATGCAAACATTTCTCCTAAGAGATTTAAGGAAAAATAACATACATTTTTTAGATACTTACTTATATTTAATTACTCTATGGCATTGGAGTATTATTGCGTTAAGACTTAAGTAGTATATGTTTACAACTAAAGCTCACAAAATTGTATTAATATATTTGCAAATATCTCAGAAACTGCTGTTTTTATAAAAATATATGTCAAATAAAAGTTTTTTATTTCTAATAGTCCTACAATTTTGCAATGATAAGTTGTTTAGTTTCTCCAATAGTTGTGGAGATACGGAAATAAACGCTTCTGTAATGTACCCTAAAAATCATTTTCATAGGAAAATGAAAATAGCCAGTTTATTTATAATCTTAATCAACGCCTAGATACGAATTTTAATCAAAATCTTTTAAGCAGATTTTGAGAAAACCAAATTTTTCTCTTTTCGTCCTTCAGCTAACTACCCTTAATTTTAAGTTTTTATAGACACACAGACAGACGGCATTGCAAAGACTATTTTTAAGGGTTCGGGGGGTCATGAGACGTCGACATCCATCAACATTTCAGGTTAGTTTTTTTTTTTTACGGTCGCAATACTTAAACTTTAATGTCCAAAAAGTTAAAAAAATTCATATAATTGCGTATATATTGAAAGTTATTGATTTTATAAAAATATGTTTCGGATAAAATATCTGTATTATAAATATATATACATATTTGTAATGCTAAGTAATTTCATATCTCAAATAGTTTCGGAGCTATTTAAAAAAATGTTAATTTACGCATCAGACCGGAGCCCTTAAAGCCATTTTGCCGAAATATTGAGGGTAGCCATTTTGTTTGGAATATTTATTAATGTTTATAAATGAAATTTAATCAAAATCGTTGTAGCCGATTTTGAGAAAATCGACTTTTTCTCTTTTTGCCATTCGGTAAACTACCCTTAATTTTAAGTTTTAATAGACACACACAGACAGACGGCATTGCAAAGACTATTTTTAAGGGTTCGGGGGGTCATGAGACGTCGACATCCATCAACATTTCAGGTTAGTTTTTCTTACGGTCGCAATACTTAAGCTTTAATGCCCAAAAAGTTAAAAATATATATATAATTGCGTATATATTGAAAGTTATTGATTTTATAAAAATATGTTTCGAATAAAATATTTGTATTATAAATATATATACATATTTGTAATGCTAAGTAATTTCATATCTCAAATAGTTTCGGAGCTATTATAAAAAATGTTAAATTACGCATCAGACCGGAGCCCTTAAAACGATTTTGCCGAAATATTGAGAGTAGCCATTTTGTTTGGAATATTTATTTATGTTCATAAATGAAATTTAATCAAAATCGTTAGAGCCGATTTTGAGAAAATCGACTTTTTCTCTTTTTGCCCTTCAGTAAACTACCCTTAATTTTAAGTTTTAATAGACACACAGACAGACGGCATTGCAAAGACTATTTTTAAGGGTTCGGGGGGTCATGAGACGTCGACATCCATCAACATTTCAGGTTAGTTTTTCTTACGGTCGCAATACTTAAGCTTTAATGCCCAAAAAGTTAAAAATATATATATAATTGCGTATATATTGAAAGTTATTGATTTTATAAAAATATGTTTCGAATAAAATATTTGTATTATAAATATATATACATATTTGTAATGCTAAGTATTTTCATATCTCAAATAGTTTCGGAGCTATTATAAAAAATGTTAATTTACGAATCAGACCGGAGCCCTTAAAACGATTTTGCCGAAATATTGAGAGTAGCCATTTTGTTTGGAATATTTATTAATGTTCATAAATGAAATTTAATCAAAATCGTTAGAGCCGATTTTGAGAAAATCGACTTTTTCTCTTTTTGCCCTTCAGTAAACTACCCTTAATTTTAAGTTTTAATAGACACACAGACAGACGGCATTGCAAAGACTATTTTTAAGGGTTCGGGGGGTCATGAGACGTCGACATCCATCAACATTTCAGGTTAGTTTTTCTTACGGTCGCAATACTTAAGCTTTAATGCCCAAAAAGTTAAAAATATATATATAATTGCGTATATATTGAAAGTTATTGATTTTATAAAAATATGTCTCGAATAAAATATTTGTATTATAAATATATATACATATTTGTAATGCTAAGTAATTTCATATCTCAAACAGTTTCGGAGCTATTATAAAAAATGTTAATTTACGCGTCAGACCGGAGCCCTTAAAACGATTTTGCCGAAATATTGAGAGTAGCCATTTTGTTTGGAATATTTATTAATGTTCATAAATGAAATTTAATCAAAATCGTTAGAGCCGATTTTGAGAAAATCAACTTTTTCTCTTTTTTCCCTTCAGTAAACTACCCTTAATTTTAGGGGTAGATATCCAATTCCAAAAACCCCTCGGGGCAACCCTATGAAAACCCTAGATATCAAGTTTCAGCTCAATCGGTAAAATAGTTTAGGCTCTAGTTGGAGGTACAGACAGACAGACAGACAGACAGACAGACAGACAGACAGACAGACAGACAGACAGACAGACAGACAGACGGAAATTCAAAAACCACTTTTTTGGATTCAGGAAGTCATGAAACGTCAAAATTCATCAAAATCTCGAGTTCGATTTTTTTGACGATCACAATACTTTCTCTACCTGTAAGATAGAGAGAAAGTAAAAGGTTGCTCGCGTCTGTGAAGTCCCTTAGCTAACTGGCGTAGACCCTACGGCAGAAACTGTTTCTCATTATTATTCTAAACTTTTCCTTAGTTAGTTACCTTTAAAAACCATATTAGTTCAAACGCAGATAAAGATGGAAGCTGAATTCCAGGAATTTTAAAATTTGAATAATGTTCAGTTCCTCCTCTATTTATTAAATGTACCTTCACGAAAAGTAAAAAAAAAAAATATTCGAAGCTGAGTTAAATATAATACTAAAATACATAATACAATGGCATAATGACGCACATTAAAATTTAATAAAATACCAATATATAACTATAAGGTGTTCTTTCTTACGACAGGTCCATTCCTTTTGTCGGTGAACTTAGACCGCTAATGCGGCCTGTCCTCTGCCTCCTCCTTCAGCTCCTAGAATTTTCTTTTTTCCTTCAACTCGTTTAATATTTGAATCCTCCTTCTTCCTAAACTCCTCTTTCCTTCAACCTTGCCTTATATGATGTCGTGGAGAGGACAGTTTCTCGTAAGGACGTGTCTGGTCCAGTTTGCTTTGCACCGAAGAATCACATCCAAAATGGTTCTCTTCTCACCCACTCTTCTTAAGACTTCTTCATTTGTCACCTTGTTTGTTCACCTGATTTGGTCAAGTCTTCTCCAGCACCACGTATATATACTCTTGTAAATTATCTTGTTTGATCGTACAGTCTCTATAACAAAAATCTTCAAATATTAATCCTAAGTACTGTTGGAAAATTGCCGCTTTTTGTGATAGTCACTATACACTTTTAAAAAAATCCATACAAATGCAATTATGTCCATGTTGGTTTTTCTACTTTCTCGCACACCTCGGGCGGAGAAAATATTGTGATCACCAAAAATACCAAATTTGAAATTTTGATAGATGCCGAATTTTCATGAACCAATGAACACAAATAATATTTTTTTTCCCAATGCCAGCTGTCTGGTTTTTTTTTTGAAATATCCCTCCAGCCACAAAATTAATGGTAATTTACTTAAGGACAAAAAAATAATAAATTGATTTTTTTTTAAAATCTGCTCTAACAAATTTTATTAACTTTTGTATCCAGGCATTGTTTATCATTAACAGAAAAATGAAAATAATTTTCCATGAAAATAACCTTGAATGTAGTTTACAGATATAGAATTTTCCAATTTTGATAACATCTCCACAACTATATGAGATTCATTGAAAAGTTATAACACTATTAAAGATTAAAAAAAAACCTTTATTTGAAATATATTTTTATAAAACCAATAGTTTCTAAGATATTGGTAAATCTATTTTCATATTGAAGTTTGGTAAATTAATTGGCATGCTCTTTGGTGAACTGAGATGTTAATTTTTTACTCAATATGTTTCTGCAACAATGTATATTATTTATTTCATGTATCCTATAATTTTTGAGTAAATATTTACATTTTTAGGCAAAGTAACGGAAAGTCATTGCGGTGTCCTGTACTATTTATTTAAATTAATAATAAATTCCCAAGTAGGTATCAACACGTGTGGAAGATATTTAAAGTGATCTATTTTAAGCTATGTTCAAGGTTTGGGATCGAATCTCGTCCGGGTATAAAATTTAGTCTTCACGTAGGTGGAGTCAGGTGTGTTAACTAGTGATTCAATACTTAGCAACATGCCTTACTAACCGTTCAGGTTATACGCTTAAGTACTAATTACGATAATAGGCTAGGAATTGGGAAGGTTGAATTTAGAGGGAGTGAGCCCATATTTGCGTGGAGGGAGGTTGGAAAACCATTTAGGATAAATCACCCCAGTTCACCCGACTGAGATTTGAACCTCGATCTTCCAGTCCTCAGCAGTCTAGCTCAACATGAAACTAGTGCGTTAGCCAACTACGCCACCGAGGCGGATAACTAGTGATTCAGAAGTTGGTCTCAGGTGATAATGAAACCACTCTATCTGGCCGATCACATATTGCACGCAGGGCAGACGCAGTAGTTAAGGGAGACGAGGTGGCAGAGGGAAATCTATAAATCATGTGTCTAATGGTTTGCCGCAGATTGAACAGATCACAGGCGTTGTATAGGAAAAACTCTGTTGTGCCTTTGTCTGGTTGTATTAGGTGTTCAGTTTTCATGTGTCCTCTGCACCAGAATAACGCAGTTTCACTCACGGCTTTCACGTATTTCTTCACTTTCGATAAATTCCTGTGAGTTTCATTTCATGCCCAGTGATGTTATTTTTAATCAGCTGATAAACTTCATCAAGTTGACCTCGGTGTATTGGGGTAAAGTGCTTGCCTCAGGACTCGATGTTTGTTGGTTCAAAACCAGCCGAGGGTTGACGGATTTTGCTTGAACGATAAAAATCCGTAGCAAAATCTCCTTCGGTGGGGAAGTAAAGCCACCGGTCCTATGTCAATTGTGGCATGTTAAAAGAATCCTTGAAGGTATGTGAAATTACCCTTCCCAACAAAATTGGTAAGCCCTTTCACTCTCGCTCATAGAAATAATTGTGTGCTGATATATTCAGTCGGTACAGAAAGTGCACGGTATATTTCAAATAATAAAATAAAAACTATATCAAATTGAGTTCTTTTCAATCAATATGATTCCCTAAATACTTTGTTTGCAACTTTCGATATAGCATAACCTCACCATGAGTTTCGCTCTCTTTTCATGTACTCTCTTTTACAGATCGTCTTCATCCTTTTTTTTAAAACAGTACAGTAAAACCAATTTATTTAATTTGAGTCTCACTCGGAATCTAAATATAGCAAAATTCCTCTGATTCACATGCCACGTCACTTGCATCACTGAAAACTGTTTATCAAATCATTGATTTCTACTTTTATTACTTTGATCACTAGGGCTATTAATGGTTTTTTCTAAGGGGTAAATATTTGTAGGATAATTTAGAGGAAATGTATTCACATTAGCTTGAAGAAGGGCAGTGTCGTGGAGGGGGGTTATTGCTAAGGTAAGCAGGGTTGTTAAAACTTTAAATGCTATATGTTATCCTTCACTCAGTTCCATTTGACCAATCTCAGATAGGCTCTGGTAAAAATATCTCCAAGGGAATATATTTTCATTAGTAAATGGGTGTTTTAATGATTTATGAGAGCTATTCACAGCTACCATTTAAACCAACTAAACCTATACCCTAGCAACACTTCACGACACGGCACTGGAGATAGGATGTAGAAAAACATGTGATGAATCACATGTAGGAAACTAGCAATCCTTTGTGCAATCTGCTTAGATTTGAGGCTAAAGCTCCCAGTTACGGGCAATCCAGTACATTGCACCTTGAACTGCGTGATCAGTGGTGAGGGGTGAATCATTGAATCAAAATATGAATGTATATTTAATGATGAAGATGATAGCGTAGTACTAGCCCAAACTCATGACCTAATAGTTAGAGAGATTTTTCTTTTACGAGGGCAGAGGACTGAAGTTAGATCCCAGGATGTGTCTAAAAAAATTATAATAGATTTTTTCTTTATAGGTTTTTTTGTGTACCACGTCTTACTACCACTTTGACTTATCTAAATTTTTAAAGAATGTTTACATTAATGAGGTAGGAATGAGGAGGTAGAATTTTGAGGAAACCCACCTCGGTGGCATAGCTTATCTAACACGCTAGTTCGTGTTGAGCTGGACTGCCTAGGATGAGGAGATCGAGGTTCAAATCTCGGTTTGGGTAAACTGGGGATGGGTTTTCCTAAATGGTTTTCCACTCTCCCTTCACACCAAATGCGGGTTCACTTTTCTCTATATTCATATTTCCAATTCCTAACCCATTAGCTTATTAGTACTTAAGCATATAACTCGAACGGGTGTAAGACGGGTGCCAAGTATTATTATTATTTTTATTATTAATTTTGAGAAACTTTACTTTCATTTGTGTAAAATGAGAATGAGAGACTACTTAGGAAAAAATTATTTGAACTAGATAATTTTATATAATTGGTGGCGTACATAATAAACAATCATCATGTCATATTAGTAACCTATATAAATATTTAATGTAATTAAATAATGCTGGTATAACATTTAATCAAGTTCGTAGCCTTACCTAACTCCAAAATAATGCTCCTTCGGGCGATGTTTGGTCCCACTAGGTTGTTCCACGCGTTATTTAAACATCTCCAAACTCGGGTATGTTTCCGCACTTAAATATCAAGAGGATTGCTAAGAACAACCCTTTCACTGGCTACCCCACCCCTTGCAACTCTAACCGGTTCAGCACAACAAAGAAACATCTCAGGGAACTCGAGCGACGACCACCACAAAAAGTTCAAACGCTAGAAGGAAGATGGAGGATACAGTGGCTGTGGATGTTGGACAGAGAAAGAGAGAAATATGCTAATAGGACGGGTTGGTATCTAGATAGAAAGGAAAGGCTGAAACATAGATGGGAGGAGATAAATACAGTTTATAAAGACAGAGGCAGCACACCGGCTGAAAGAGGGAGGTAAAGATATAGGAAACGGATTGAAAGAGAAACGTATGTATAAAAGTAGGTAAATAAACAAACACGTAGAGAGAAAAAGGAAACTAAGATAAAAAAAAAGGAGCATGTGTAGTCAAAATTTCATAGCTACGGGCCTTATCTGACGGATTAAATTTTTTTTTGCTGAGATATTTACATGCACTTTCTAAACAGGCCGATTCTAACAGCCGTGACTTGTTAAATAAATTAAATCTCTAGAAGACACAACATCTGGGGTTAACTCATTACTGCGAAAGAGGTAACCCACATTTCAACCTTTTTTTTCGGCCATGCCGGGAATCAACGTGGGACCTTAGTTCAATATACAAACACACTACCGTCTGAGCTAATTTAGAAGAACTATAAAAGTTACTAGATCGATTTTCATGTATGACTTTCACTTCCCCACCAAGTCATGTGATCTGAATCTGTGGTATTTAAGAGTTATTATCAATGCCCACAGCATGGAATTATAATATAGTGAATTTTATCAATTTCTAGGCGCAAAATATAGGTTTATATTATCTAAAAGGACTTTCCATGGAAGTTGGATTATAGTTACAATCTGATTTTATTAGGAAACCCGTTATTTGAAAATGGAGATTCATGTTGCTACAATGGCGAAAATTAAAAAACTACATGTATATTTACATTCTCTTTCCGTTTAGTTAATGGCATAAACAGAAAATATACAGTAATACACAGGCAGTGGAAGTATAATTGAAAGCTTTTTTTATATATATTTCTTAGTAATTATCTTTCTAATTAAGTATACCTTTCTACTAAAGACCTTGAATATAAGCCCTGCTTTTTATAAAAAATTCCATTTTCGACCACTGATATTGATTTGAAAGTCACTAAAATATGATATTGTAGAAATGTCTTATTTGATTTATTAAAAAGTTGGGAAAATAAAACGAGGTAAATGTTGTGTTTTGTTAGTTTTGTATAATTATTTTTACAAAAATTAATAAATCAATGTTTCTTCAGTCATTTAATTTAATTTTATACTAATAATATTCCAAGGAAGTTTTGAACATCTATCATGAGCGTCTTATTAACCAAGCAGATCTCTTATTTCTCTCTCTTTTTTTCAAGACATTTCCGTTTTAATACCCCGATGCGTATAATATCAATTCAATTACGACTAATTGAGCTAAATATAGTTAATGAAGCAATATTTTACTAATTTAATTATTAAAACTAATAAGAATAAATCTGAAGTTCCTTCCCCGTTTCCTTAAACAAATATAAAAAATGCTTTATCTTTAAGGAGATGAAATATTTTGTATCCTGTTTGTTGATTTAAAATTTAATTAATTGAATTATTCTTAGTGTATTCCGGTTTAAAATGAGAAAGGTTATGCTAATATAATAATAAAATTGTTTTAGTTAAGGGCATATTTGAATATATGACATTTTAAACTTCCAATTTAGGTCAAATTAATGTGAAATTTTGATTAATTTTTCTATGGTTTTAAATCACACTTTTCAAATACTGGCTTAATATATTGATTATTGATTTGTGAGGGGAAGAGTAGGGAGGTTGTAGGATTGTTTGAGTGACCAAACTCGCATTATCTTGGCGTATGAGAGAACCAATGCTATAAACATTCCCAACTCTCTAACTTTAGGTTCAAACCTCAATCTGCCCACTACAAAAAATTGAGTGCAATGCGAGTCTGATGCCTAAAACTACGTGTGCACAGATTTGCGGAGCTATGAGACTAGGCTTGATGAAATAGGGTTCTAGATTTAGCCTTCCTCTAACAAATAAAGTAATTTTTTTTAATAGGCTCACAACAGAAAATGAAGTTATTTAAGAATTTGGATTGAGCTTTCCTCTTTACCTTGAGATAATAAGTTTCGTAGTTCTCTTTCCCCTCTTTATTATTGACAGGACAAAGTATGGTTGTAGCTGAAGGGTAAAAGGGAGTATAATCTGAGACAGTAGAGAAATAGTTCCAGAAAACGACACATATCATTGTATTTTAAGCCATGTGGCCTGATAGTGAGGCGGACGCCTTAAAGGTCGCATTCTTATCTTGACTAATTCCTCTATGACCCTATCTTACAACTAACAAAAGTGGAACCAAGCAAGGAAAAGCTAAATGGGAGATAGAATATATTCTTAAATATATAAATACTAAGCAGGAAATACAAATTTACAAAAACAACACAAGAGAGAAAAAATTAATGGATGCATTCATTTATCACACGGAGTGAATATTAGACTCAACTAGTTTGGCTATCCAATGACAGTAAGGTTAATGATCGAATCTCGTATTGGTTTACAGAAGTCTGATCTTAGCTAATCAATTTTCCCCTCTTCCTCCGCTTAGATCTGAGTAAATTCTCTCTGAATCTTACCTTACATATTCAAACACCATTTTTATTTATCAGTTTTTCTCTTTTTTGACAGGCTCGTTGCTTTGTCCAAAAGGAGTCTTTCAGCTTGTCCTATTATCTGCTTCCCTTTTTTTAGATTGTAAAACTTCATATTTTCTCCTTGTTTTTTAATTATTGTGAATGGCCTGGACAGGTATTAATAAATTGTGGGAAAAAAACATATACCAAGATATACTGACGAGGATTAAAAGGGAAAATTTAGACTTAGTTTTTTTCTGAAAGATAATGATGGTTGTACCATGGTGTAACTTATAAAATATAGAGGAATTTTATAATCCGTCAAGGTAAAACTGCTACCTTTCAAGGTAAGCGGGGTGTAGACTGATACAGAGACACATATAAAGAGACTAGTTAGAAAGAAGATTGTATAAACAAATGGAAGACAGTATTAGGAGTAACTAGGTAGGAAATTACAGCTGGTGATGACAGTAGCGCAGACGCTATTTGGGAACTATGCGGGGATCACGCGTGGGGACCAACGTTGCGAGACTTTACATGATGTAATTCTGTGTATCTGTTGCCTTAATCCTGTGTAATTTGAGGCGGCGCAGGCCCAAAATGTTCCTCCCCCCACCCCACCCGTCACCCGCTCGGCTCATGCATGCGAAATGAGAAAGCAGCCCTACCCCCACACTTACACCGAGCTTTCCTTGGCTACAACTTGCTTGGCACGACCAGGCCGACCCTCCGTGATGCATCGCTACTTGTAAAATACGGTACTTGTGAATTGTGAAAGCGAGAGAGAGAGAGAGAGAGAGAGAGGGGTTTAGTCATGTAAACGTTAGAGGTGCCCCTTCCTAAATCAACCTGATAATGATGCCAATGCCGATTTGGGAATGCACGTCCCGATGCTTCCAGAAGAGAAGCGCACAAAACAAATACAATAAATAACCGACACTTAAGTACAAATTCTGATTCTAACCATGTAATTTAGATTGATGGTTTGTTGTTACATTTAGCGGACTATAATTCAAAGATAACAAATTAATTTACACAAAATTATTTATGGAAATCCAAATATGACTTTTTTTAGAGGTATGTGATACTCCACACTATTCTACGAGGGACTGGGTGAGAGCCTCCCATGAAACACTTATCTGATCAAGCCTTTGAGACGCTTGTAGGACCCTTCTTAATCGATAACATAGTTCTCAAGTCCTTGAAATAGAGGTTTCATTATAACTACTGGTCTTGTTGATGGCCACGTTGACAATAGGTCATTCACACGTTAGTAGTTGACTTATATTAAATCCAGTAATTAAATAATTACGAAAATATCACCCGTCTATACGGAGAATTAGTTGAGATTCAAAAGTAAACCAGGACATGAACAAGAGAAAGATTAACTTACTACCTTGGCGATTTGTTGACCGATATTAGCGTTTCCAAGTACGTTGCCCTCTTGTGGTTTGAGTAGCACAACTAAAGAATGTCTAGTTATTTTAAGCCTTTAATCTCATTCTATTATGTTATATTATTCTATTATTATTATGATGCTATTATTATTTCTACGATTTAAATTGTCTTTCTTAAACTTAAATGAAAATATGATAAAATTACAATTTTCTAAAGCACCGCGTCTTATTAACCGTTCGGGTTATACGCTTATGTACTAGTTATGATAATATTTTAGGAATTAGAGTGGAAGGAGAGTAGAAAAACATTTTGAAAATACCACCTTCAATACACCCAACCGAGATTCGAACCTCAATCTCCCCGTCATCGGCAGTCTAGTCTACTGCGAGAGATGCGCGTTAGACCAAGCGGCCAACGCATACATATATTAAAAATGTTTTACGATGGGTAATACTTTTGAAACCGTTTGTATTTGACAGGTCTAATTAGTGGCGGAGGTAGGGGTGGCTGTTTACTTTGAGTCTAAACTGAAATGGAACGACGCAACATAGAGGAATATCACTAAACTGTATTCGGGGAGAAGGCAGGAGTGGGAGGAGGGAAATTGAGGTTTCCTAAAATAATGTGACCCATAGGATACATATCTCCTGGTAAAAATAACATTATTGAAACCTACTCCAGTGGCTGCATAGTCTAAGGCGTCACTCTAACTTTAGACAAAATTGCCGATGACAGGGAGTGAGATGAAGGTTCGAATCCCGGTTGGATGTACTGAAGGTGGGTTTCCCTAAATGGTTTTATCTTTTACTGTCATGCGAATTCGGGTACACTTCCTCCGAATTCAACCTTTCTCTTCACTTAATCATTAGCGTAGTTAGTACATATGCGTATAGCAGGTGTATGCATATGTGTGTATGCATATGTGTGTATGCATATGTGTGTATGCATATGTGTGTATGCATATGTGTGTATGTATGTATGTAATGTATGTATGTATGTATGTATGTATGAGTATGTATGTATGTATGTATGATGCATGTAGCAGTATGATGTATGTATGTATGCATTATGGGATAGATGTATGTATGTATTAGTAGAGTATATGATGTATGTGTATGTATGTATGTATAGTATTATGTATGTATGATAATTAGTATTTGTATTATATGTATGATATGTGTAGTATGTATAGTATGTTATAATGTATGTTATGAGTTGTATGTATGTTGTAGTTTGTATGTTGTATGTATGTTGTATGTTTGTATGTTTGATGTTTATGTATGTTTTATGTTTTGTATGTTTTGTATTTTGTATGTTATGTATGTTTGTATGTTTGTATGTTTTATGTATTGTATTTTGTATGTTTGTATGTTTGTATGTTTATGTATGTTTGTATTTGTATGTTTTGTATGTTTTGTATGTTTTGTATGTTTTGTATTTTTGTATGTTTTGTATGTTTTGTATGTTTTGTATGTTTTGTATGTTTTTATGTTTTGTATGTTTTTATGTTGTATGTTTTGTATGTTTTGTATGTTTTGTATGTTTTGTATGTTTTGTATGTTTTGTATGTTTTGTTATGTTTTGTATGTTTTGTATGTTTTGTATGTTTTGTATGTTTTTGTATTTTGTTATGTTTTGTATTGTTGTTTGTATGTTTTGTATGTTTGTATGTTGTTGTATGTTGTATGTATTGTTTTTATGTTTTGTATGTTGTATTTTGTATGTTTTGTATGTATTTGTATGTTTGTGTATGTATGTTATGTATGTTTTGTATGTTTTATGTATGTTTGTATTTTTTGTATGTATGTTTGTAGGGTTTTGTATGTTTTGTATGTTTTGTATGTTTTTGTTGTTGATGTTTTGTATGTTTTGTATGTTTTGTATGTTTGTATGTTTTGTATGGTATGTTTGTATGTTTTGTATGTTGTTTGTATGTGTTTGTTATGTTTTGGTATGTTATGTATGTTTGTATGTATGTTGTATTGTAGTTTTGTATGTTTTGTATGTTATGTATGTTTGTATGTTATGTAGTTTTGTATGTTTTGTATGTTTTTATGTTATGTATTTTGTATGTTTTTGTATGTTTTTGTATGTTTTGTATGTTTTGTATGTTTGTATGTTTTGTATGTTTTGTATGTTTTGTATGTTTTGTATGTTTTGTATGTTTTGTATGTTTTGTATGTTTGTATGTTTTGTATGTTTTGTATGTTGTTGTATGTTTTGTATGTTTGTTGTATGTTTTGTATGTATGTTTTTATGTATGTTTTGTTTGTATGTTTTGTGTTGTATGTTTTGTATGTATGTTTTGTATGTTTTGTATGTTTTGTATGTTTTGTATGTTTTATGTTTGTATGTTTTGTATGTTTTGTATGTTTTGTATGTTTGTTGTATGTTTTGTATGTTTTGTATGTTTTGTATGTTTTGTATGTTTTGTATGTTTGTATGTTGTGTATGTTTGTATGTATGATGTTTTGTATGTTTTTGTATGTTGTTGTATGTTTGTATTGTATTTATGTTATGTATGTTTGTATGTTTGTATGTTTGTATGTTTGTGTTGTATGTTATGTATGTTATGTATGTTTTTGTATGTTTTGTATGTTTTGTATGTTTGTATTTTGTATGTTTTGTATGTTTGTATGTTTGTATGTTTTGTATGTTTTTATGTTTGATGTTTTTGTATGTTATGTATTTTTGTATGTTTATGTATGTTATGTATGTTTTGTATGTTTGTATGTTTTGTATGTTTTTGTATGTTTGTATGTTTTGTATGTTTTGTATGTTTTGTATGTTTTGTATGTTTTGTATGTTTTGTATGTTTTGTATGTTTTGTATGTTTGTATGTTTTGTATGTTTTGTATGTTTTGTATGTTATGTATGTTGTTGTATGTTTTGTTGTATGTTTTTGTATGTTTTGTATGTTTTTTGTATGTTTGTATGTTTTGTATGTTTGTATGTTTTGTATGTTTTGTATGTTTATGGTATGTTTTGTATGTTTTGTATGTTTTGTATGTTTTGTATGTTTTGTTGTTTTGTATGTTTTGTATGTTTGTATGTTTGTATGTTTTTATGTTATGTATGTTTTGTATGTATGTTTGTATGTATGTTTTTGTATGTATGTATGTTTGATGTATGTATGTTTGTGTATGTATGTTTGTATGTTTTGTATGTTTTGTATGTTTTGTATGTTTTGTATGTTTTGTATGTTTTGTATGTTTTTGTATGTTTTGTATGTTTTGTATGTTTTGTATGTTTTGTATGTTTTGTATGTTTTGTATGTTTTGTATGTTTTGTATGTTTTGTATGTTTTGTATGTTGTATGTTTGTATGTTTTGTATGTTTGTATGTTTGTATGTTTGTTTGTATGTTTTGTATGTGTTTGTATGTTATGTATGTTATGTATGTTTATGGTATGTTTATGTTATGTATGTTTGTATGTTTTGTATGTTTGTATGTTTGTATGTTTTGTATGTTTTGTATGTTTTGTATGTTTGTATGTTATGTATGTTATGTATGTTGTATGTTTTGTATGTTTTGTATGTTTTGTATGTTTTGTATGTTTTGTATGTTTTGTATGTTTTGTATGTTTTGTATGTTTTGTATGTTTTGTATGTTTTGTATGTTTTGTATGTTTGTATGTTTATGTTTTGTATGTTGTATGTTTGTATGTTTTGTATGTTGTTTTGTATGTATGTTTTTGTTTTTTGTATGTATGTTTTGTATGTATGTTTTGTATGTATGTTTTGTATGGTATGTTTTGTATGTATGTTTTGTATGTATGTTTTGTATGTATGTTTTGTATGTATGTTTTGTATGTATGTTTTGTATGTATGTTTTGTATGTATGTTTTGTATGTATGTTTTGTATGTATGTTTTGATGATGTTTTGTATGTTTTGTATGTTTTGTATGTTTTGTATGTTTTGTTGTTTTGTATGTTTTGTATGTTTGTATGTTGTGTTGTTGTATGTATGTATGTATGTATGTATGTATGATGTATATAAAGAGCCGTCATATTTGTAGTCCAGGGACTCTTGGAACCTACCAGTCCACCCGTGCTTGGGAACCATGCAATAGACTAACCAGATGTACCAAAACCCTGATCGAATAAGTGAGATATTGATCGCCAGTGGTCCATGGGAGTATCTCACGAAGTCATTTCCCTGTAGAGCAATGTTATTGCAAATAAATCTATACACATTGCAGATTTCACACGGATTTTTTAATTAGTGTTTATCAATACCTTTATTTTTATTTCAGTCAAATTCCACCAAATGCCACAACCGGAAACTTTAATGTACGGTTAAAATCAGTAGTGTCGGTATATGATTCAATTTTTTTCTTGATTCCCTTATAGAAACATCAGAACATGCATTTCGGGTTTGCTTTATACACAAGTACCTGGCGTTGCGAAGTAGAGATATTTTTAGTTTAATTATTATTCGGGGAAGGTGACTTAAAAGCTACTACGTGCAAGCTCTGCGTCGCCCGTGGTCTTTTTACTTTCAACACTGTTTTTAATTAATTTAAAAAAATCTAATCAAAAATTTTAAATTCCGGCTTTGAGGTGCACACGTTCGTACACAAGGGCTACTATTTTTTTTTATTTTTTTTTATTCCAGACCTCTACGTGCGGTAGATATCATGCAATGCTCGGGACAGACAAAGAACTATTAATTTAATTCATATAGATTTATTTTGAATACATAAATAACTAACATTTAAGAATGGTTAATATGCTATTTATAAAATTCCTTAAGTTTGGAAAACAAGTTTGGCTTTAAGTAAAAAATGTTTTAAATGTCGACAAAACTCTTGAGTCAAATCAGTTACCTATTTCTGCTTTTTGTATTGCTAAGGAAAATGGAGGGGGGGCTGGAGGGAGGAAGTTACTCATTTCTTGAAGGTAAGATTTATCTCCAAATTGTTTTGGGATGACTGTGTAAGGCTAAAGAATCCTGCTTTGAGTCCCAGCGGTACTGTCGAAGACGCATCGCGTCTTATTACCCATTCCGATTATACGTTTACTGATGAAGTTTTTTTTATTTGAATACATGTACATTCTACCGTTTAATTAGTAATTATATAGGCAATATATTTGGGTGTATATTATTAAGCCTGTTCTCCTAGGTAACATTTAGTTTGAAAGTAGTGCTCTGATGTAATTAAAAAAAAGTAATTAGAAAAGGCACGTAGGATACCTCGGTACAATACAAAATAAAAATACAGGCTCTTACAGACACAATAATGGTTCTATTCGATTGAACCAAAGTGTACATACAAAGAGACGTTGACCGGCGCCATGTGGGCTGGTCCTGTCTGCCTGAGCGGTTCTTCATGTCGAATGTTGGGTGTGAAACAGACTCTGCTGACTGACCCCTGCTACTCCAAAACGTAGGGTGAGGGGGGAACTGGGGGCTCCCGGTTTGCTCGGAGCACACAGCTGCAGCCTTTGTATCGATCACAAACCTCTCCCCCCTCCATCCCTCCTCCCCCCTCCCCCCCTATTTTCCAGTCTAAAACAGTGGAGCATCGCAAAGCCCCGACAGAACCGCGTCGGTACTGATTATTAAACTACAAAGCGGCCGAGTGTTAAATGTGAGCAGACCATTAGCCATCTGCTTTTGTTCGTGATGTCACTAGCAGACGCACTGGTGCCTTCTCTTTCTAACACCTATTTCCCTTCTCGGTATCCCCTCCCTGTGTCGTTCGTTACAAGTTCACCGCCGACTGGTTTTCTTTGACGATTTCGTTTTCCTTTTTTCCATTTAAAGTGTTTCTATTTTATTCCTTGAATATTTTATTCTCCTTGATCAATTTCGTTTAGACTTGTTGTTTTTCACGCTTTCTATAGCCTTCGAATACTCATTTCAGCTCATCTTTCTTTACCTAATCTTATTTTTCCGATACGTGACCATCCTTTTCCAATTTGTTAATGTTACCATATTTATACCCCATATTTAGTCTTGCTTATCCGCATCGGTGGACATGTGGATTAAGACATCAAGCTGATCTAGTCTGGTTTGCTGGTGATAGGGAGGATGGGCTTTGAAACCCGGCCGGTTACAATGAGGATATTATTTCTCCTAAATGGTTTCTCATCCTCCATGGGTGCAAATGAGGATACTTTTTCTCTGAAATTCACGTTCATCATTCCCACCCCACTATTAAAGGCGAATAGCCTAGACGGACGTGGTAGAAATAAATTTAATCTTTCCTCCCAAATAAACTTATTTAACAATCGTGTATATGTGTATGCATAATCCTAATGAATTTTAGAACATTTTATGGATTTCTAAAAGGGGTGGGGGGGGGGGGGAATTGGAGCGCATGTAGTTATTTACTAAAAAAAGTTTTGAGATTTTTTTTCCGACGTTTCTCTGGAACACCGTTTTGAGGTTAAATATATTCATTGTTAAATTACTAATTATTTCGGTAATTTTTTATAAAGAATTTAGGCATATTTATAATAGTTATCATATCTTTACTCAGAGTATATCACTTCATTATGCCTCTATTCCTGCTACGAATATTTACTTGTAAAAGGCTCCATAGTTAAAAAAAAAATAGGATAAAAACTTGAGATTCACATAGATCCACTTTAAATTACATAAAATCATGTTGATTTTGCTACAATACTATGTTTTAACCAGAGTAATTGTGTCCATAATTTCAATGGCAAACCCAATGGGAAGAGACCATTAGGAAGACCTAAACGCAGACGGGAGGATAACATAAGAATAGACCTGAGACAGATAGGGTGTAATGAGGTAGAATGGATAGAACTAGTTCAACATAGGGATAGGTGGCGAAATTTATAAGTGTGGCAATCAACTTTCGAGTTCTTGATGCCATAGAGTAAGAAAGTGTAAAGAAAGAGAGGATAAACGGTAAAGGAACACGTGAAGACATTAAAAAAAATACAGCTTGGGAATATCCAGATGTTACAAGAACAACATAAAATGACAGAGAGCAGAATGTAGGGGTGGGCAAGCAGTTTTTTTTTTGTATATTGGGTAAGAATCCCAAAAATAAATTGTCTTGAAAGAGCCCAGCCAATATAAAAGTTAATTTAAGATCAATAAACCAAGAATTCAAACAGTAAAGCAACATTAGTTAACAATATTAGTTTAGGAAACTGTTCATATTGTTTGCTGAATTTCTGTCTCTCAATAGACAGGGATGGTTTTGTGTTTGAAGTGATAAGTCTAGTTAAAAGCAATTGAGAAATAGTTTTAGTAGAATAAACATATAATATATATATTAACAGAGAAATATTCAAAAATGGAGTACAAACTTCAACAGCCATACTAAAGAAGACAGGTGAATACAAAGGAAGTACCGTAGGGTACATAAATAATATATTTTCTTGAGTAAATTTATAAAGACAGTAGCAAAGTAACAAAAACAAAAGGTAGATCTACATTTAATTGACATCTAATTCCCTCTAATATTATATCAGAAATAAATAATACTATCATATTCCCAAACATATTTTAGTTATCTAGAGCAAACAGAAATAATAAGTCTTAAAGGCAGAGACTAATAGTTAATATTTCATCACTAATATTATATCAGAAATAGAGAATATTATTATATTCCCAATCATATTTTTGGTTACCTGTAGCAAAACGAAATAACAAGTCTTAAAGACAGAAACTAAGGGCCAGTTTCATAGTCAGATTTAGTACGCCGCACTTGAGGCGTACTAAATCTGACTATGAAACTGGCCCTAAGAACTAGTTAATATTTTCTAAAAACGACATATTGCCACTATTCTCACAAAAAAGTTAAAGTTCCATCAATTCAAAATTTTCACAAGTCCATAAGGGACAGAGAGCAATTTTAGTGGGTTTGAAACACACTCACGTATATAAAAGTTGCTAACAAAAATGGCCTTATCTGAAATCATAGCATAAGGTCATGTTACATAACTTCAATAAACTTATATTATTCTCTACTTAAAAATTCAATATGATTTAAATAATAAAGTATGATTCCAAAAAGTAATTTTGATTGAAATATCTCAAATATTAAAAAAGTATTATTTTATGAATTATTGATCGAAACGCAATTTATTAGAATTAAAGATCTAAACATATATAAATTATTCTTACATTATAATTATTTAATGCACGAACTAATGAATTAGCTCTTCCTCGAATGAAATTCCCGCCAAGAGTTGTTTTATATTGCCTCACCTGGGGTGTTAAATACAATAGTTTCCCTAGAGAAGGATGGAAGGGATCGTTGATAAGGTGAACAAAGGGAGGTAGCTAGGGGAGGAGACGTATGTCGACTGTCAGGTGGCGATTATACAAAACAGGCTGCCACGTAATCCAAATCTAACATCTGGAACATTCTGGTTCAGGATGTGACGTCACCACATCCTTCTCGAACATTGAGTAACTGCTATGAAGTGGTGCGACACTCCGACGCCTCTTTAGTTCACCAGTCAGACATCAACTCTTGTCGCGGGTGGGTGTGATTGGATCGTTTTTAGATCGTGTGGTCATAGATAGAGAGATTGAATGGAGTACATGGTGAGTGACAAACTGAGTTGATGTTTCCCATTTAGTCAAATTTTTATATTTGTTGTTAATTGCAGCTTTAATTATGATTATTAATAGCACCACGTCTTAATAACCGTTCGGGTTTAAGCACTTACGCTAATGTGTAATGGTAGGGTGATTGTGATATAAATGGAGGATCTACAGTTTAACGTGAAATCCGAACCACGGTGAAGGCCTGGCATTCCATACATTCACAAGTTATGATTAATACACGTCTTGTCAGGGGTGATGGAAGGGTTTGGAAATCAGGTACATCTGTGCCAGGACCGAGGATTGAACCCCTGACCCCCAACACAGAAGTTTGAAACCTTACTGTAGCTTTAATTAATGCTACAGTTTAAACCGTAAGTATAAAGTGAACTGAAAGTATAAAAAATATTTAATTTCATTCCATTTGAACTAAACTAGGCAAACTCCTTTTTTTAGGCACCAATGTGTCATTTTAAATATTTCTTTGAATGTATTTTTGATTTTCATAAAATAATGAAATAGTGTCAGCTATAAGCAATTGGCTATGAATTAATGTAAACTAAGGGTTTCAATTTAAAGAGATTAACTTCACTCAAGTTTACTAAGAAAATATTTGGTCTCACTAATATCCTCTTATTTTAAAGGCAGAGATGTTTAATATCATATTATAAACACTATTATATGGTTCAAATAAACGTTATCTATTTTTTTAATATAAGTTTCAAATACATTTTTAATAAAATTCAATATTAATATAAAACTCAAATCTTGGAGTGAACCCTCAAAGGATCAACGAAATAAAAACCAATAAATGAAGTTTTAAATTTGTGTATTCATATCTAAACAAAACTTTGAAGTGGGTTAAAGGCTTAATAGCTATTCTCTTTTATCAAATACTTATATGAATATATATATATATACATAGATATAAAACTGGGGAATGGAGTAGTTTACATAATGTTGAGTTACATATCCTGTAATCATCACAATACAGTGTTAGGATAGTAACGTCTCTTAGATTACGGTGGTCAGGACATGCGGTGCCAATGGAATATTGTAGAACCGTGTGCAATGTATTGGCTGGTAAACCCAATGGGAAGAGACCATTAGGAAGACCTAGACGCAGATGGGAGGATAACATTAGAATAGACCTGAGGCAGATGGGGTGTAATGAGGTAAAGAGAGTGAAACAAAGCTATATTGATGAAGGAAAACACGGAAGGAGAAAGATTAAAGGTAATATGAAAAGGGGACTTAAAAAGTACCTAAAAATAAAAATACACCCAGATCATACTGTAGCATCGTCGAAGTTACAAGAGACAAGAACATAAATATTAAATATAAATAATTTAATTTTGGTTAATATTAATTACCACTGCCGGCAATTGACCAAAAATTCCGCTCCATATAAACTCAACGACAACATGATGACCAGCAAAATAGAACACGTCCAAGCTCCATCGGCTAGCCCTGCCGACTAAACGAGTAGCTGGGATACGGAGCTAGTTCCAGGCTCGTCCACTGCCACGCCTTCCGAAGACCTCGAAAAGACTACTCTCTTCCGGATTGATCTAGGTCGACCGAATATGGGATTCTAGGGATTCCAGAAGAATTATAAGGCCGACCAGGGCGTATCACATACCCGTCACCTCTCTCTCTATTTGTGTTCCTTCCTTCCCTCCCCTTTTCCTGTCTGTTACGTTTCAAGCTGAGCTGTGGAGTGAATATAAACGGATGATTTTTCCCTTGTACTTTACTCTCGTTTGGATTCCCATAGAGGACGCTTCTTTTCAAGGAAAATGTAAGCCTTTTAATATTCTCTTTCGGCCTTTCCTATCTAAATTATTGTTTTAGCGTATATATGTATATATATATATTTAATATTTTGTTTCAATATTGATTATGAATTAAAAAACTTGAAATTAGTTTCTTTTTTTAACCTTTTGAACTTTTATTATGATATTAGAATATTTGATTTTCATAATGTGGATTATTTTAGGTTTAAAGCTAGAAACTTAATTACCAATATTGTTGCTCAAAATAACTTTAAATACTAAATGTGGATTGAGAAATTAGATGTATTATTTATATCTAATCCAGTTTGAGGCTAGTTAACACGCCTATGATTATTAGTGTTGCATATACCTTTTGTTAATAATACGACTTTGGATATTCTGAATATTCTTTGAATTTACCAGTTATTTCACTATGGATTTTATAATTGATAGGATTTTTTCAAGGATTATGGACTTAATCTTAAAACATACGTAATGACGTACGGTTTTAAATGTTAGAAATAATGTGTTGGCCCTCATGGCATAATACTTTAGGTATTGAAAGAAACATAATATTAATAAATTGTTCCTTTTAGGTTAAATAATTCACTCTCTTAGATTTGTGTTAGACCATTAAATATGAAAGTTTACTGGTATCTTTATAATTACTCGAATTTACTCGAATTCCTGGTTAAATTGGATGGATTGGAGTTTAAAATCATTTATGTAAACAGGGTTGTTGACTTAATATTTTGTTAATTTTCTTGACTCTTTGTTACGAGTTTAAAATATTGGAATCTTTGTTATTAATGTTTAAATCATAGCTTTTTATATAAAGAGAGATTAAATGAGGCTCTGCTGCTAATATATTTGCTATTTTGTTAAAGATTTTGAAATAGTTTTTTTTATATATTTTAAAAGCATTTCGACTTTATTACATACCTTGGGTCGATGAGTTTGTTTTCAATGAAAACATGAATTATTATTTTAATGGCAAATAAATAGTTTGAAATATCATATTGTTTGAGTATTGAAGATACTAATAATTTTGGAATATATATTGTATTCTTTAAACTAAAATATATTTAATTTTAATAAATTATAAAGAAATCTTTCATCTCAGACTTATCTTTTATGTTTTATCCCACTCAGAACAGCTACCATTGTTGTACCATTTAAGCTACTTAATACTACTTAATGCTACTTAATAATTATTTCTTTCTACAACTAAGGTGTATATATGAAGCGATCCGGCTGGAAACAGTTCACATATACATATATATATACTCCAGTATATATGTTCATCTGGGTCACTCTGCAATTTTCTTGTTTATTTGTAATGTTGTAATTTTGCACGTCCCTTCCCTGTCCCTTAAGGACGCAGGACGGGTACAATATTATATAGGCTGGGTGTATTTTTACTTTCAAGTTTAAGCCCCCTTTTCCTATTCCCTCTAATCTTTCTCTCTCTGAATCTTTCCTCTATCAATATTATTTTTTTTTTTGCCTCACTTTCATGTTTCCACGTGTTCCTTTACCTTTTACCCTCTGTAAATTATTCTCTTTAATGTATTAGTTTCCCTTTCTGTACATCTCGTAGCTGGAATGATTATCTGTCTCTATTGCACTATTCCACTGGAAAAAAAAAACACTAACATAAAGATAGACCAGCTCACATCCATTCCGGTTTCGTCATCCGTATCGAATACTTCCGCGTCAAAAAGTTGGCAGTCATGTGTGCTGCTATTCGGAACTAGAATCACCATTCCATGGTGATTTCCATAGAGAGCGAAATGGCTTCTGCTGGTATTCTGTAAGTAGAGAAAAAAAGTTAATAATTTCGGTTCCTCTATAATATAAGTACACACGACTATTGTATTTAAAAAATGTGATATTTCTTACATTAAAGTTGATAATTCAAAATAAATATTATTTTATTTCATTTTACAACGACTAAACACTTGATTTATTTTAAAAATCATAATGAACAAAAATTATAATATTTTATTATTTTTATTATTTAGTAAAAAAGTATTGTATACATGAGTTTTCAATCTCGAGAATATGATGGATGTGCCCTTAAACTCAAAAAAAGTGTATTTTACATTTTCTGTCTGTTTGTACCACAGGCTACGGTCTAAACGGGTTGAAATATTTCTTTCAAACATGATATTAAACGTTATATGATCATTCCACTAGTAAAAATCATGACTATAAAATCCAGGATAGCAAGTAAGGGTAGACTGATTTTTTTTAAAATTCAAAATTGTTCGGAAAAGGTTTTAGAAATGTTACAGGAGCGACTCACTGAACTTATTTTGAGTAATGAAAACGAGACAGCTCGCGGAACAGATTTTAATCTAAGTATCGATTAATTTTCTGCATCAAAGTCCAAAGAAAGTCTTATAGATTTTTTAAATGCTCTGTAATACTATATTATAGCGCTTATGTAAATATATTACACAATACATACATGAGCGTTATTGTTTTATTTTTATATTAATCGTTCCAGACATTTATTCAAATTTTTTATTATTTTCTTCAAATTATTGCCTAGTAAGTAGATGTATTAGAAAAAAATAGTACGGAACTCCGCACGGACTTTTTTACTCTATTGTTTAAAATTTGAGAAATTTACTCAAAACTCATAATATATGTAAAATGAAATAATATACGCTAGCAAACCCAAGAAAAAAATGAACTATGCTTATGTAAAACTTTTTTGAGTCCTGGTAATAATTTTATTTTTAAAGAATTAATGTTCTCATTTGTATGTTTGGACCAGTACAAAAGATCAATATTGGGTCCAGAAGGGTCAACGCTTCGTATTAAAATTTTGACTTCCAGCTAAAATTTTCGACATTTTATTAGGTGTTGCACATCTTCTGTTCATTGCATTGCTATTAAATTCCTCAAGTATACATTTTGACCAATAAAAAATGTAGATATTAACTATTGAGTCTAAAATGGAGATATATCATTGTTGTACAAACATTTCTCCTAAAAGGTTTAAGGACAAATAACATACACTTTTTGAGAGACTTACTTATATTTAATTACTCTATGGCATTGGATAATTATGGCGTTAAAACTTTAGTAGTATCTCTTTACAACTAAAGCTCACAAAATTGTATTAATATATTTGTCAACATCTCAGAAACTGTTGGTTTTAGAAAAATATATTTCTTATAAAAGTTTTTAATTTTTAATAGTACTACAATTTTGCAATTATAAGTTATTTAGTATCTCAAATAGTTGCGGATAGACGGAAATTTCAGCTTCTGTAAAGTACCTTAAAAATCATTTTCATAGAAAAATGAAAATAGCCAGTTTATTTATAATCTTAATCAGCGCCTGGATACGAATTTTACTCAAAATCGTTAGAGCCGATTTTGAGAAGATCGATCGTTTTCTCTTTTCGCCCTTTATTAAACTATTAATTTTAATTTTTAACAGACACACAGACAGACGGCATTGCAAAGACAACTTTTTAGGGTTCGCGGGGTCATGAGACGTCGATATCCATTAACATTTCAGGCTAGATTTTTTTTTACAGTCGCACAGTGCTCACAAAGTTAAAAAAATACATATATTTGCGTATAGCTTGAAAGTTATTGATTTTATAAAAATATGTTTCAAATAAAATATTTGTATTATAAATATATCTACATATTTGTAATGATAAGTAATTTCCTATATCAAATATTTACGGAAATATGATAAATAAATGGTACGGCACACCGCACAGACTTTCTCTCTCTTTCTATAAACTCGTAAGATTTCTGAACGGAATAATGTACATTGTATCATCACCACTCCACATAAGAACACGCATAAAATAATATACAATGATATAGAATCAATGAGAAAAGAGGCGCATCTTTGTCCACCTAAGAACATTTCAAACAGTTTAATGTCTTCCACAAGGGTCAACACTTCGTATTAAAATTTCGATTTCTGGTTAAAATTTTAACATTTTAAAAGATGTTGCAGATCTTCAAGTCATCGCATTGATATTTAATTATTCATTTATACATTTTGACCAATAAAAAATGTAAATATTGACTATTGAGTCTAAAATGGAGATAGATCATTGCTATGCAAACATTTCTCCTAAGAGATTTAAGGAAAAATAACATACTTTTTTTAGATACTTACTTATATTTAATTACTCTATGGCATTGGAGTATTATTGCGTTAAGACTTAAGTAGTATATGTTTACAACTAAAGCTCACAAAATTGTATTAATATATTTGCAAATATCTCAGAAACTGCTGTTTTTATAAAAATATATGTCAAATAAAAGTTTTTTATTTCTAATAGTCCTACAATTTTGCAATGATAAGTTGTTTAGTTTCTCCAATAGTTGTGGAGATACGGAAATTAACGCTTCTGTAATGTACCCTAAAAATCATTTTCATAGGAAAATGAAAATAGCCAGTTTATTTATAATCTTAATCAACGCCTAGATACGAATTTTAATCAAAATCGTTTTAAGCAGATTTTGAGAAAACTAAATTTTTCTCTTTTCGTCCTTCAGTAAACTACCCTTAATTTTAAGTTTTTATAGACACACAGACAGACGGCATTGCAAAGACTATTTTTTAGGGTTCGGGGGGTCATGAGACGTCGACATCCATCAACATTTCAGGTTAGTTTTTTTTTTACGGTCGCAATACTTAAACTTTAATGTCCAAAAAGTTAAAAAAAATTCATATAATTGCGTATATATTGAAAGTTATTGATTTTATAAAAATATGTTTCGGATAAAATATCTGTATTATAAATATATATACATATTTGTAATGCTAAGTAATTTCATATCTCAAATAGTTTCGGAGCTATTTAAAAAAATGTTAATTTACGCATCAGACCGGAGCCCTTAAAGCCATTTTGCCGAAATATTGAGGGTAGCCATTTTGTTTGGATGATTTATTAATGTTTATAAATGAAATTTAATCAAAATCGTTGGAGCCGATTTTGAGAAAATCGACTTTTTCTCTTTTTGCCATTCAGTAAACTACCCTTAATTTTAAGTTTTAATAGACACACAGACAGACGGCATTGCAAAGACTATTTTTAAGGGTTCGGGGGGTCATGAGACGTCGACATCCATCAACATTTCAGGTTAGTTTTTCTTACGGTCGCAATACTTAAGCTTTAATGCCCAAAAAGTTAAAAATATATATATAATTGCGTATATATTGAAAGTTATTGATTTTATAAAAATATGTTTCGAATAAAATATTTGTATTATAAATATATATACATATTTGTAATGCTAAGTAATTTCATATCTCAAATAGTTTCGGAGCTATTATAAAAAATGTTAATTTACGCATCAGACCGGAGCCCTTAAAACGATTTTGCCGAAATATTGAGAGTAGCCATTTTGTTTGGAATATTTATTAATGTTCATAAATGAAATTTAATCAAAATCGTTAGAGCCGATTTTGAGAAAATCGACTTTTTCTCTTTTTTCCCTTCAGTAAACTACCCTTAATTTTAGGGGTAGATATCCAATTCCAAAAACCCCTCGGGGCAACCCTATGAAAACCCTAGATATCAAGTTTCAGCTCAATAGGTAAAATAGTTTAGGCTCTAGTTGGAGGTACAGACAGACAGACAGACAGACAGACAGACTGACAGACAGACGGAAATTCAAAAACCACTTTTTCGGATTCAGGAAGTCATGAAACGTCAAAATTCATCAAAATCTCGAGTTCGAATTTTTTGACGATCACAATACTTTCTCTACCTGTAAGATAGAGAGAAAGTAAAAATGAGAATTTACGCAAAAGACTAGAGCCCTTAAATTCATTTTGCCGAAATATTGAGAGTAGCCATTTTTTTAAAATATTTAAAAATGTTTTTAAATGGAACTTAATAAAAACCGTTATAGCCGATTTTGAGAAAATCAACTTTTTCTCTTTTTTCCCTTCAGTAAACTAACCTTAATTTTAGGGTTAGATATCCAATTTCAAAAACACCTCAGGGCAACCCTATGAAAACCCTAGATACCAAGTTTTAGCCAAATCAGCAAAATAGTTTATAGTTTAATTTTAATCAAGGGAAGTTTACTAATAACTTATGTTTGAAAATTTTGTTTAAGGAAAACATTGATGATGTGAGAAAGAATGTATAGTGGGATTTTATTGGGGAAAATCTTTTAGAAAATACTTACAATTTTTTTACTGTCAATATTAATATTATTTTACCATACTATTTTTATTATTTTGCTGGCAATGATTTTTCCTATCAATAGTGACAGCTGAAGAACAAGCGACTTGACTTATACATGTATTAAAATGGTTTCAGTAAACGTTTTAGCTTCCAAAAAGCTTGCTTCTATCTGGGCCTGACAGTACGATTGAAAAGTATCATTTTATTTGATAAATTAATGGTCTCTTAGGGAGCTATAGTCTTTATATCATCTTATTTACATCCATACGTTTACGAGAGCCTATCCCGCAACACGCAGCAAGCTTAGCCACGTATATTCCAGTATTCTTCTATGTTTAAGCAAGGAAAACAAGGACACTAATGATTATAGCATAATAAGACACAATATAGATTCCTTACTACAAGCCTAGCAATATATTTGTAGTATAATAAGACACAATATAGACTTCTTACTACAAGCGTAATAACGTATTTGTACCATAATAAGACATAATATAGACTTCTTTATACAAGCGTAAAGGTGGTTGAAGCTATCTTGCTGATAGGGTTGATTGCGGGGAGAATTTAGCTTAGAAACCGATAGTATTAATTATTAAAATATATTTTTTCTCACCTTATCTTCCCCTTTCGGGCTACACGCATACATTAATTACATTCATGCTATAGTGATGAGTAAGGTAGCATTTTAGAGTAAATTTACTTGAATTCGTGGTCATGGAGAGTGGGAAACCATTTAGGAAAAAATCACCTTCAATACAACTGACCGGGATCCAAACCCCGCTCTTCCGTCTTTGGGCAGTATAGTAAAAAATGAGAGTGATGAGTTACACCAATGTGGTCAGAAACCTACGGCATGCCATCTGATTTTATCTGGCCTGCAAAAAATTTAGCAAAAAAACAATAATTATGTTCATAATATGTCCCTTATGTTTACAGCCCGTACAGCCCACGAAAGTTGGAAACCCCCACATTAGATTATTCAACTACCCATGCGGGTACTTATATAGTACTCTAATAAAAAAATAATGAAGAACTTTATTTATTATATTCTCTTATTTGAAGGACTTAAATGTTATTTTTTGTGTGTGAATAAACTGTTGCAAAATATAAACATCTATTACAGTAAATATAATTTTTTTACAAAAATCATGTTGATGTAAATACAATAAAAATTGGAATGTTGATGTTTTTACTGAAAAATTAGAAGCAGTACTTATTCGATAAAAGGCTAAGAAAGAAAGATCGTCACTATTGTGCATTTCAACTGGAATGATCGAGCTCAGTCCCCTTTCACTTATTAATAGGGGTGGACTTTTATTACCTCTGCAATGGTGTAATCTCACTCACCTTTCAAGGTAAAAGTTCTAATTTTTTAGAATGAGCTTAAAAAGTTTTTTTCTTTAGATATTTTAACTATACGATAACAGGTACTGGCGCTAAAGTGCACTGTTAAAAAGGAAGCTATTTATATTTTTAGGGCACCTTTTCACCCATTGCTTCCACTTTAATAACACGTTATTTCCTTCCCATAGAGCCAGACTTCTACGTAATACGAGTTTCAAATTAGGCCAGTATTTTTTTTCCAGCTCAATTCCTAAAGGCCCATCTGGGTAGACTGGCTCGTGCATTATCAGCGTTAAAGACACACATGGGTGCACTTGTACAAGTGTTCGGGGCTGTAATCTTCAGGTTAAGTAACAACGCTGCGCAGGGTACAGTACGGAGAAACAATTGCACAGAGGATCGCGGAGCGTTTTAACGTTATCACTGTCTTACTCATTACATCAACAGATTACGATGTAGAGCTTTAAATAAATAATTTTTTTTTCATCACCGCTTCTTACTACCTGTTCAGTTTATACGCATATATGATAATTACTTTAATGGGTTAGGGATGAAGAAAGAAGGATTTTAGAGGTAGTCTACTGGCATTTGCGTGGAAGGAAATTGGGAAACCATTTAGGAAAAACCACCCTCAGTAGACCCAACAGGGATTTAAACCCTGGTCTCCCAGTCGTCAACAGTTTCAAATAAAGATATTTGTTGCAAACATTTATGAATGGTTTAAGTTTAAAATGTTAACATACTCCTAAACATCCTAGCATTTGGCTTCTTAGAAAGTTGTTAATTAAGTACGTTGGTTCCGTATTTTTACACACAAATACCTACACCAGTGGGCATGCAGATGTGGAGGTTGGGAGGGGGGGGATTAATCCCGGTCGCCTATGCTGAGGATTCTTCAATGATTCCCCACTTTCCCTCCAAGCAAGTGCGGGTAAATTACTTCTAAAATGTACTAATTCCTCGTCCCTACTCAATTTTTGTAATAACCCGAACCAACAGTGAGAGGTGATGCAGATAAAACAAAACAATACATCGATGACTTGTTTTTTTTCACAAATTAATACTGATTGGATATCTAAATCTGGTGTTTACGTAGTCCAAGGAATCAGGCTCACAATATACTGACATGAAGGTCAACTTTTGAATCCCGGCTGGGTGCACAGGGGTGGTTTTCAATATGTGATCTATCGATGTGGTTTTCACCTCTTCTCTTCACGTGAAAACTGATCAACTTCTTTTTAAACAGCCTTCTTCGTCGATACCTTGTATGTCAGGCTATTAAAATTAGTTGTGTTGGATGTAATAATAAACAACTAATTTATTCCAAACTTTCCAATAAAAATTGTAAATCTCGTTTTTACTGCAAACGAGGAAAGAATAATATTTTGTATTATCATAACGCGAAATATAGGCTAAAATGTATTTGGTAAACATAATATCTAACGTGCTGAAATTTTTACTATTCCAAAATTTCTTAAATTTAATATACTGAAGATCCTATTTGATAGTACCGCATTCTATACTAAGGAATAAATATAAAACAAATTCTTATCTAGCATTCACAATTTAAAAAATTCGTATAACTATTTTCATGCCTCAAGAGGGGGAGGGAGCGGGGTGGAAAAAAAGAATGTAGAAACATAAAAGCAAGCTCAGATATGGAAATCCAATACATTGTATCCCTCCAGGGTGCGAAAACCCCCAACGAAGCCTGATATCGGAACAGAGCAAAACGAATCTCAAAGCTGCAACAGAATATACAAAAATATGCAATCAATGTTTTTCGAAGGGTAGGAATACACCTTTGTGGGAGGTAAATATATAGATTCCTCCAATTTCATCCCATGTTACTATTTATAGCCCTGTTTGGTTTTGATGTAACATATGCTATGTATTGTACTTTAGAGAAGGAAAATAAACATATTCAGATAACATTTACATTTTTATTTATGAAGACAAAAAAATAATCAAAATATTCCATTTTAAAGAAAAACATATTTTTTATGAAAAAATAAATAAACATTTATAATATTTATTTTTGGACAAAGGATGTTTACCCACTTGAATGTTTTCTTGGAAATACCTAAATCATAAATATTTGTACAAAATTAATTTAGTAAAAAATTATTTATTCTTTTTTACTTTTAAATGTATAGTAAAATATCCCGCTAGTAAATTATGCAATGTTCATGAATTTCATTTTTATAAAGGTTGAAAGGTTGTCATCATTATATGTTTCATATAAAATAAAATTCTACTGCTTTATTTAGTTAAATGTAAAGATTCTGTCTAAAGTTTTTGAAGACGCTAACTAAGAATGTTAGACCCCTCCAGGATTCAAACTAAAACAAGTTTCTCGGTGTTAGTTTCAAAAGTTTTAAGCCTGTTCTAGCCTGCGGATTTATAATGCAACAAATTACCAATATCTCTCTATTTTCTCTTTGTCAATAAATAAAAAAAAATGGCTTGAATAGAATATGGGTGCAGAAAACTTAAAAATACTTAAATATTAAAATGGAAGCTTTAGAAGACATCTTAAAGAAATACACACATTTTAAGGAGTCAATTTTTCAGTAGACTGTGTTTTTGGTGACGCGAAAGTCAAAATTGTATTATCGTTGGGGTGTATTTAGGGGGGGGGGGGATAGAATGAAGGACATTATCTACAGGTCACTTATCGAGCAGATTTTCTAACTTTATCTCAATGAAAATGCAGGTGCACTTCCTCCAAACTACCATCATCATTCCTAACTATTCCTGGAATTAAGCTGTTAATAAACCTGTTGTTAAACACACTAATAAAACAAAATCCCCAAAAGACTCGAATAAAATATGTTTTTTATAATCAAAAACGCAAACAAAACTTTATTTCAGATATATTTTCTTAAACAGCTTTGAGCTAAAAAATATACTTATATATAAAATTATAAACTAAAAACTAATAACTTTCTTTAAATACAATTTTGTAAAAGATTTAACGCTTCAATAACACTAAAATTACGTATCAAAGTTTTTAACCGCGGAAAAAGCCCCCGAATAAATTATGTTTTTTTGTAATAATAGCTCTAACAGAGTGTGAAATCAAATAGGGAATACAAGATCAAAGTAATGGAACACACTCTTCGTAACCAAACATTCCTTACAGCGTTAAGTGATGAGTGACGGTAAAATTCACGGATGAAAGCTGAGACGCATGTCCGTAATCAGCTTAAAAGTATATTTGGGTATTTTATTTAGTTCTATATTAAAAAAAAAGTCTTAGAGTCTTCTCTAATAGATCTGCAAAATACCAAACACTGAAACAAAGTTCAGGAACTACTCCACAAAATGTATTTCAAGCAGTGTAATGGACACACTAAAACTAAACTTCTCTCCTTGTGTTGCAGAACCTTGCAGTGCTACCACCACAGAGTCACCACATAAACTACACTACACCCCCGCTCTTGCTCACCTACTGTTTTATGCATCCTCACGCACACACAGAATTAGTCCTCATCCCATTTCGCCCTGAGCCAGGGATGTGCATCCCCGTGGAGCCAGACAGAATAAGCTCTACCTTGCGCTTTTATTGATCTTTGTAATTTTACTCCGTCCCCTGTGGCTAACTTGTTAAAGAGTGGTAGACCACAAAGCCACAGTAAGCTGGTTCAATTCCAGTTGATGCTGGCAAATCTATTTACTAATTGTATACGGGTTTGTTTTACACTCTAATAAATATCTAAGTTCTTGTGTTCGATGTTTATTACTAAAAGTGCTTTTTTTTAGTACTACGTCTAAAATTACCGTTTGGCTTGTACGCTTACGTAATAATTACGCTAATAGTTGTAAGGATTAGGAAGATATATTTGAGGAAGTGTAACCCCATTTGCGTGGAGGGAGAGTGAAACCATTTTGGAAAAAACACTCCCAAGACCAAGACTCGAACCTCTATCTCCCCGTCATCGGCAAATTTGTCTACTGCGATAGTAGCGCTTTAGACCACGCGGATACTGAAGTAGTCTTAGGTTAAGTTAATATGTAAGCTAAGTGCTGGTATACTTTTGTATTCAGAAAGGTCATGCGGATACCCTAATGAAATAATTGTTTATCATAGCCAAATAATTATACATTTTGGAATAAGTTTCATAAAATCAAACTCACGGCGTCATTCCGGAAGCGAGCTATACTGATTGAATGGCCACTGCATATCGTCTAAGATAGTGCCAACATTTACCTATAGAGGGTATCATGTGGTCGGCACAACAAACCCTACGGCCGTTAATATCAGTTTTCTAGACCGAGTCGTTACTTAATTATTAAAGTAGCTCCTCAATTGTTCTCGCGAGCTGAGTATGACTCCGTTCCAAACCCACTGCTTTTACAGAAAGACCTTTCAGTGCCGAGAATCGAACCGTTGCCTCTGGATCTGTGGCCGGAAACTCTGACCAGTGGCTCACAGAGGCGGTTGGAATAAATTACAATAACCGATATTTATATAATTTTATTAAATATTACTTGAGCACTGACACTAAACCTGGTACATTTGAAATAGTGTGGCAACATTTTACAACACTGTTTATAATGGAGCTTTCTCTGCTAAAGGTGACGCGTCCCTCATTTTTTAATGAGTGGTTACTATTTACAAATGCAATTTTCTAACTTTGAAAACAATTATGTTTGGAACTTTAAACTCCAAATATCATTAATATCTCCATCAAGCCTCACTATAATCATTGGAAAATTCTTTCATGCATTTTATTGTTGAATTTAATCCCCAATTTTCATACTTTATTTTTATATTTAGTTTAATAAAGATTCCTATCATTTTCTTTAGCAAGTAACTATTTGTATTTTATTATATTTAATCCAATGGCTGATTTTTGTTTTGTTTTAACTTGAAAATATAATACATACCCCTCTGATTTAGGCGAAACAAATATTTCCAAAGCAACTTTCTTGCTTACTCTAATCAAAGGGTTTGTAGTAAATCCCAGAGACAGTTTAGAAAGTATGTGAGCTCAAACCCTATTTTTTTATTTCAACCACTTTTTTATAGTATTGGGACCCTGTAATAATATCATCCAAACATTCACTGATCTATACACACTATAAAATATAATATAATATAGTTTTATTAAATATATAAACTTTTTATTTAAACTTTAGCAAATGATTAAAATGAATACAATTATTATAAATATTAAGATTAAAAAATTATGTTTATTTATCTATTATCTAACAAAATTGTATTGGTTTCATTTGTTCATATTTATTATCATTAATTTTAGTAGACATAGTTTTACTTATTAATGTGTAGATATAAAGATAATTTTAATTTTCAATAATGTGTTACATCAAAACAACATTCATCGATAGGCTTGTAGCAGTGTGACACGGCAAGGCTTCAAATTATTAACAACCTATTTTATGATAATTTGTATAATCAATATAAATGATACATTTATAATAAAGTTCATTATTAAATTATAATAAATCTTTTCTATAAGGGTTGGAAGATGGAAGCTAGTTGGACGCAAAGCACTAACAAAATATGCCACTCGTTTTGATTAGTGAGGTTTCACAAAATAATTCTTTTTTTTTTTAAATAAAAATTTATAGTATTTCATCTATATTGCACCAAGCCATTCACTTTTTATTTATTACCATATACTAACTTTATCCTACTATGTAGCACTTTCCTATGTCGGAGTGACAACAAACTATCTACCATAATTTCTACCTGAATGACACAGCAGGTGACGTCAGTACATGACTTCTCATAACCCCCTCGAGATGCGACTCTAGGTGGCTTATTACCGCGGCGATGTTTGACATAGTACCTACCAGGGGGAGGATGTATCTGCGAGGGTGGTATAGCTATCAGGGGGGGACATTGTATGACCCCGATTGACAGGGGTGTCACAGACATACGTCTATTCTCATTCCTCTAGAGATTATCGCTGTATGTTTGACATAGTACCCATCATGGGAGTGTTTGAGAGAGTGGTATGACTATCAGGGGTGGACAGTGTTTGACACCCCCGTGACAGGGGTGTCACAGACATGCGTCTAATCTAATTCCTTCAGAGATTTCCATGACACTGTTTAACACGGTACAATCATGGGAGCCGAATTAAATTTAGCGAGTTAAATTGATTTAGCTCAAGAGTACAAAATGATGGGAGTGAATTTAAATAGGAAACATTTTATCTAGTGATAATAAAGATAAATAAACATCCGCAGATCAACTTATTGGGTCGAACACCAGCCACCCAAGTATAAAGATAGTTCTGCTAACCAATATTCATAAGAACAATACTGCAAGTTTGTGTGTCTTATCGTGCTGGTGGTGGTGTTGTTTAAGGTGCTATATTTTCATTGAACTTGATAGCCGTAAATGGGGAGGATATATCCCTCTCTCTGTTAACATACCTCCTCTGATGCTGGGATCACAATCTACTTAACATTCACGTAACGTAACGCTCAATTAATGTAAAGAAACTATTGTATGATCAGGATTCACATAATGGAACGTAAAAACTTTAGCAGTACACAGAAAATGGATTTTGACTTTTTGGAAAAAAAAAAGTTCAATAAAATAAAACCCCAAGCAATTAAGGCTGATTAGTGGCTCCACTTTTTAAGATGGAGTCTTTTTAATATTGTAAATGATTTTACTTATTTTAATTTCATGTTTTTTAGAGAAGAGTCCACATCATTAAACTTTATCTCTTTCAGGTCTATTCTAATGTTATCCTCCTATCAGCATCTATATCCTCCCAATGGTTTCTTCCCATAACGTTTGTCAGTCAATACCCTGAATATTTTATTTATTTAAAAAAAAATTGTTTGCTATGAAAATTAAAAAAAAAGCTCCTCTTCTCGTGTCCCCTTCCATCCCCCTTCCACCCCCTTCCATCCCACTTAAATAGCCTCTCAATAAAACGATGTATCACTTCTACCACTGCAGTAGAATGGACTCGCCTTCCTCGAAGATATTGTTAGTTTCGGGGCGTTGCGTCTGATTTTTACCTCCGAAAAGAGCTGGCTTTTAACGTTTAGGTCAACACAATATACGAGAACTAGGTTTGCTGACTGTACGGGTTTCAAGAATCGAAACTGAGATAAAGAGGAATGAAAAGAGATGGAGGAAGGATATTAGTGGAGACGGCAATACCGGGACCGGAACAAGTGTGGAAGGGATATTAAAATAGAAAAAGAAGGACGTAAGTGAAAAAAAAAAGATTGAAATAACTAGACAAAGACTAAAAAGTATGTCAAGAAAGTTCTGAAGAAAAACCAAGGATCAAATTGATATGGAACAATTTAAAGATCATGGAATAAAGGTAAAGGGGAATGAGAAGATTAATTATATGGTATATGACGGGAAATTAAGAGTATTTTTAAAGAAATAATGACAGCTAGTGATGAATATTTCCACAGTGGTGGTTTGCGGCTGATTAATAGGTGAAAGGCTGTGTTGGGGAAGGTGGCACCTTGAACTTACCACATATACATAAGATTTTATTTTAGCGCATCGCTTAACCGACCGGGAGGGATATGACATATAGTTCGGTCGCTTGTATGTAGACTATTTGCTGCGATGGTGGCACAGAGCGTTGCCTAGGGTACACCTGTGGATGTTGTCTACGCTTAACCACAATGAGATGATATAATGATAGTGATTATGGAGGTGTGACCCAGTAGGAGCCAGAAACCTAACTTAAACCTAATTAACCAACTCCTGCTTGCTGACCGTTGGATAATTCCCTTAAGAGAAAAACCCAGGACCCAGGACTCCTAGATATGTAGTCAGATGCACTAACCACTAAACCAAAGGGCCAGTATCATAAAGCTATTAAATAGGGTGTTGAAGGCCTAATGGTTTACAGCAGACTTGTCATAAGTGGCACATTCAACACCCAAACGCTGTAATCGATACGGGAGTGGGAGAAAAAAAACTGGGATTGCTTTTATTGGTTTGTTATAGCTTATTTGATGATGTTTCTGGTGCTCAACGTCCTTAATATTAATTAAACTTGGACTATTTGCATTCGTTTAATTTGAATATTTAGAATATTATCCAGAAAAAAAAAATCAAAATTTAACGAAAAAAAACCAAAGGGGAAAATTTTACACAAGTAAAAAGAATTTAGATATCACATAATTATATCTAATGACAATTAGATAAAAAAAAATGTATGGCGCACTGCACTGATTTTCTCCCGATTTTATCAATTTACACTAACTAAAAACTCATAAGATTTGTGAAAGGAAAATATAATAGGTCCATAAATTGTTGTAAAATCACTACACAAATATCATAAATGAAATACTATACATTGTTACTTCATCAATCTTTGGCACTAGGAATTAGGAACACTGTTACAGAAAAATTGAGAAAAGAGAAACATCTTTGTCGACCAAAGAGCACAAGAATCAAATTAATTTTCAATGACCCGAATTAAAAAGTACATCTATATTTTCATATAGCTCCGAAATTATTGGTTTTATAAAAATAAATTTTAAATAAATATTTTTATCTTAAATAATACTACAACTTTACAAAAATAAGTTTTTTCATATCTCAAATAGTTGCAGAGAAATGATGAAAATTGGAGAAATTCCTTTAATCGTTATAACGAGTTTTGAGAAATCGAGTTTTCTCTTTTTTTGTCCTTAAGTAAACTACTCTTAAATTTAGAGATAGACATCTAATTCCAAAAACAGACCGGGTGAACCACAGATATCAAGTTCTAGCCCAATCGGTAATAGTTTCATCTCTAGCCTGAGGTACAGAGGTCATTGCGAAAACCACTTTTTTGGTTTCAGCGGGTCATGAAACATCAACATTTATCAAAATCTTGAGTTCAATTTTTTTTTGATGATCACAATACTTTTTCTCCAAGTTACCGAGAGAAAGTAAAAAACAGAACTGGAAAGAGAACATAGACAAATATTAGAAAATGGTAAATGGCAAAGAACGAGGTGAAAGGAGAGCGAGTATTACAGCTGAGGAAATAACGCGGGGCAATATAAGTAAGGTAAAACAAACTCCCGTAAAAAGATCTCCAAGAAGTACCTACACTTTACGAGACAACGTGTTTAAAGATTGATATACAATGTCTTTATGGTTCAATAAAATAAGAAGAAAAAATACCCACCACAAATAAACATCCCCTCTTGGATGTATTTTTTAAATCAACAGTAAAATAAACTTCTGCCATCACATCTTTGTGATCAGACCTCTGACGTTCCTTAGGGTTTCCAAGGTGCATTATTTACGAAAGGTCCTTCCTTACCCCTCTCCTTTCCCCTCCTAGCATTGTGACGTGGCTTTAGAAGGGCGTAAACCATGGGAGGTTTATTTTTCCCTTCACCAAAAATTTTGTTCCGTGTAGAGCTTTAAAAGATGTATTTTCAGTAATAGTTATGTGGCTGTGGTCCATATTGTTTATGCTTAGCTATTAAACAACGCATCCTGTGAGCAGAAAAAGGCCAAAAGTTTTGCTGGAAGATATAGTTTGAATGTGTCGTCAACGAGCACATTTAAAACCCTAAACTTTTTTTTTCTGCGCTCTGCATACTCGTAAAGTTTTATTGATAAGAGAAGGTTTTATTGGGAAGGAAATTCACACATGGCTTGCCTAGCTCTAACTCGATATTTTAAAATATCCCATATTGGCGACTTTTATAAAATAGACTCAGGATCACCAACTGTATCACTCGACAAAGATAGCGTCTTAGATTGTGACAAGATGAACTCAAATTCCAAACTGGTGCTCTCTAGTATTTTCTTTTTTTATTTATTGTGTCACTTACCAAACTCTTTCAAGGTTAATATAAGCTGATTTTGTTAAACTAGTTTCGCTAATTCTGTATACTTAGTTTAGATCGATTAAAATGGAATCAAACAAAACGATCGATGATTTTAAGATCCCGCTTTCCTCGCTTCCCCAGCTCGGTCAAGACGTAGCATTGTGGTGTGGTTCTATGTATTCTACATTTTTAATTTCTTGCACTCCACCCCTTCCCCATTCCCTGGGTAGGGAACTATTTTGACCACAAAAAAAAATAGATTTCAAGATTTTTATGAATGTTCATAAACACCTGAATCCCAGAAAAGTTTTTTTTACAATGCCGTCTGTCAATGGGACTAGAGCTTACCAATCGGGTTGGAACTTATTATCTAGGATTTTCATAAGGTTCCTCCGAGGGATTTTTGGAACTATCCATCTAATCCTAAAACTAAGTTTAGTCTACTTAAAGGCGAAAAGAGAAAAAAAAAATTAATTTTATCAAAATTTTCTCTAGCGATTTTGATTAAGTCTCTTATCTAGGCATTATTTAACATTATATTCAAAATGATTACTCTCAAATTCCCATGAAAATTACTTTGAGGAAGCTTTATATAAGAGGGAATTTCCAATTTGGATCATATCTGCAACTATTTGAGATATGAAATAGCTTAATATTGCAAAGTTGTGGTACTATTAAAAATAAAAACTTAATTTGATAAATATTTTTAAAAACCAATAGTTTGTGAGATAGTGGCTATTATATTATTTAAATTGAGGTCTAGGAAATTGATTGTTTTGCTTGTTGGTGAAAAGAGATATTACTTTACTCTATATGTTTCTGCAAAGGTTTATACTATTTCATTTATGTTCTTTGGTGAAGTGTTTCTGCAACAATGTACAATATTTAGTTTCACATATACTCCTAGTTTCGAGTAAATATCTACATTTTTAAGCTAAAGAGTGAGAAATTATGTTCGTCACATCGTACCATTTATTTTAAATAGGTTAAAAGGAAATTGAGACCATTGTACCCGTTTTACTATATTAAAAAATCCAATAAAATTTAAAGAATTGTTTTAAAATGAAAAAAATTAAGTTTATCCCAATTGCGCTTTTGTTAAATGAATAATTCAGTAAACCGCTATTCGATACGTTTTATGGTTGTAGCGTAGCCTTGAATCTAATTTACCGGTTAATCGGTCGTGAGGACACTGAGCCACCCTACAGCAGAGGAACTTCATTTTCACATTTTATTGGAGAGAATTTGAATTGGATTTTATAAGATGAACAATATACATTATTAGAATATAAGGTTTCTATAATGACGTTGATATAATTATCATCTCAGTCTTTACATATTAAGGCGGCCGCCTCGGTCAGAGATAAAGTATCAATCGCTCTCAGCCCACACGACTTAAATTACAATGGTCTGTGTCCTTTATGTAAACTAATTTTTTTGTCCAACCTCATTCTCCCTTTCACCCCTCACCTACAACTACTCTTTGTCATGTGAATAAGAAAGAAGGTAAAGTAAATCACAAAACTTCTTATATCGAAGTGAAGAGGAAAGCTCGCAGCTGGTTCTCAGATATCTTAAAAATTTTTGTTGTGAGCCAAGCAAATAATTACTGTATATGTTGGAGTAAGGTTGGATCTAGAGCCCTTTTTCCTCAAGCCTGTCGGGAAAAATGAGGTAGTGTCATATTTTCACACATTTATTTCTATTAATAAAACTCAAACTCTAGGGTTGTTAAGGCAAAGAGCCCTTTTGAAATCCTTCGACTATATTTAGGCGTGAGACATATTTTGAAATAACATGCCGTAAAATTAGATAATGCGTTAGAGCTGGACGTCTGTGCAGAAATTTCTCACTTACTGAGGACGATCCCTGAAGAAGATATTACAGAGGACAAATATGTTATTTAAAAAGTTATACTCTTAGGATTGTCTTCAATTTTTAAAACTTACATGTAGCTTTTATTGCCTTTAAACTTTAAGTAACATTATTTAAAAAAAGGTGACCTGGTGGTCTAGGGTTAAGGTGTTGGACTTCTGTGTTAGGGGTCCGGGGTTCAATCCTCGGTTCCAGCACAGATTTATCTTATTGCCAAACCTTTCCTTCACCTCTGACAAGACTTGTATTAATCACAACTTGTGAATGTGTGGAGTGCCAGGCCTCCACCGTGGTTCGGATTCCATGTTAAACTGTAGGTCCTCCATTTCATCTCACAATCACCCTACCACTACACATTAGCGTAAGTGCGTATAACCCGAACGGCTAGTAAGATGTGGTGATGATGATGATAATAATAATAATAATTATTATTATTTAAAAAGTTTGCTATTCAACTGTCCTTAGTTCATTATATATATATATATATATATATATATATATATATATCATCACGTCTCACTACCTGTTCAAGTTATACCCATATGATAATTACTCTAATGGGGTAGGGTTGAGTAAGGAAGAGTTTTAAAGGTAATCTACTCACATTTGCTTTGAAGGAGAGTGGAAAACCATTTAGTAAAAAAACACTTTCAGTAGACCTGACCAGGATTCGAGCTCCGATCTTCTAAATTACATGAAACATCTGAGCTTCTACAAGTCATTATAGTTCTACATTACGTAGCCCCCTTAAAACAATATTTAATTACTAATAAAATTTAAGTAATCTTTAAATAAATATGATAAATAGACACCATTGGTCACGTGGTTTAAATGTAAGACTCATTTAGTTTAATTTGATTCTGACTGGGAGGTTGAGGTTCGAATCTTGGTTGGGTGTACTGAGGATATCACCTTAGTGTAACTAATATAATATATGTGTGTATCCTTAATAGGCAGTGGGATGTGGTGGAAAAGATAAATAAACATATCTCGCTAATATTTATTTGTACTCTCAATTTTTTTTTTTGTCCAGCACATCTTTACTCGTCTGACCTACACGCTTTTAAATACGCTAATGGAATAGAAACCAATAAGGTAGAATTTAGAGGTAGTGCATTCAGATTTACATGGAAAGAAAGTGATAAACCATATATAAACCATATATAAACCATATATAAACCATATAAAATAAAACACCCTCAATACAGTCATCTGGGATTTGAACCCCTCTACTTTCTTGTCACCGGTAAACTAGACTATATGAGCCTGACGCTTATCGCTCTATAAAGCGTATATTTGTAATTTATTTCTTTCGGGAACACCAATAAAATTAAATCCAAATATATGGAAACTTAAAAAAAAAAGGAAGGAAGATAAAAAAAATATTTTAGAATATGATTTTATTCAAGACATGTATAATATTGGGGAATCACTTTATAGTTTTGTATTTCAAGGAAGCGCCTTACCTTATTAAACAATGTGAAACAATGTTTTCACAAAATTAACTATTCATACCTCAGGTAAAAACTAGTTCATAAACTAATTTAAAACAAAGATTTTAGTTTGAGGTATCTGATGTCAATTTTTTTTTTCAGTGCACGGTCAATATGCCGCAGCAGTTGGTACGAGTGTTCAGACCACCGGAAGACTGCGAGATGTGTCGGGGCTTGAGGCAAATAGACAAGGTGGCAAACATAACCCAGGAAAGTTTCCATCAGAGGTTAGTATTATTGACTTGCTCTTCACAAACATTTGGTATGCATTATTGAACTATTTGAACGCCAGGTCTTGAGATAAAGTTAAGGTTAGCCAATACAGCCTAGGGCACTTTTCGTCAGAGGTTGGTATCATAAACTTGATCTTCTAAACAGTTGGTATGCCTGTTTGACTACTTGAACGTCAGTTCTTGGGACGAAGTCAAGGTTAGACAAGGAAACGTTCCATCAGAGGTTAGTATCATCGATTTTCTCTTCAGGAACATGTAGCAGTCTTTTTTGGACGACTTGAAAGCTGGATATAGAAACTAATTCAAAGTTGGCAAACATAACAGGAAGTCCCGATCACATCTGTGGTTATTTTCAACGATTTTTTCTTCAGAAACAGTTGGTATGCCCGTTTGGATGACTTTAATGTTGGTTATGATACAAATTCATAATGACCAACATAGCCTGGGCAACTTTCCAGCGCTAACTCGTCATCTAAACTGCAGAAGCGCTATTTTCTTTGATTTTATAACAAAAAACACAGGGGTAGTGAGTTATGTAAGCCATAAACCCACCAAACACAACCAAGTAATACACACATTTAGAAATATCCCTTTAAAATAGGCATATTACATGTTAAAGAGAAAAGGCAAGGGGTTGATTGAAAAATGAAAGAATTATTTTCCTTAGCTGAAATGTAATCCGGCGTTCCTTGAAATGGCCACATGTATGTTACATGTATTCCAGCGTAATCCATTTTGACTTTTAAATATTATAATGTTGTACATTATATATGAATGTTAAGGTTTTGGCTTATAACATCTAACTTTATATAAAACTCATTTCAACTTAAATTATTATTCTAGATGTAATTTTAATGGGTTAAATGTTTCTCAACTGTACATGTTTATATCTCATAGCACTGTATATAACTCCATGTTGTCAAACCTTTAATCCTCTCCAAATCTTTACAAATATGCTAACTAAAACTTTACTATAGCATTTTAATATCGTACACATGGAATATCTATTTATTTCATCTCAATTATACATATATTTAAATTCTCAACTATTTATTTGAATTATAATTTCTTTACTAATATTAATATAAATGGTTTAAACTTGGTATTCAAAATCTCTACAATTTCTATCAATACAATCGGTATGAAATTTAAGTTAATTTGATAATATATACATAGTATATTTTTTCATTCCTCTCTCTCTCTAAATATATATATATATATATATATAATATATAATGTCACTTATTGTTATCCTTATTAATATCACAATTCTAGATATCATCATCAAAAATAATACTACTATCCTAAATTCTATAAAATAACTATAACTATATAACATAATATTTATATGCAAACAGTATATATGTATTAAAAGTAATAATATGTATTACAAAGTTAGATTCAATACAATGAAAGAACACATGCCAATCTTTATTCTTATTTCCCTATGGTTTTAAAATGGTATATTTCACCGAATTGTGCTTGGATTTAGCTCAATTACATTTATTAACGTCCATGTCATGAATTTGTGTTTCCAATGAAACTGTCAAAAAAAAAAGTAGTGTGGCTTATACCTCGTTAAACGATACATAAATTTCATTTCACTATAAGCTAAAGTGACATTCATAAAGGATTTTGATCATGGAAAGAGTATTATAAAAGGGGGAAGTTTAGTATGATAAGGGGAAAGGAGGGGGTAGCTTTGTTTACCGCAATATCCCACTTTTTGTTGTTGATAATATTCGCTCAACTTCCAGTGAGCCAACCTAGCAACCAAAATATCCCTTCTATTCGACCCCTAACCAACGACAACTATAAACCTAGTATTAATAACAGAACATGGGACACCGCATTTAGGTAAGGATTATTGTGGCGTTCTGACAGGAGAGAGGGAAATAAATATATAGTATAAGCCTCATACATGTATAGCGACGTGGCCTTTGTTTGGTTTTTTTTAAACTTCAACGAAGCACATTGGGCTTAGCCCACCCTTTTGTAGCTGTCAGAAAAGCAATTAGGCTGTCAACATACGCTTTCGGTTGGACTCTTTAGAATAGAATACGATGACAAGAACTACCCATCTTATCAATGTGTCTAAACTAACCCTTCTCCTTCCAAACCTAATCTTTAATTTGCTAAGTTATTCCACCCATGAATTTCTGAATAAACTAGATATTTACGAGGTAAAGTTTGCTTTATAAAGGCCTGTGCCTGAGATTTCGTTTGAAGTATTATTTATAGAGGAAGTTCGCCGCGTAGGCTATATATCTTTGCACATAAACCGAGTAAGACGGGTAATTTCATGCCGGGAAGGGTTTTAATCGTTTATATTTTCTAATAGGATCATGTTTAGCACCCTTTGGTCCATGCACATAAAAAAAAACCCACATCAATCTTAACATAAACAGCGCACTCAATTACGTGCTATTTAATTTATAAGATAGTTTAATTTGGTTTTGACATTAATTGTATATTTAAAATTGACTTATTTTAGTTGATAAATAATCGAGTGTTTAATATTTGAGGACTATTTTAAATTTAATGCCAAATTGATGAAATAGGAACGGAAAATTTCAAAAACATCAACTACTTATAATTATTTAATTTGGGTTTTACTTGTGCAGTAATCACAATATATACCCCTCTTTAATTCTCTCTAAATCAACCCATTAATAATGCGCTAATTATGCACCAAACGTGATTTTAAAATTTACTAAAATGAATATTTAACTTACACTTATGTGTTTTTTATTCCCTCACCCATTAGACTATCATTAAAAGGTAAAACCCATAAGTACACCAATTTCTTGCCATGCAAATAAATAAAGTCGATCCACGGTTGTAGTGGTGGTGACAAATAGCAAAAGATACCAGATCTACTCTCATGTATCCATTCGCCAAATCAAATTATCTTCAAGGCCATTTGTTGAGTTTTTGTCACTTTTAGCAATCAAAACTTTCACAACAAACCATTTGTTTTTAATTATGTGTTTCTACTAAACATTTTTACATAATTGTAATAAATGACCTATAAAAATACCTTTTTGATGTTTCATTTTTGTGGAAGCAGGTTCTTTGGCTCACTTAAAAATACTTTAAAACGAGAGCTTCTTAAAGGCCGCGCTCTTTTCACAAATTAATATGGCGAACTAGACGAAACGAGGGCTGTTGATGACGTCATACTAACCATCTTAAGCTCTATTTATGCCCATCTGCTTACAAAATAAAAAACTTTTATTTTCAAACAAATATTTTGTATTCCCTTTCTCTAATTATAAAAATACATTTATTTATATTAGTAGCAATATAAGATACAAGTGTGAATGTAATAATTTTAAATTTATTATTCTGTGCACTATATTACCTTTTGTGCCACAAGAGCAAACAAAAAAAGTTATATTTTTATTAATACTGTAATGTTGTTCTTTCACTAAGTTACGAAAAGCTAACCATACAGTAATCCTAGGCTAGTATTATTAGAAGCGTGTGTAACACTTGATTGATAATATGATAATACAAAGAAAATAATTATTTCCATACAGGTTAACATTAGTGACTTTCAAGAAATGTTTGCAAGAAAAATCTTCTTCTGGCTGTCAGTTACCGGCATTCTTACGCTGCGCTGGATAGCATATAGATCTTCTTTCACGTATTCAAGCAACGAGTTTATGATCTGTCACTTTGGAGATATAATACACAGTACACATTAATAATATATATTAAAATGTGATTAATGTTGATAGTAAAATATATGTTTGTATTTTATAAAAGTTTCTCCAAATGTAACAAACACTCGTAATAAAATCAAGATATAGCTTCCACGTCTGTTATCTTTGGGGTTATTCCGTTAGTAAAATTATGATAAACAAATAGATCACCAATATTAGGGATCAAAGAAGCATTAACATTAAAAATAAAGTTAATATCACAAACAAAAATATTTACATAGAACTAGAATAAATATTATGCTGCACCGCACAAACTTTCTCGCTCCTTTGCCCAAAAATTGAGATATTTACTCAAAACTCGTGAGATAAGCAAAACAAAATAATGGACATTTTTTGCAGAATTACTCCACTCCAATAAACACAGCTATACCATATCTACGGTAGAAGGGTGGTAACCTATTCGGAAATTGATATAATAGTATACAAATAAAATAACTACTATTTCCAAAAAAAGGTTGACATTAGTCACTTTGAGCCAATGTTCGCAAATAAGACATTGCTGTTAGCTGTTGTCCATTCACCATTTATCCTCCTAGCGTAGATAGGTATATATAGCTATATAATATATTACAAGTGTAGTTCAGAAAGAGCTCCAGAATACGGTGTGTGATACCATAGCCCTAAGAGTAGTCACTAAGTTCCAACGAGCACAAGGGTCTTGTCCACAAGAAATGTAATCCTAGTACGGAGGCTGTTGATTCCTCAACCTGATAGACTCTTATATAACTTTTTTTTTAATAGTGCCTGGAGTAGAGCAAAGCTATCTTTTTGAAACAAGCGTCAACTGAATTGACCCCACGGACATTAAATATCCTGCTCATGTTTGTTCTATACCGAGATTGAACTTCAGGAGTAGGGGGCATACGTGATTCGTTCACTGTACGTGTTCGTGTAATTTTTTATTTTTTATTTTAACTCCTCGCGAGTGTGTTTGGGAAGAGGGTAGCGGTGAGTGAGGAGGTGTAGGGGGTGTAGATAAAGAGGGTGGGGGAGTGTTAGAGAAGAAGAAGGGGGGGAGGGAGGTAGGCGGACGAGATAGAAGGGATCTGGCCGCGAGCCATGAGGCACAGAGGCCAAGAAGCTAATTCTCGCGTTGTAACTCCTGACACTTTCACAGTCGTAAGAGGAAAGTGGAAAGGTTTCGTTGGGAAGGGAAGAGGCCTGGTTTTTGGAGAGAGGGTTAGAAAGAAAAAAAAAAAGAAAGAAAGAAGAGGATTGAAGTCGTTCCGTTCCGTTCTTTTTGGTTTCGTTCGCCAACTTCACAGTCAACAAACTCGCTCACTCACTCGTTCTTGTTCATCCCCTACCAACCCCCCCATCCCTATTTGCACCCACCCCTCCCGTTTTCATTGTCACGGGACGGTGCCAAGTTTCATGTCTGGGACATCACAGATTTATTGTATTTTTTTTATATGAGGGTTAAAAAAATTCACAAAGTTTTTTTTTTATTCTTGTAATAAATGGGATGGACCGCTTTGAAAAGCATTAACCTAGCTTAGCATTGATGAAGCGTCTTGTACAACACAGTGAGGGATTTAGTTTATCTCGAACAAAGACTAAGAATAATTCTGAAAGATAGGACCTTCTTTCAGTAAAACTTGTGTGAAAATTATATTTAAAAAATATTTTTATTTTATTTTCATAATAGGAACCTTAGTCCCCTGTGCTACGTTCCGCAGTAGTCCAGTTTTCACAGGACACTAGAAAATTTACTAGATCTACTTTCCTCAGGCATACGTCAAGTCATGTGATCTGCAAATGTCACTTTTTATATATATTATCAATACCTATAAATAACACTAATAATATATTGAATGTTATCAATTTTGGCTCGACAAGAAAATTCTTAGTGTTTTCTAAAATACCTCTTCTAATAAAACTAGACTGTACCACCTATCCAGGATATCCATGATATTTATGCTAATGAGGTATTATAAGGAAAGTATAATTTAAAGAAAGTATACCCACATCTGAGTCTTGGTAATTTATTATTTATTTCTATCTATAAGTAAAACAACCTTTATTATGCTATTTTTTAAGAATCTCAGTGGTAAGAACATCTACAAAGGTGTCAGTCTCGTCTTGTCTGATTTTGCCGGTGAATGTATGTTCGATTTGAGACCCGAATGGATATAGTGGGGTATTTTTTTAAACTTGTACTAATCACATTAGTTTAAATAATTTTGCTATCCCGGGCGGGTAGTAGGACGCTGAGCAAGCTTAGTGTTAAGCTTCTTACTACTTGTCCGGGCTATTAAAACTTACACAAGTTATTATATGTAAATAGGACCATAGAATTAATTTTAAATAACTGTACCAGAATTCAATTCGTGGGTGGTCGGAAACGCACAGAAAGATAAATAATTCACCGCCAGTGCCCCCGGTTGCGAGTGAGCCCCAACCTCCCGGGTACAAAGCCAGGAGTGTCAACCACGACGCCAACCCTATGAATTATTTCACTGTTCTCTCGGTGGTAGCCATTTGGGTGTTTTTATTATTTTTGACAATCGTCTAGTGTCTTATTTTTACACTCAAAATATATGATTACGTCAAAGATTATTTAAAATGCGTGAGATAATTTTTTTAGCACCCCGTTTTATTACCTGTTTTTGTTATACTCTTATGTACTAATTACGCTAAGGGTTTTATGGATTGGGGAGATTATATTTAAAGGAAGTGTACCCGCAATTGCGTGAAGGGAGAGTGGAAGATCATTTTGGGAAACTCATTTTGGAAAACCAACCTCATTACACCCAACCGAGAGACTCGAACCTTGACCTCCCCGTCATTGGAAGTCTAGTACAACATGAATATGACACGTCAGACCATGCGGCCACCGAAACGGGTAGCTAATTTTAGATTAAAAACAAAAATATTATAAGTGGTGATTTAAGGGGTGTACAAAGAAACATATGTTAGACGTTTTACGCTTTTTTTTTCTTTTTTTCAATAGCAGCTTTGGTTAAATATGCAACATGTCAAAAAGAAACTCGACCTAAATAAACTTAACAAAAATAATACTATGAATTATCCTTCCTCCCCTTTTCCCTCCTAAAACAGTATTAAATGTAACTTTCAAAACACCTGAATCGGCTGTCCCATCCTTTTAACGAGTCACTCTCGAGTTACACTGGATTGTCAGTCAAGGAGAGCTAGAATTCTGGCCGAATAGATTGAGGTTGATGTCTATTAAATGGTTTACCACTATTTTTTCATGAAAATGTTAGCACATTTCCTCTAAAATTCTACCTTCCTCATTATTACTCCATCAGCTTTATTAACTTATTTGTATAAGCCTTATTGGTACTAAGAAGCAGTCAGTGTAGGGAAAAAAATTAAAAGATTTTTTTTCTTTTCAAATGTATCAATATAAAAATGCAGTTATCTATAATTCTTAAAACTAGCAACTTAGCACTCTCGACAAAGGCAGAATTCTGATGTCAAGATAAAAGGGGTTGGAAGAGCGGGGAGACCGAGATAGGGGTATGAAAAAGTTACAAATAGTTTTACCGGAACAGAAGTTAATCTCTTAATGATCGATATTCCTTGGAATTCAAGTCGGTATTCCACAGACTCCCCTCCCCTCCCTTGCGTGAGTGGAATGCAACGAGTCACCCTAGCTTCTCCATTATTCAAATATCTTGAGTGAAGTCGAGGGATCCTTGAGGGAAGAGCAGTCGGCTCAATCACTTACCCTAGCTCCCACGCCGTCTGACTTGATAATAGGAGGAGGAGCAGCAGAAGCACACCCCTCAAACCCCCTGCCACCCTTCTCTCTAGGAGCCGGTCGCTGTCACAACTTCATTAACTGGCTTTACCTAAGACCCCCCAATTCCAGGTTCGTTCTCATTGGTTGGACCGGGAATGCTAGGACAGCCGGCAGACCACTTCCATCCCCCCACCTTCCCCCCACTTTCCCCCCCATATCTACTCATCCTTCTCATATTAGGTCAGACTTGTGTAGCAGTGTTTTTCAACCTCCTGAGGTATGCAAAGACATCTTAAGGGGTACGTACAATTTAAAAGACAAGTATAATATCAGGATGATATACTACTATATAGCATCGCGTCTTACTACCCGTTCGGGTTATACGCTTAAGTACTAATTACTCTAATGGATTAGGAATTGGGGGGGTTGAATTTAGAGGAAGTGAACCCGCATTTGCGTGGAGGGAGAGTGGAAAACCATTTAGGAAAAGCCACCCCCAGTTAACCCGACCGAGATTCGAACCTCGATCTCCCCGTCCTCGGTGGTCGAGCTCAACACGACTAGCGCGTTAGCCAACTACGCCACCGAGGCAGGTCAGGATGATATAGTAAAAATATATTTTAAACTGTACGTGACCCTAAGATGTCTTCACATACCCCAGGTTGAAAACCTCTGTTTTATTTTATATTTATAATAATATATATATATAAAAATATATATATATATATATATATATATAAAAGAGGTGGTACATTCAAGTCCTCGAAACCTATGGAACTCAAGAGATTCGAGATTCGTAAAACTCTCATAAAAGTATTTAGAATACAATAATTATGATGACCTTGACTTGATATAATAATAATTTTAAAAAATTGGAAAAATGAATTACATAAAACTGTGTAGATGGAAGAATAACAAAATCACAACAAAAAAAAAGGACAAAATTGTATTAACTTATAGTTAATTTTATAAAGAAAAAAGTATTTTATTTGTTGTTTATAACTTAATAGACATTATAAACAAAATAGCATTTGTCAGTGGCAACAAACAACTTATTTTTAACTCAATTTTAAACATTTTCATTTTAACCTAAATTATACATTTTTCAAGATTCGAGGATTCAAATTTGAATTTGAATTTCGGATAAGAGAAATATAGAGTTCAGATCATCTCTAATATATAAATCTTATATATTAGAGTTGGGTCAAACTCTATATTTTTCAAATCCGGATATAATATAATTATATAAATATCTTATATATTAGAGATGGGTTGAACTTGATATATTTTCAGGCCTTACCGACGAATCCTTTTGCCACTTTTTATATTTGAAACACTTTCCTCGTAGCAATAGAACATAATAATGAAACTCAAGCCATAGTGTTTGTTTTAACCTACTTTATGTATGAACATCAACACACAGGTTGCAAATACTTTACGTTTGATTTAAAGATGTCATTAAAGGCTCCTTGGCGGGGCCATGCCACACGGTGTAGCAGAAAACCTCTGTCTATCATGAACATACACTTTTCAGGGTCTAAGTTTATCTCTTCAGTAGGGAGTCATTCCCCTCCCAACTTTTAATTCCCCCCAAATATGGGAAAGGTAGGTTTGGACCTTTATTTTTCATCATACAACGCACAAACCTCGTCAGAGTTAATTTTCATAAACAATATCTTATTTAATTGTAGAACATTTGTATGTAATAATAAACATTAAAATGTACTAGCCTGCTTCTGTGGCCGCATGGTCTAAGGCGTCACTCTCGCAATAGACTAGACTGCCGATGACGGGGAGATCATGGTTCTATCTTAGTTGGGTGTACTGAGGGTGGTTTTCCCTAAATGATTGTCCACTCTCTCTCTCTCTCTCTCTTTGTAGATGCGCGTAGACTTCCTCTGAATTCAACCTTCCTCATACCAAGCCCATTAGCGTATTTAATACATAAACTTATAACCCGGATGGGTAGTAAGACGCGCTGCTAAAAAAATGTCCAGTCAAATTACAGCTTCCGACAGTAAGAAACCCAAAGAGTTTTCTAAAAAATAAAATAATCGTTTTGACTGTAATAGATTTCTCTAAGCAGGTACCGGAGAACGATCTTCAATTCTACATCAAAACAATAATTCTAAGAGAAGAATAATTCCTGATCACATAAATAGTATCATGGCCGTTTGTTCATGTTGTATGAAAGTTAAGCTGTAGAAGCAAATATTCTACCACATGAATCATGAGCAATGCTCCTTCGAGGAACAGATTTATTTGATTACCCCAACGCAACTTGTCGGACGCGCTCTAAATGGAATATAATAATTCCCGGAAGCTTGAGACCTGAGGCGTGTGAACTGTAGGGGGTCGAGGAACGTGACGTAATTAGCACATCTGGTTGCATCCCTGAAGGCCAAGGCTTAGATCTTGACGATTACACTACACTTTGTGACAGCCTCTGAGGGAATTGCAAGTCTTGTAGGTAAAATATCATCTTATCTCCCAATATAGTGTATTCGTATCGTATAGTAACAATGATACTGTGTATTTTTATGTAAAACTGTATTCTCATTTTAAGACAACCGCTAATAATAGTGTTTAAAAAAAGTTGAATTCATCTCAAGTCTACCAATATTAATGCAGACCACCCTCATACATACAACCCACCTCCATCCCTAATATCCCCTTGTCTCTCAATATATTATTTTATAAATAAATTACCTAAAAACCCAAATCCTCTTATTGTGTGTATGTTTGTGTATATATACATATATATATCAGTGCCAGATTTAAGGGGGGGGGGGAATATGAGCAATCACCCCAGGGCCCCCGCAGAAAGTCTCCCCCCTCTCCCCCCCACACAAGAAAGAAAACAATAATTGTAATGTTCTATTGTAACTATTTTCCACAGCTACCAATTCAGTGCTGGTGGAACCTTATTTGTTTAGGGAAGGCCAAGCAAATAAAAGTTTTTTTAGGGAGCTGCCTCCCACCCTCATCCACACCCCACTCTCCCCTCCCTGATAAAGGTTTGAAAATTAGATATTCCATAAGCTATTTGACGTAGTCTTTTCAATCGATTTAAAAAAAAAGTTATGTCTTTAAATGTTATTTGGAATGATCCTAACCTGGATAGTTTTGAAACTTGGAATGCTCTTAGAAGATAAATGTATCTGTTGTCACCTGCATTATATATATAAATATATATAAATGATATGCATTTGGAATCTCTTTGGAGTGGCTCTCTCCCAGCCTCTATAAACTATTTGGAGTGGTCCATACCTGGCATATTTTTGAAAATGTAATACCTTTAAAAGTTATTTGCAGTTTAATACAAGTCTTTCTTGTTCAGATTTGAGAATATCAGAAGGTGTGAAATACGTCTTCAAAAGGGACTTTTAAAAAAAGCTATTTAGAGTAGTCCTTCCTCCAAATTATTTTGAAATGCACATGCCTCTAGAAGCTATTTTAAATAGTCCTCGCCCAGATTTATTTCAAATTAAGATTTTCTAAAAGCCATTTGAAGAGGTTTTCCCTTAGATTTTCGTTTGAAATTTGGATACTTCTAGAAGGTAGTTAAATTGCTCCTCGTCTGAACTTTTATCAAAGATTAGGTACCTCTATAAGATATTTGAAGTGGTCTACGTCCAGCAATATTTTTAAATTGTGCTCTTCTTCTTGGAAGTTATTTTGAATGAATCTCTTGTGGACATTTTTTGGATATTAGAAGCTTCAAAAAGATATTTGAAGTGTTTTTTTTTTACCGACAAATATTTGAAAATGGAATGCTTTCAGAAATTATTTGGAGTGGTCCTACCCTGGAAATTTTTAAGTTGGGATGACCCTAGAAGCTAATTAGAATACTCCTCGCTTAATTTTTTTCTAACAGTCAGATGCCTCTAGAAGTTGGTCTTCTCCGGCATATTGTCAGAAATTGAGTGCATCTAGAAGTTATTTGTAGTTTGAGACAAGAGCATCTTTCAGCCTCACATTCGATTGTATCATATGATTTGAAATATATCCAGGGGAAGGAAAACTTATTCCAAAGGGAGAATACTTTCCGGGAGGCAGTGCCCCCAGCTCCCGTGGTTCCGTCACCACTGTACCAATATGGTTACTAAATATAGAAATGATCTCAAACCATCCTTAAGCAATGAACTAATACAGTTGGCAGCAACAGAGATGGGCATGAAATAAAACTACAATTACTCTTTCAAAGTAAATGTTCTTCTATGAAATCCCCAATGAACAACATTTTAGAGCAAAATATTCCAATGCTGAAATAATTTTAAGAATATATTTAGAGCTTATGATGTAAAACCTTAGAAGGAGAAATGTCATTTTCAAAAATGGAGTTAAAAAAAGGCGGTTCCGTACAATCATGAACCAAGATCGTCTAAAATACCTTTTCTTACCCATCATAGGAAGTGATATAATTAAGAAAATGGACTTTTAAGACATTATAGATATGTTTACTGCAAGGAAACCAAGGAAAGTTTGTATTTTAATGAGCCTTTTCATCAAGTCTTTATTTAGAATATTTCTTTTTATTTTGTTAGTATTAAAAATGTGTAAAATTAAACATTTGGCTAAATTTTACCTTTCCTCAGACACGATATGATGTAAATTACATGGACCTGCTTCTGTGGCAACATAGTATAAGGCGTCGCTCTTTCAATAGAATAGACTGCTGATAGTGGGGAGATAGGAGTTTGAATCCCGGTTGTGTGTAATTAGGGTGTTTTTCCTTAAATGATTTTTACCTCACCATCCTAGAAAATACGGTTACACTTCCTCTAAATTCACACCTCCTCATCCCAAAGTCATTAGAGTAATTAATATACATGCCTATAGTCCGAGCAGGTTAAAAACAAATATACATGCCTATAGTCCGAGCAGGTTAGAAACAATACTTTTTGGGGGGGGGGGGCCCACACTGTATGCCACTCCAGGGTCCCCATATACGTAAATCCACCACTGATAAAAGGTGATTCGAATCTCTCTGTAAAAACTTTAATGGTAGATAGAGAATATTAAAGCAAAACATTTTTGTAAATGAATTTATGCCCACAGACGTCAATCTTAGTTGCTAGAGGGTGCTGTTGATATATATAAATGAAAGGCAGAAAGTGTGATTAATATTTTCATTAACAGCAGTTTAACAAAAGGTACTCAAAGGAGTAATCGCCAGCAGTAATGCATGTCTGGCAGCGTCAACGCATTGATTGCCGTATATTTTCAAATTTTCCCGAGCCCCATTTGATAGATTCATATCAGACATCTCAGAATCTGTGGAGTGTTCCATGTTAAACGTATGACAGCCTCGTTATGAATGATGACAGCTAAAAATAGCCATTGGACGTGCCGCCCAGCAGCGCCCTCTAGCACCAAAGGGTGGCGTCTGTAGACATATATTCACTAACGAAAAAAGTTTGTTTTTGTGTTTCCTACTTCCCATTAAATTCTGTACTGAGTTTCAAATCATCCTGTATATATGCACACACACACACACACACACAATAAGCACATCTGGTGTTTTTCGGTAATTTATTTATAAAATAATCCTCACTTTAGTGCACACTCTAAATTTTCATTCTAAAAGTAATTCACTCTAATTGACTAGTAATTGCACCAGATTAGTTTTAAACAAATATTGATGTTTGTGATTTAAATATAAATTCATAATGAAATATCAACATTATATTTGGACAATCACATACACTTCATAGGGGATTTTTTTTTATGTTTTTACTAGAAAACAATGACATATACGCTCTTGTTTATCTCGTGCTGTCTAAATAAAACCGAAATCAGTCCACTCAGCTATATTCACATGGAAATTTACTGTGTTTTCATAAGCTACATCAAATATACCGTATTCATTAAAATAAACATATAGGCCTAATCTATGAACAATATGGCATAGAAATTTGTATTTAATCACGTAACTTTTTTGTATTTTAAACAGCTCGAATTATTAAATGTTAATATTTGACTATAAGGATATGTATTTTTTGTTGTACGGAAAGTGCTATAAATTGGTATCAATTATAACAAATGACTTTTGATAATTAGTGGACCTACTTAAGGCTGCGCCTACCCCTTCGAAGCTATTTTTAAGGTTTCAACTTTTTTTTTTTGGAGGACTACTACGCTTTCTGAAAAAAAAAAAACAGTTCACAGTTTCGACAAAAACGTGGGTTGTGGATCTTAAAACACAATTTTCATTATTTTATAACCAATTTAGTAAGTTTATTTTAAGATTCAAGGATTTAGTAAAATATTAATGAAAACCTTAAAAATTGTTCACAGCCCTGACACATTTGTATAAGGTTTCGAACATTGATACATTCTAACCATTATATATTTTTTCCCCTCTAGAGGAGAGCAGAGTTTTGTTATGGGCCTATTAGCAAAATGAAATGTTAAAAATTATTTCAAACTTTTTAACAGTACACTTATTAGATCCCTGAAATTTAACAACGTATTTGTTCGACACCTTAGCTCAAACCCGTGGTGTAATGGTCAGTGCATCTGGTTACGAGCCTACGGGTCCTGGGGCTCGATTCCTGGCTGGTACCATAGGTATTTCCCGCAAGGGGAATCATCACATTGGTCACCAGGGTTAGGTTAGTTAGGTTCAAGTTTGATTTAAGATCACTTCTAATTTCCCGCAAGGGGAATTATCCCATTGGTCACCAGAGTTAGGTTAGTTAGGTTCAAGTTTGATTTAAGATCACTTCTAGCTCTAAATCTTCATAATCACTATCATCTCACGATCTCATTGTGATTACGACGTGTATACAATCTCCATGGGCGTAACCTGAGCAACGCTTTGTGTCGCAGTGGCTAAAGGTCTACACACACATGGGACCAAACTAGGCTATACTATCTCTCACGGTAAAATATGCCATATGATAAAAAAATACCTTAGCTTAGTGGGTTGCGTGTCTGGCTACTGAGCTATGGGTCCCGGGTAAGATCCTGTCTGGCCAAAAATTTATCATTTGGGGAATTGTGGGTTTATCCTTCCACAGTGATGAATTAACGGCCCGGGGCTGGGTATTGTGTCTTTTATAGATTTAACTTAATGTATAAGTTGTGTGCTGATATAATCAGTCAGTCCAGAAACTGCACGTTAGATACCTCAAATAAATAAATAAAAATAAAGGAATTCATTTAGAACCATATGTACCTAGTATCGTAATGTGACTTTATGCTCCCCTAGCTGTTAGAAAGTTTATATAAAGTTTTTCATTTTTTCTTATACTAAATGTACACTAATGGTAATTAAATTGTCTGACTTTGTAATCTAAGCCTCTTCATCATCCACATCATCATCATCATTGCCAACAAATCTTTTCAGACTGTGGCTGGAACATTTTAGTAAAATGCCCCATCTTATCCTTTTCTTCCACCATTTCCCCTCCTTTATTCGCTTCCATTCTTCTCCTCTCACCATTACACTTTTTATTATTTACTCCTCCAATCTCTTTACTGGTGGCCCTTGCGGTCTTGTTCCTACATATTTCATCCCTAATCATTTTCCTTGGGAGTAATCTCTTTTTACATCCTCATTACATGTCCATACCATCTTTACTTTAGTACATGGGATAGTAGAGGAAGCAAACTCTTGCCCGGACAAATTCCTTCCTAATACTGTTTATCCTTGTAACATCCAACATGTTTCTTAAACATGTAATTCAATGGCCTCCAATTTTCTGTTCCTGTTTGCACCCAATGTCCGTGTTTCCGTTACATGTATAGTTATGGGTACCTTAAGCGCTCCATATAGCACTATCTTATACTTAAAGGGCAATATAAATGAGTACAGACTAATTTTAAGTAAGTTTTAAACATTTATAATTAGCCAAGGCTATCGCAATTTGACTACCCAGTTTGTATATTTGTATAAAATATTAGGTTATACATTTATCCGACACCTTAGCTAAGTCGGTAGCGTGTCTGTCTACTAAGCAAAGAGTCCCAGGTTTGAGTCCCAGCATGGCCGAAAATTATATAATTGGTGAAAAAAGGGTTTATTTTTTCACACTGATGAATTATTTAATGTCTGTGGATTGGATGTTGTGCCTGTCCTAGTCTTAAGTTAGATTTTAAGATATATGAAGATACAACAAGACTAACAAATCAGTAGTGGAAAATAATTATATGGCTTGAATAAATTTGATTCAGACCACAGGCTGGTAACATTAATGGATCTAAATAATTAGGTTTTACATTTAAGAAAATAAAACATAGGTCTATATTTATTCAAAGATGATACTCTAAGTTAGTCATTCACTAAACCCATCTTGTTGGAATACTCTACCTTAAGGTATACATTTTTCAAACAAAGTCTCAAGTTATCTTTACTCTCCTGGCTCGCGTGTTGGACACAATTCAATTATATTCTAATTACTTAGTGAAGGTGTTTTTGCTTCTAGATACACCGCCCCTGGTAGGCCCGTGGTCGTCACTGACGCCATGCTCAACTGGACAGCGCAGCAAGTGTTTAACTTCCGTTTCCTCAAAATGATCTACACCCAGTTCCAGCAATCGCCAGACTGCCAACTTCTCGCCGCTAACTCCGGATCATCGAACATAGGAGAGGACGAATTCAACACAAGCACTAAACCTAATTTGGAACCTTGGCATATCAGTTGGTAAGATGATCTCGAAATTATATTACTATTTATACAGGAGGGAACTTTTATAAAAAAGTTATAAAACATGACTAATACAAGTTTATTATGTTTATACGTCAAGTAATATAATCTGTAACTGTTAATTTTGATATATGGTATCAATCTTTGTGAAACAACATTAAGGCGGCTGCCTCGGTCAACGAGAAAGTATCAACCGATGTCAGGCCACACAGCTTAAAATAAATGGTATCTGTATTTTCTGTAACTATTCTGTGTACGCTTATACTTCCTTTTGTACTTCACCTACAATCACCCTTTGTCACTTCTATAATAAAGAAGGGAAAGGAAACGGAGAATTATCTTATCTCAAGATAAAGAAGAAAGATCACTGCTAGTTCTCAAATTTCTTAAAATTCTCTGTTGTGATTTTGTAAAAAAAACTGTATTTGTTAGAGTTAGTAGAGCCCTTTTCAATCAAGTCTAATCTCATAGCTCTGCAAATATGTTTAAAAAGTCGGTGAAAACGAGATGTTAAATTTTCACACTTTTTTCTATTAAAAAATTCAAACTATAGGGTTGTCAAGGATAAAGAGCCCTGTTATGATCTTTCAAATTTATTTTGGTATGAAAGCTATTTTGAAATAACGCATCGTAGAGTTATGTATTGCTTTAGAACTGAACGTTTGCGCGTTAATTTATCGCTTACCAAGCTGACACCCTTAATAATGATCCAATCAAAATTACCACTTAAGTTGAAAGGTCATCGTTATGAACAATCTCTTTTAAGGTCATCGATCATGAAACATTTAAAGTTTATTTACATAGCTAAAAATAAGCTAGAACCCAAAAAAAAAAAAAAGTGAAACGTTATAATTATTATTGACAAGGAGGAGGTGCAGATATTGCGAAGTACTCTTTCAAGGTAATATCTGCAAAGGTTGAGTGAAAATTGTACAGGGAATTAAGAAAATAAAAACTCTTAATTGATAAAGACCTGCAAAATAAATGCGTTCTACCCGATTCATTGGCCGTATGGTCTTAGGCGTTACACTCGCAATAGACTAGACTCCCATAGATGGGGAGATCGGGGTTTGATCCTGGTTGGATTTACTGAGGGTGATTTTTTCTTAAATGGTTTTCCACTCACCCTTCACTCACATTCAGGTACACTTCCTCTGAATTCAACCTTCCTTAACCCTAACACATTAGTGTAATTAGTACACAGGCGTATAACCAGAATGGTTTGTAAGACGTGGCGCTATATTAAACAATAAAAAATGCGTGCTTGCTAACATCCTTGTCTTGGAATCAAAAAGTCTCCGACCCATATTGAAGATTGCTGATAAAAAGAAAATCCCATCTTGTACGGTTTGCCAGTGTAAGGGGGGGGGGGGGTATGAATGCTTGCGGAGTGTATCTTAATCCTCATTCCTACCCATAAGGAAGGTAAATACCTCTAGTCCACAAGGGTGATAAGAGGTTATAAGACTCAGTGCAAACATCAAACAGATATTTACCCTGTTCTCGAAGGGTGCACATTAAATAGGTTCTTTTACTATAATGTAGTTAGTCCGTTAGCCTCTTTCCCAGCGAATTATAGTGAATTCCTTAATTTATTATTATTATTATTATATTGGTTGGTATTTAATAGTTTATGTCAACATAAGTCAGTTTTTTATTTAAAAGAGTCGTATTAAAAAAAACTATATTTTGATAATTAATGAAACACATGTTTATATTTACTTTAGTAATTTTTTTGTGGTATTTAAAGTGCATTTTCTGAAACGACTAATTATATCAGCACCAGAGAATTTATTTAAGTGAGTGTGAAAGTGCTTACGAATTTGCCGGGAAAGGTATTTTCACATTCCTTCCAGGGTTCTTTTTACATGCCACAATCGACATGAGACATGAGACCAACGGCCTTAATTCTCCTCCGAAGAAAGTTGTTCTTGTAGAAGATAGTACAATAAATTTAAGTTCACGAAATTATCTAATGTGATTTTTGTACAGTTCATAAAACGGTCAAGCAAAGAAGTCAGTTCACAGAATGAGCAGAAATTTGACCAATAATTCATGAAATGTGCAGGTTCATTATTGGTGTGTGACACTTATATAATAACACGTAAACATGTTATGTGTATTTATATACATATATATTTGTTAATATATGATATATATAATTTATATATAAAAATATATTTCTATTTGTACTTTATAGTCAATATATTTATGTATAAACGTAAAAATATCATTCTTTTGATCTGGCATGACACTGCCCCATAACTATAAATGAAGGAATAAATATTTTCAGAGACAGTGCGCGTTGTATGCTGGTACTAGGGACATCAAGTACGATTTCATCAGTTATAAACTGTTCATATTATTATGTTTTCCTCCATTCGTCCGTACCACAATAAAATAAATACATTGTATTATAATATTTTGTCCTGGGGGTAGGGGGTTATTTTGTTTAATCATATTTCATGGATCTCAAACTAAATAAAATGATATGAAAGCATTTGTGTGCTTTTTATATCACTTCCAAACCACAAAGCTGGTCACGCGGAATGAACGTCAAGCTTGTCAAAATCTGGTTTGCCTATGACGATGAGGTCAGTGGGTACATTTTATATCAATTATACCTTCCTCGTTGAGTGGCTAAATGTTGAGAGCCCTAATGTGTGGTAAAACACCGTGGAAAAAAAAACTTGAAAATGTGTAAGTTATTACATAATTTAACGGTTTTCTCACTGCTGTGTGGTAGGAGATAAAAGGACAAATTTATCGTTTAACACATTGCTACGATCCAATTTTCAAAATGAAGAACCTTATCTGACAACTAGAAAAAAATCTAGATCTAATTTCAAGTAAAATACGTCAAGTGATGGGATCTTCAGCTGTCACCTTTGAAAGATATTATCAATACATTAAAAATAATACTAGCAATATAATAAAATGTTATCAATTTTTATCGCAAAAATATATCAATAATTATATTTTAAAAAGTTTCTTACTATACAAATATTACGCTGGTTCTATGGACCCTAAATAGCTTTAATTAGATTCACCGTGTTTTGCTACCCATCCGATCTGTCCGCATATTTAACTAGTGAGTTGTTGGTAAAAATAGACTGAATTTTAGAGTAAATGTATCCGCATTAGTGAAGGAGGAAGAAGGGGAAACCGTTTAGGAATAGCTACTCATATACAGCCAACCGAGGTTAAAACTCAGACCTCCCTGTCTCCAGGAAACTAAATTTAATGAGACTGACGCCTTTGTCCGCGTGAACCAGAGATACCGGGTTGACATTGCCTAAAATGTATCATTGGTGAAATGTTTGACTGGGGACAAAGTTTTTGGTCTGTTCAAGAATTAGATTAATTTGTAGGTCATGTGCTGATAAAACCATAGTATTCATAAAGTGCATGTTAAAAACCTTTTATTTATATATATTTTTTACTTGAAGTGACAATTTTGTTTTTTCATTGATTGCCGTGATTGATTTTGAAGATTTAGATCATTTATCAAACACGATTTAATTAAAATTACCCGCTTCGGGTCAAATAGACCAACGCGTCACTCTCGCGATATATTGAACTACGGATGACGGGGAAATCAGGTCTCAAATCCTGGTCGAGTGTACCGAAGATTGTTCTTTCTGGGTGGTTGTTCACTCTCTTTCCTCTTCCACCCACGCAAATGCAGGTACATTTAATCTAAATCCAACCTTCTTTAAAGGTAAAACATAAGCATAGCAAGTACATATTCTTAGAACCTGAGCAGCAAGCAATGCACTGCACTAACTTTCTCCCGCTTTTATCTCAAAATAGACATTTACTAAAAACTCGCAAGATTTGTGAAACGAAATAGTAGGTCTAAACATTGTTGTAGAAACATTACACCAAAGATCACAAATGAAATAATATACATTGTTACGCTACAGTATTAGAAACTAAAAACATTGTTACAGAAAAATTGAGAAAAGAGAAATATCTTTGTCCAACAAAGTGCGTAAGAATCAAATTCATTTTCAACGGCCTGAATTAAAAATTGTATATATTTGCTTATAACTCAGAAATTATTGGTTTTATAGAAATAAATATTTCAAATACTTTTTATCTTTAATGTTACCGCAACTACACACTGATAAGTTATTTAATATCTCAAATAGTAGTGGAGAAATTATGAAAATTGGAAATTTTCCCTAACGTTAAGTACCTTCAAAGATATTTTCATGAGAAAATGAGAGCTGCCATGTTGTTTCTTGTGATAAACAATGCCGAGATATACAGTTTAATCAAAATCTTTAGAGCATATTTGATAAATTCGATTGTTTCTCTTTTTGCCCTTATATTTAGGGTTATATGTCTAATTCCAAAAAACCCTCAGGGGGACCTTATGAAAACCCCATATACCAAGTTTTATCCCAATCGGTAAAATAGTTTGGTCTCTAGCTCGAGGTACAAACAGACAAACAGACGGCATTGTGAAAACAACTTTTTTGTTTTGTTTCAGGGGGTCATGAATCAGCGACATTTATCAAAATCTCGAGTTCGAATTTATTGACGATCACATGACTTTCCCTCTGACGTGTCACGAGAAAGTAACTAAGCCTAAACGATATAAACTTTTTATAGAACTAAACATTAATTCAACGTCATTACTAAAAATTAAAATTACAACATATCTTACTACCCATCCTAGTTATCCGCATATTCAACTAAAGGCTTAGGGATGATGAAGTTTAAATTTATAATAAATACACCCACATATGCGTGAAGTTAGAGGGGAAAAGCATTTAGGAATAACCACATGAATGAACCCAACCGGTATTCAAATTCAAACCTTCCTCCTTTCAACAAACAATACCAGACTAGAATTACGCCTTATACCAGTGGCCCACCAAATAAGGTCATCATTTAATTTAAACAACAGTTCAGAATATGTTTAGTAATTCCTTTATTACTACCACAATAAGTGATGGCTTAGAATATTTATATTGAGCCTTTAATTAACTAGAGGAATAGCTAAAGTTACAAAGTGTTTGTGGTCTATTAAATACTTGGATAAGTTTTACTATAAATAATGCAGTGCGTCATCCAGCTCCACCACAAAATAAGCCCTAAAAAATGTACAGTGAAATTGGTGTGACTATGGACTGTTTTGCTAAACTATGGTAATACGTTCATTTATATACATGGAAGAAAATTAGATCAATAAATACGGGTGTTTTTGTTAGGGGGTATCTCTATTGTAGTCTGCAACTTCTCGCTACCCCTTCTCTCTATCTCTCTCTCTCCTTTTTTTTTATCCTTTGAAATTAAAGAGACACCATTAAACTAGAACCCTCTGTTGTTTTTTTTCTCATCATTGTCCTCGTTTAGCTTAACTTAAATATAAAGGAATACATTACTAATTAGATCCGTGATATGATTAAAAAAAATACAATATACAGGAAAAATAAAAGTGGGGGATTCAAATTTTTAACTCAGAGCTATCTATTTGCTCGATTAACAAATTAACTAAAGGTAATAATGTAGGATACGCCAGTTATGGGAAGTATTTTTGAAGTTTTTATATCAAAACAATTTTTTTGGGGGCAAAAGAAATCTGGTATTTCTCCAGTAGAAACTTAAAGTTTAATTTTCTACAAATGGTGATATCAACAGTTGTTGAATATCTGTCCTTTGAGGATATCCTAGAATTTTAAGACAAATGTTTCGCTTAATTTAAAAACGTTTCTCATCTAATGCTGCAATGCTTATGACAGATACTCAACAACTGTTGATATCACCATGTGAAGAAAATTAAACTATGTGTTTCTACTGGAGTAATATTTTATTTATTTTGGCCAAAAAACTGTTTTTCTATAAAAACTGCAAAAACACTGATCTTTTCTCGCTTTCCCTACACACTCACTTTTACACAGAGCCATTGATTACACCGAAGAAGTTTTACTGAGTGATTTTCACTATTTTTCCCCCCCTGTTAACCACATCTTACTACCCATCTGAGCTTTACGCATTTTTACATTCAAAGGTCAAGGATGAGGAAACTTGTGTGAATTCTGGTACATTTCTTTTCAAATTATCCCCCCACCTCTCATTCTTAACTAATTTTGTAAAGTCGTTAGTAAAAGATGTTTGAGGAAAACCTAACAATAAAAATAGAAATAACTTCCAATCCTAACGGTAAAGACACCCACTTCGATGGTCACTCAGTCTATGGCGTCAGTCTCGCAATATACAAGATTGCCTGTAGTTGGAAGGTTAAGGTTAGAATCTTGGCCGGCTACATTTTTTTCCACCAGTGATTTTTTTTCTATCACCGCGTCTTAATACCTGTTCAGGTCATACGCAAATAAGATAATGCCCCTAATAAGGTAGTGATTAGGAAGAAAGCAATTAACAGTTAATCTACCCGTATTTGCGAGGAAAGAGATTGGGAAACAATTTAGGTAATAACATCCTCATTAGGTATGACAACCGTTTCGGTGGCCACCTGGTCTAACGCGCTACTCTCATGTTGGACTAGACTGCTGAAGACGGGGATATCGGGGTTCAATCTCGTTCGGGTGAACTTAGTTTATTTTACTAAATTGTTTCTCCACTCTCCTTCCATGCAAATGTGGGTGCACTTTATTTCAATTAAACCTTCCTAAACCATTATTGTAATGAGTACATAGGCGTATAAACCGAACGGCTAGTAAGACGCGGTGCTAAAAATATTTAGATATGACCAAGTTTTGAATCCCGGTCTGCCTGTTTTCAACAATCCATTCTAACTTGAGAATGACGCCTTAGACCATTCGGCCACTGAAGCGGTTCACTCGTGATTAATGACAGTAGTTTTCCCATACACCCTCCATGCTAGTGTGGGTGAATTTTCTTCAAACGGCCTTACGCATTCCTAGCTCTTAGATAGGTAATTCAACAATACCAGGACAAACACCAACTGAAACATTAAATTAATTTCGGCACCTTTATTTGACCTCTATCCATTCAGCCATGGGGATAGCTAGTAAAAAAATAGCCAAACAAAAAGCCCAATTTAATGGTAAAATGGTCTAAGCCTTCAGTCTCGCAATAGACTGGACTGCCAAATACGGGGAGATCAGGGTTCGAATCCCGGTCGAGTATACTAAGGGGTTTTTTTACTAAATATATCTCTACTCTCCCGCCACACAAATATGGGTACACATCCTCTAAAATGCAAACTTCCTCATTCAATACACATTAGCGTAATTAGAACAAAAACATAAAACCCAAACAAGTGTGGTGCTAGAAAATAATAACCAAAATGTGTACCATTTAAATAAATTGTAACTAATCAACCATACTAATTTTTACATCATTGCTTGTTTAATATGGTGATCAAATTGCTAAACAGGTAACAATAACATTTGAAGGGAGGACCAGCTATAAATTGTGCGCTGGCAAACTTCGTCTTCACCCCCACCCCCCCAATCTATCTTCATTATAGACTAGTGATCGCGCAATTCCTTAAAATTCACTACCCTAATCCTGTGACATAGAATAAGTTGTTAAAAATGTCCGTAGTTGACAAAAAAATGTTTTAGTAAAAACCTTTCCCTTAAAGAAAATTTGTAGCTGGCTTCTAGTATTGTCTTCACTTTAAAACAATTCCGACCAACCAATTTATGTAGAAAAATAATTTAATAAACAATACCCGTTCGCTCCAATTGTATTTTAATTGAATAATTAAATAATAATTAGTTTTGTAATGTAATTATTTTTAAATATTTCTTGTCTCGTATCGTTCTTTATTCTTTTTTGAAATTTCCATTCCATCCTGAGGCTCATTAATTGCGAGACTTGGTACACTCCGTTTATCCTGAAAAGATTGTCTTGCCTTGTCCCTATCTTATAAGCTATAGGGCCTACCATAGTGTAATAATGCAAGGTAAGCTTACTGGATTAGAGGGTGAACGAAGGGTGCATAGATGCTCAAAACATATGAGTTCTCAATCACAATCATAAAGAAGAACATAGTTTTAAGTTTTCTGTCTAAAAAATCAGGTTTAAAGCTACAGCCATGAATATTTGTCAGTGATTACGTGGGTTAAGCTTAAAGATAATTTAGTCTGGCTTATCCATGATGGAAGGTCAGGGTTTGAATCCAGGTGTGAGCGTCTTAGGTTGGCTTTCCTTAAAAAAAAAATTCCAATTTCCCTTCACGTAAATTCGGGTACATTTTCTCTAAATTCTACCTTACTGATGGGTAGTAGGATGCAATGCAAAATAAAACCCAAACTGTAAAAGCGAAATAATTTTCATTTCACGTGAGTGTGTCGTGGGTGGATTGCAGGGTGATGAGAGTTTGTTTGGACTTCTTATTCTTCTTAATTCAACTGGCTGGAGGTTTGTTTGGCGTGATTACTATTCCATCCGGAGTTGGGCATGCGCATAACCTTTCAGCTGGCTAGTGCTGCCCGCAACATTTGCTAGAGATCCCCTATAGTAGGGGAATTCAGAAAGTGTGGAAGTTAGCCGTTACCTTCCCGCACTGAATTTTTATGAGCAAGCGCGAAAGGGTCTACCAATTTTACCAGTAAGGTGTTTTTAACATATATTTGAGCGAACATTTATATCCCACAATCGACATGGGTTCAATGTCCCTACTTCCCCTCCAAAGAAAGTTATGCTATGGATTTTTATCACTCAATAAAATTCCGTCAACCTTGGATGGGTTTGAACCTACTATCGGGTCCTGAGGCTAGCAATTTACCCCGAGACCACTAAGGTCAATTTGTTTTACAAAAGTATCCATGATATTATATGTTCTCATCCATTCACCATCGACAAATCATATATAGGCTCTGCTCTACATGTCTCATATGGGAATGTTTTTCCGTTGAGACCTGTTTGGACAATGAGTGTTCTACTGAATGATGAGAACAATTCACGGGCACAATTTAGACTAATTCTGCTTATCCTGGCATCATTCCACGACACTGCGTTGTCCGTTCAGTAAACATGTATAGCACCGATATTAGTGAGCCTGAACGAGATTCTAACCTTTTCTCATGTGTAATAATTTATTTTAAATCTGGCTTACAACCTGAAAGGTTAGTAATACGTGGAGCTAAACATTTTAAAATTCAAACCTCTTGCCCCATGTTATTAAGTTTAATCTGCGAATAACCCTCAACGATTAAGGGTATTCATAACATTTTTGAATTATTTTTGGCATTTTTGACATTTCATTTTTTTAAAACCTTTTGTGCTTTTTGGATTAATATATATTTTTATATATAAAATAAGCATCGTTGAGGACCAATACTAATATTTTCATTGATATTTAAAAAATACTATAATATTTTTGAAGTTTTAATAGTTAATAAGTTATACTTCAATAAATATACTAAAGTGTTTTTAAGCCAGAAATATGTTAGTTAAGGTCTTAACAATATTTATTCTAGAACAAAAATGTGTTAATGGTTTCCTTCTTAAAAAAAGGCATTATTTTAGAAAAAATTATTCAAAATTCTCAAACACCCGCTAAAGACACAAAAGCACCCAATAAATATCCACTTATAATTTCCTTGTTTTATTTATTTTGTATAAAGATGCTGTGGTGTTGTGTTTTTTTCCCCCCCAGGCGGAATTGCGATGAGCGGGCGGCCGCCATCTTGAGACAGCATTACGGTCGGCCATATTTCCTCCCTGCCAACGAGGAGGAAGCTAAACTGGAGTGGATTTATCTGGGCAGTCCTGGATATCGGGAAACGATGCACGTAAGTCTACTCATAGATCTCGTTGCCCTGTTCTAAGAAAGATATTAAAATCTCGTTAAGAGAGAACTGGGACTTGTTATCTGATAATACTTTGCCCTCTTTTATTTTTATTTTTTTACTTGATAAAAATCCGACCCCGTCCGCTCCTTCTTACCCCCACCCATCATACTCGTTTCCACCTTTTTTTATTTTTTCGTATCTTTCTCTAGATTTAACACCTAAGGGGGAGTAAATTACTTAATAAGATTCATCCGCAACAAGTAATAGAGGTAATGTTAACTAACTTGAATGGCGCTTAGTTGTTGTTCGACTTAGAAAGTGCTAAATCCTGTCACGCTTCTTTATTTCATCAGCTATAAAATAGTGGCTATATTATTAAGTTGTTCTTTAGCGGCTGTGTTATTAGAAAAACGCTTCTGTGCACGAATAAAATTATATTCTTTAAATTGGAAAATTACAAGGGAAACGAACCCGGGACCTTTGGCTTAGTATGCTAATTTTCTAACCACTTAGGTATCCAGGAGTCGTCCCGTGCCCAGGGTCATTCCTCACTCATATTTTAAGGCAGAGTATGTGATGATGTGTGGAAATTGTCGGCTACAAATGAGTGATCAATTAGAATTTTTTAAATTTAAAGAATATGATATTTAGATGCGGCTATAACCTTAATTAAAAACTATAATAGATTTGCTATTTAATCCATCATAAATAAGATTGTTTGAGTGTTTGTTGATATTATTAATAATACTAAACGCTGTAATCCAAACTGGTGCGTAGGAAGGGCTGAACATTTTCTAGTATTATGTTTTGTGACGGGAGGTTGGGGTTAGAATCCCGTTCAAGTGTAACTAAATGTGATTTTTTTGTACGTTATTTTCTGCTTTCACTCGATGAAAACGTCGGTACATTTACTTTCAATGGCATTTTATTCATCCCTACCTTATGATGTTTGCATATCTTGGACTACACTGAGAATAACCTCTGAGGGAACTGCAGGTACTTATGGAGAAATGATTTATCTTCGCTCTCTCTCGGTTAACTGTTGGCAAAACTCCTCCTCTTTCAGTTGTTATGACGTGAAGGAGGAAGGGTGTACTTGGAATTCTTCCATTAATAAACAATATGATATGAGGGGGTAAGTAAGTTGCAGGCAAATATATTTTACATCGGACACGGGGGTATAGTCAATTCTAGAAACACCCGCTTCAGTGGCCGCATGGTCTAAGGCACTACTCTCGTAATAGGCTTGACTTCCGATGATGGGAAGATCGTGATTTAGTCGGGTGTACTAAGGGTGGTTTTCCTAAAAGCTTTTACCACTCACTCTCCACGCAAATGCGGGTAAACTTCCTTCCTAATCTTCCTTATCACTAACACACTAACGTAATTAGTACATAAACGTATAACCTGAAAGGGTAGTAAGACATGGTGCTAAAATGTTATTTAAATTGGTCACAATCATAAAATTTTATTTTCGGGGATGAAATTTTCTATTAACTTTACCCCATTTGATTACAATGATTACAACCTTCTGTGTTAAAACGTATCCTTACTCATAATTATTAATAAAATCTATTAAATAGAATACAACACACAAATGGGTCTAAGTATTAAATGTTGACTGTTAAAAAATACATTACCTATACAAAATAGTGAAGAAAATATTATAATTCCAAGGCTACTATGAGTGAAAATATAATTAAGTATTATAAATAAAGCATTCTGTAATTGTAATTTTCCATAGTAGTCCTAGTAATAAAATAATATAAGTCATTATATGAATGTTTTTACAATACAGTAGCTAATGGGAACATAAGAATCAAACCACATCATTTACATCAACGTGCTGGGGTAGTAACAAAGAAATACAGGAAACATTAGATAATCCAGCGTTGCTAAATTTGTCTTCTGGTTAGTTGAGCGATGATTGATCGGAAATGGCATTTAGTATAATAGTAAGCTGCGGTGTTGGAAAAAACGTTTTACACAAAAGTACTAAAACTAGTAAAAGAATAAGATAAATTTATGAAGCAAAAGGAGTTTTATAACATAACTATAACATCTTCTTAACATTGAAATATATAAATAATAATAATAATAATAATAATAATAATAATAATAACAAATTTTCAAAGGAAGGCCCTATCTGACAGCTAAAAAAAGCTACTATATCTAATTTTACGTATTCATACGTCAGGTGATGTGATTTGCAGCTCTTGTTTTGCCACTTTATATAAATATATGTATATATGTGTATGTCTATATATGATCAATTAAAAATAGTAACACAAATAATTAGTAAAATATTAATATTTTAGCACCACATATTACTAACCGTTTAGATTATATGTTTATGTACTAATTACGCTAATGGTTTAGGGATTAGGAAGGCTATATTTAGAGAAAGTATACCCACGTATGCGTGGTGGGAGAGTGGAAAAAATTGTGAAAAAAACCACCCTCAATACACCAACTGAGATTTGAACCTCGATAAACCTATCATCAGCAGTCTAGTCTATTGCAAGAGTAGTACTTTACACGATGTGGCCACTGAAGCGGATTCATAAAATATTATCAATTTTGGGCTCAAAAAAGATGTTTGTATTTTATAATAGGTCCTTCCTATGATAATTGTACTTATCGTACTCTGTATTCATTAATTTTAATAGCTTAAAACAAGTTTAACATGTAAATGTATAAAAAATGTCTACAGCTACATGTAAATCAAATCCATTCGATGTTGAGTTTGACTATTTGCTTAGATCGACGTGGTGGAGCAGCCTACGTGGCAGGCGCAGCTGAGGGGAATCAAGAGATGGTTCCTACACCCGCCGCCAGAGTGCTACTACCAGTGTGAGTCACTAGAGGTCACCTTACAACCGGGAGAAATAAGTATGTCTAATTTTGTTTTATATGATAATGAAGCACCAAGTAATCAGTGTTTGAATGTTTACATGCTTTTTTATTAAGTGCAATCTAACATTTTTTTTATTTAAATGCATATCTACAGTGAGAAACACTAATTACCAGCTTCAAAGGGCTCTTAATTGTGAACATTACATTAAATATTACATATAGCAATAATCTACTCACTCATTCATCGTATTTCCTCAATTTAAGGAACGCGGAAACTTGAAATTTTGCTTGGAGGGAAGGTATATCAAAAATTTCAAAATTTCAAAATAGGTCTCAGAAATATGAGGAGCCAAGATTTAGAAAACAAAACTTTTTAGATGAAGTAAGAAATTAAAATTTGGCAGGCAGGTTGAGATACAAATCCAGATAGTCAAATAATCTTAAAATTTGAAATTTATAAAAGTGGCTTGGAAAAAAGAGTTTGAAGGGTTCAAAACTTAAAAAACTAATAGTAAATAACTATTTCCCAGCAGGAAGGTAAAGCAACAATGGGTAAGATTGTCGGAGCTCAATTACGTTGCCCCTATCTTCACCCCAAACAAAACATATAAATATACACTGCTATTAACCTATTTTGACACTGTTTTGACCAAACGTATTGCAATTTTAACCCCAACCTCAGAGATGGAATGAGCATTTGTGTTGGGGTTCAAACGGGCTGGGGGAAGTAAGTTTTGTTACCTCCTCAAACTTTCTTTTAATGCCAATATACGAGTTTTGTTTTTCAGGAAAAAAAAAATATTGCAAAACTTTTAATGTGTAAAAATTGTGCAAAAACCCACTTTTATATCGACATTTAAAAACACTTGTGGGGTGGGTTCAATTTCCCTTGTCTCTTTCTATCAAACCAAAATAGTTTTACTGTCTTTGCGGTTTGAGTTTAAAACTCCCAATACTTTGTTGCAAAACGATGGTATACTTCCATTTTTTATTTGAAGGAGTTGAAGGAGGGGGCCAACTTGTGATCAGCTTGTCAGTGCTATGGATGCCAAAAATAAAATATCTGCCAGGTGTATAGTAATATAATAAATAATAACAATATTAAAAATAATAATGGCCTTTATTGATCTGGCAAAGTTAAAGCGTTAGCCTTCCCTTCTTCTTATTTGGGGGTGGAGAGATTTCACCATGTAATTTATCATTGAGTTTTCTCGATCCTCCCTCCACGCTAATATTAGTACGTTTCCCTATAAGTTAACTGATAACCTGGTGGCCTAGGGGTAAAGTGTCTGACTTATGTGCTGGGGGATCCGGGGTTTAATCCTCGGTCTCGGCCCCGATTTATCTGATTGCTAAATCCTTCCTTCACCTCTGACAAGACGTGTATTAATCACAACTTGTGAATGTGAGGAATGCCAGGCCTCCACCGTGGTTCGGATTCCACGTTAAACTGTAGGTCCTCCATTTCATCTCACAATCACCCTACCATTACACATTAGCGTAAGTGCGTACAACCCGAACGAGTAGTAAGACGCGATGCTAATAATAATAATAATAGTAATAATAATAATATATGTTAACAAACCAATTACCACTTATAATAAATCTTTATCAGCTTAATTTTTTAACACCACGTTCGGGTTATACACTTATGTACTAATTACGCTGATGGTTTTAGAGGTGGAAAAGGTTATATTTAGAGGAAGTGTATCCACAGTTTCCTGGAGGGAGACTGTAAAACCATTATGGAAAAAAACCTCAGTAGGCCTACACCCGACTGAGATTCGAACCTCGATCTCCTTATCATCGGCAGTCTAGTCTAACACGAGGGTATCACGTTAAACCATGCGGCCACCGGAACGTACTTTTGTAGTTAAACGTACCAATAATAATAATAATAATAATAATATGATATAACTGTCAAATTGTGTTTGTGTTGTAGTTGTGGTGGATTCCACTAAGTGGTACCACGAGACCACCGTGATCTCGGAAGAGTACAGCATCACAGTAGGTGCGCAGTTCGCCATCACTTAGCTGCCCCGCGCATGCGCGTGTGGTTCCTCCGGGAAGGGGCTAACGATTCTGTGAAGACAATTTCCGTGAACTGCAGTTATACCGGTGATTATTTCGAGAGAGGTGCTTGCTTGGCTTATATAACTGTTGGGTGGAGGGGAGTAATAATTGTTGGGAGTTGAGATGACCAAACTGAGAGTTAATGTGATGCACATAATTTAAAAAAAGAGGTTTGGGGTTAAAACAACCGTTGTTTGTATAGGTTTTTCTTATTAAAACTAGTCTGTAATGAGAACACATGATTATACAGTTACACATTTACAAACACACGAGTGGATTTATTCAAGAACCATGACAATATAAACTAGCAGAGGAATATAATTATTTATGATTAAAAAAAATATACATAATTTATGTGTAGCATTATCTATTTAAAATTATTGAAATATAAATATTAAAAAATAAATTAATTTTATTTATTAATTACGCCTTTAACTAAAACAAATTTTATAAAAATTACTGAAAATTAATTTCTTATTATTGAAAAAATATATTTTTAAAGATTACTTAAGGGGGTTCAAGTGAGCTTTAAATTAGTTTCAACATTTTATTTGTTATTGGGAGATCATTTTAACTCACTTTGTTAGTAAACTATTGTTCCAAAATATTATTGCTGGGGACTTTATCTAATATTTTTATTGCCATATAAATATATTACTTAATTTATTTAAGTGGTATGTTCGATTAGGATAACCTCAATAAAATACAACACAATAAATGTAAAGGGAGGTTCCTAATTATGTATGTTTTAAAACCAAAATTTATTAGTCAAGGGTGAAAAAATATTTCCCAACAACAACGACAGAAATATTAAAGGCTTGGATGGGTCTTTATATTTGTTGAATCCCTAAAATTTTTAGGGATATTTTAAGTTTCAAGGATTAAAAAAATTATCAAAATTTGAATAAATTTATTTCAAATTATCAAATTTGAAATAAAATTTTATTTCAAATTTTGTATAAGAATTTTTATATCTATAATATTTTTACTGGTGGTTGAAACTATATAAAAATCCAATAGCCTGACACCAGGCCAATAATTTACCCATTAACTGAATGTAAATTCACATTAGAACAAAATAAAAAGGCTATTAATTCTATTTTTATATCAACTAAAGAACAAAATCAGAAATGAAGAAATAAAATCATTCCAAAGTGGAGACGTTAACCTTTTACTTTTACCAGATTTTATATGATTAAAATCTTGATACAGGTTCAATATTCGCAGACAAAATAAATATTCAAATTAGAGATAAAGTGAATTATACCCAGATCTAATTAAAACAAATTTAAAACTATCCTAAAAACCCTTCAATTCAATTTATGGATATTTTTATATTTGTTGTGGTCGCTCCAAACTTTTCAACTATACAATACTTTGTAATGAAAACTTAAAATGCTTGAATTGGACCTTGTAAGTGAAAAATAAACAAGCATATTGTGATATAAGTAAGTTTTATAAGTATGTCATGTACTGTGCTAATGAAAAATGTTATTTATGGTGGTTATATTGAAGGAAATAATGTGTGATTGCATGCCAAATAATAACTATATAATATTTGAATCATTGCATTTGTAAAGAAATTCATTCCAGATGTTTTAACTGTTGCCGAGCTATCGTGCAAGATGTGCCACTTTTGCCGTGAGTATTATGTAATAAAATTTGACTCACGTTTGTTAAAACAAAGATGTAAAAAAAAAAACACTCTGAAAACGAAAGTTTATTAATATCTAGCCACTCTTTTGAATTATCCAAATAGGTTCATGCTACTCTATAATATGTATTGTATGTACAATTTTAACAAGTTGAAAGTATTTAAATTATGATGCTATTAAAATGAAAGTTTATTTATAATATCTGTTAATTTATATTTGATAACTCAATTTGAGTGAATTTAATCTACCATATATTCTATTGTTATTTTACATACATTAATTTATATTACTTTATCTAAAACTAGGATGCATTATTAAATGTAAATGTGTGCTTGGATTTTATTAATTTGTTATGGCATATGAACGACTGTAATAGATTAGTTTTTAAACTTATATTTGTTAATATTTATGGCTCAAATACGTTTAAATGGCTTTATTTGAATTTTTAGGTGTTTTACAATAATTTTGATACGTGGTGTTATAATTTTACGTAAAACAGAAATCAGATCACTATCGTGTTTAGTAAGGACTTTATATTATTTATTTTTATGTTATGATGAATTTGTATATTTATAATTCTTACACACGTTCTACATATCTAATATATTTTAAGTGCTAGTATAAAAATAGGCCCAAAATACAGGAAATACTAAATACGAATTTAGTGACCCAACAAATCAGTGTAGAGGTGTATTAATTCATTTTATTAACTAGATTTAAAACTGAAAAACATTCTCTCTCGTTTATGAAAAATGTTGTGAATATAAAACTATGTATTTGAGTCTCCAATATGGAACTGAATAACTGGCAGCCTGATATATTCATATTGATTTTAGTTCATGATGAAGAGTGCAGGTTAACAAACATATACAGATAAATATATATTTGTGATGTAAAACAAACTAATTAAATAAAATCCCTTTCAAAAATGTGTTCGCATATTTAATATTGAAATGTGACCAAAATGTTACATGTGTTCTAGTTTATAAATCATAATTTCATTTGTGTCGAAGCTGTTTGTCCAGAATGTATTTAGCAATTTGTAAATAAACAATGTTTACCAAATTAGAACTGTAGATTTGTCCACATTATTGCTGCGCATGCGCTTCCCCAAATCTCTAAACGGCATACATTAAACGTATGACGCACGCAAATGAATACACAGTAAGATTTGTTATATAACCACACATACATGTTTCATTTGCAAAACAAACCTGTTTTGACAAATGAACTGCTTGTTTTTGTATTTATTTATGAAACTTGTAGTTGAAAATATATGTAGCATTGTATTGCTCATACAAGAAAATTGTAATAATTTATTTTATATCTGTTTGGACTACAAAATATTCGACATATTTAAAAAAAAAGTTGTTTCGAATATTTTTTTCTGAGCATTACTTGAGTTTTATTTATATTAGTTTACTTCTAAGGCAAAATATTTGACACATAATAATGCATTCTATATTTTAAAATATTTCAATTTGTAGTGAATACATTTTCAACAATATATAAGACATTACTTGCTTATTACTCTATGGTATTAGGAACTTCGAAATTCGTTGTTACACTTACATAGGTATGCCACTTATCCCTTACCTTGAGCTAGTTCTTCTATCCAGTCCACCTCATTACACCCTATCCCTATCATGATCTAGTTGTATTTATTCCATCTCACTACATCTTAGTGTTTTCACGTCCATTCAAATACTATCCTTCCATCTGCGTCTAGCTCTTAGCACTCGATATTACGTACCCCAAACTTAGATAAATGTTTCCAACACTCTTCTCGATTTACTCGCAACTAATTTGAATTTATGGAGAGAAATTATATTAAGAAATTTAAAGCCCAGGCGAAAATATTTTGTCCAACCGTTAGTAAGAATAGAAAAATGTATATGTTTATCTTTAGATAAAAAAATAAATGGTACGGAACCCCGCACGAACTTTCTCGCTCTATTGTTTAGAAATGGAGACATTTACTCAAAACTCGTAATATAATATACACTAGCAAACCCGAGAACAAATTGCGCTAAACATACGTAAAACATTTTTTGACTCATGGTTTTAAATTTAATAACTTTATTTTTAAATACTGACGTTTTAATTTGTATATTTGGACCAATAGAAAATATCGATATTGAGTCCCCGAGGTTCATCATTTCGTATTAAATTTTTGAATTAAATTTAAAATTTTCGTCATTTTACTAGGGGATGCACATCTTATGGTTATCGCATTGCTATTAAATTTCTCTTTTATAAATTTTGACCAATAAAATAAGTAATTAACGACTATTGAATCTAAAATGAGAGAGATAGAATCGTCATAGCCGATTATGAGAAAATTGATTTTTTCTTTTTTAATCCTCTAGTTGAACCCTCCTTAACACTAAATAAAAAAAATTTAGGAGGTTCAAAACACAACAAATAAGACAGGGCAAAAACAAGGGGGCAATAGGAGAGAGTGCTAGGAGTTCTAAGCTTTGGTTATGTTTCAGTAACATTCAAAGTCCAGAATCCGCTGTTCTCACCTAGTTGCGGATATGAATACTGGAGCGGTCTATCTCTTGATATGTAATTAAATGAGATTCATAACTATTGATGATACTTCCTAAATCAAAACAAATAACGAATAACATATATATATTTGATAACATTACCTAGGGCATGGTTGCTTATAATTACGAATAATATTTTGACTGGTTTCAACAGGTATTTATTTATCCATGATATAATAATATAACAAATATAAATATGTGACAATATTGAAGAAGCCAAGAATTAGAGATATTTAATAGAATATATACACAAAAAATTAGAGGAATCCTCGCATGTTTATAATATTACCTAAATGGCTCAAGAATCGCCGTTACCCTATAAAAATGATAAGTAAATAGGCGTTGACACGCTCCAAAAGGTTCTTAAATAAATTAAGTTATACAATACTCAAAAGAGATTAAAAATTTAATAATAATTTCCTAAGTTAATCTGAACTGTATGTTTCCTTAATAATCGAGACATTTACCAAACCCGCAATGTATTAAAAGAAACCCCAAAATTAAGTAATATACACAATATCCATACTAGATCAACAATATTAAGTTCTGACATATTTAAAGAAAAAACTTAAGTCCCCAAGTAAATATTACATTTAATGCCCACAAGGCTGAATATCACAATGTTTAACAGATTTAGTTCCCTTATATCGATACTATAATGATAATCGATCTAACTCGTTTACATCACGAACTAACCAAAAGATCGATCTTTAACGAAGACAATATCGATCATGCAAAAAAAATATTTTTTTAAAGTAAAAAAAAAGTCATTTTTTGTTATCTTGAAATTTTATAAATTATATTGCCGAAAAAGGAATTTAGAATAATAAAGTTTACATGATTGAAAATCGAGAAATAATAAATTAAGCCGAAAAGTGAATTTTGATCTTACATTATGAATGAAGCTAGAGCTCCTCCTGTTCTTAATTTGTCCAGGCCCAATAGTGATCATAGTACTGTTCTGGAACCATCGGAACTGTTCCAGTGTGTTCCGTAATCAAGGGGCAGCACCTCTTCACCACAGAAGTTTCTAGTCTCTATGTTCTTTGGCCTGTCAGTATCAACAATCGAGGCTCAGTATTGAGTTTAACATGTGTCCGGGTGGTTGTGGTCAGCCGCGCTGTTTATTAGTGTTCCCATTTGATGCGGCCGGCAGTACGGTGGGGTAAGTTTCATCACTTTTATGTTGGCTCTTTTAGCTAAATGCTACATAGTAAACTACTATTAATTTTAGTGTTAGACAGACACACAAACAGACGGTGTTGGCAAAAAAACACTTTTTAGGGTTCGGGGGTCATGAAAAACCGACATCTATCAAAATCTCAGACTAGATTTTTTTGACGGTCGTAATACCTTAAAGTGTTGGCAAAGTTAAAAGAAAAATATATTTGTGTATAGCTTGAAAACTTTTGGTTTTATAAAAATATATTTAAAGTAAAAGATGTTTATTATAAATAGATCCACAGGAATGATATATATATATATATATATATAATTAATTTCATATCTCAAATACTTACGGAGATAAAATTAAAAATTAGAATTTAAGCATCAGACCGGAACCCTTAAAGTTATTTTGACGAAAATTTGTGCGTCGCCATTTGATTTGTAATATTGATCTAAGCTTAGAAATGAAATCTAATCAAAATCGTTAAAGCTGATTTTGATAAAAATCGATTTTTTCTCTTTACACCCTTAAGGAAACTACCCTTAACTTTAGTGTTGGATATCCAATTCCAAAAATTCCTTGGGGTGAACCTAACCTATATACCAATTTTTAGTCCAATCGGTAAAATAGGTTAGGCTCTAGCTCGATGTACAGACTGACAGGCACATGAACAGACAGACAAAGGGCATTGCGAAAACCAATTTTTAAGGTTCGGGGAGTCATGAGACGTCATCCATCAAAATTTCGAGTTGAATGTTTTTGACGATCACAAAACTTGCTCTACCTGTAAGGTAACAAGAAAGTAAAAATATTGATATTAGGTCCCCGTGGGTCAATACTTCGTATTAAAATGTCGATTTCCAGTTTAAAATTTTAGACATTTTATTAGGAGTTGCACATCTTATGGTTATTGCATTGCTATTAAATTCCTCATTTATAAATTTTGACCAATAAAATAGGTAAATATTGACTATTGAATCTAAAATGATAGAGATAGATCATTGTTGTATAAACATTTATCCTAAGAGGTTGAAAGAAAGAGAACATACACTTTTTGAGGGACTTACTCATTTCCTACTCTATGGCATTAGATAATTATTGCGTTATAAACTTAAGTAGTATCTCTTATATAGGGTCATTAAAGTTATTTTAATTTAAACTATCTTCGTATCGTTAATATTCATAAAATTATTTAATATTAAAGTTAACTATCCAAAGATTCTTCTTGGAAACCATAAAAAATTATCAGTAAAGATATAATTCAAGGGTAGCAATGTGAAATAGAATTTTCATTAATAATATTACCCAGTTATCCTGCTATAATAATGCCAAGGTTTTGAGACAAACGTAGTGGAAGTAAAGTCTCATGAAGTAGTAGTGTTTATTATTGACTCTAGATAAGAAGGCCGTGATGTAATCACAATATGGTGCATTGTGGGTGAATTTTCTCCATTCATATTCTCTACAAATGAATGCTAGTGAATTTTCTATAATCAAAAAATGTGTCTTTATAACAACTGCTTCCAAACTCCATTGGCTAGCAACAAAGATCTATAAAGTATAGATTTTTTATTTTCTCTCTCTCTCTCTAAATGTTACAAATATATAATAGCCTATAGTTAAATAGTATACAACATTTTAGGTTAGTATTTTCTCGTACAATATGTTGACATTATGAAAAAATATATTACTATAAATAAAATACCTGTAATTATTTTGTAGTTTGTCAGACCTAGATTTATTTGAACACACGACCTGTTTCTGTTGTTTTTTAACATCAATACTATAACACACACCTACTAAGGATTGTTTTCGTCAATGGTATAACATTTCACACTTGGCTGTACTGTACATGTCTGAATACTAATACCGGACTTGTAACCAGAAGTGTCGCTATCCAACTTCGGGTAGAAATAAATATATCAATACCTATTTGACAAAACGCGTCCTTTTGGACAAATTCGATTTAAGATTAACCCAAAAAAATTTAACTACCCATACAAAAAAAGGTGTCTGCGGCCCAAAGATTGGGAATTACTACTTTAGGTTATTTGGTACAGGCTTCAATAGCCCAAACGGTTAGTGAAGCTTATAGCACTATACGCGCGCGCATACACACACACTTTGCAGCTCATCGTACAGAGCCTGTAAAATATACCGTATCTGCAACTTGCGATACAGAACTGCTATGCGGTCATCAGCTAACAATCTAAGGGGCTTCATTTTATGTATAGCTGCAGTACTTAGGGTAGTATTTAATAATTATTAGACCCGAAGGTTAGTCCTGATGTGCTTCCCATCCTTCTGGAGCTGGACATACACTCAGCCCTTTCGTCATTTAGTGCTTCTCGCACTATCTGGGAGAAAGCACATATCTTAAGAAAGTCCTGAATGTCCGTTGATTTCTACGAAGAAGCAAGGAGCCTACAAATTTTGGCGGAAAGTTATTTTCATACACCACCTGCCACAAACGAAATGGGACCGATGGCTTTACTTATCTTCCGAAGGAAGTTGTGCTACGGATTTTCGATCATTAAAACTATGTGGATCTCGATCGACAGGGCTTGAAGTCGCAAACTTCGGGTCTTGGGAGGTGAGCACTTTACCCCAAGACCAGCGTGCCCCACGGGGGGGAGGGGGGTTGGTATTACACAGTTCTATTTATTTTATAAAAGTTCTTTGATACAATAAATATGATGTACCTTTGACAATCCATCAATCAAAGGTCTTAGAAAATAATGTATCTAAAATAATATTTTATAAAACATTTTACTCTATAGAAAATGCGAAAGTATTTTATCAAAAAAATCGAGACATTTGAAACAAAAGAATTATTTAAAAATATAATTTATCCGTATAAACAGAATATTTTCTCATATGGCTCAACACTTTTATAATTTCTAAATTGTGTGTTTGTTAATTATTACTAAAGGAGCAGCTATGGTGCGTGACTTTTAAAAAATATCTCACTCTATTCGGGTTTTTTTTGCTGTGATTTTGGATATTAAATTTCAGTTATTATAAAGGACATCTGTTAATGAAGATTTTTCTACGTCTATTGTGTAAACTTTGAAAGGAATGTGACGCAATGTTATAAAAAAATCTTTCATCAAAGACGAACTTAAGATATTTTACTATATATTTTATGAAAAGAATTTTTCTTTTGTCAAAGAAATATATTTTATAAAATAAATATAATAACTTAAAACCATCTTGAAATAATTACTCTCAAATTTTCTTAATACCTTATTGAACTGAACCTCTCTAACGTATTTTTAAATAACTCAAACCACAATAATATTATATGTTTTAATGTATTCTGAGTTATTAAAATGTATTAGAGCAACGTCCAAAATTATAAATACCATTTTTATAATGAACTTAGGAAAAAAAATAGTGTTTTTGGTAATAGAAATATCAGGGTTATTTATTTTACACCGCGTTTTAATACCTGCACAGGTATTACGCATATATGATAATTACTCTAATGGGGTACGGAAGAGAAAATAAGTATTATAGAGGTAGTTTACCTTCATTTGTGTTGAAGGAGAGTGGGAAACCATTTAGTAAAGAATACCCTCAGTAAACTCGACCGGGATTTGACCCCCGATCCACCCGTCATCAGCAGGACAATTTAACACGATAGTGACGCCTTAGACCGTTCAGCCACTGAAGCGAGTAGAATTAGATTAATTGTTTACTTTCTCATGACCCTAAGAAAGAGGAAGTATTGTAATCATCAAAATAAATGGTATGGTGCACCGCACAGACTTTCTCCCGCTTTTATCTTAAAAGAGACATTTGCTAAAAACTCGTAAGATTTGTGAAACAAAATAATAGGGATATACATTGTTGAAGAAACATTGCAAAAAAGATCATAAATTAGAAAAATTGAGGAAAAAAAATCTTTGTCTACTAAAGAGCATATGAATCAAATTAATTTTCAAAGAACTGGATTATGTATATATATATGATCATAGCTAAGAAATTATTGGTTTTTATAACAATATGTTTCAAATAAAAGATGTTTATCTTTAATAGTACTACAAGTATATGATGATAAGCTATTTAGTATCTTAAATAGTTGCGGAGAAACAATGAAAATGGGAATATTTGAAGTTTACATAGGGGAAATTTTCCAATTATCATCATTTCCCCGCAACTATTTGAGATAAAAAATAGCTTATCGTTGTAAAGTTGTAGTACTATAAAAGATAAAAATATTTTATTTGAAATATATTTTTAAAGCACAAACAATTGCTGAGCTATAATCAAGTATATATATTATTTAATTCAGGTCTTTGGATATGAATTTGATTCTTATGCTATTTGGTGAACAAATATATTTTCTCTTTCTCAATTTTTCTGTAACAGTGCTCCTAGTTCCTAATGCAATAGAGTAAGTAACAGTGTATTTTATTTCCTTTATGATCTTTGGTGTAGTGTTTCTACAACAATGTGTATCTCTATTAATTCGTTTCACAAATCTTAACAGTTCTTAGTAAAGGTCTATTTTAAGAAAAACGCGGGAGAAAGTCTATGCGGTGTGCTGTACCACTTTTGTTTTGGGGGGTTATGAAATGTCGACATTTATCAAAGTCTCAAGTTCGATTTTTTTTTTATGATCACAATAATTTCTCTCAGAGGTGTCAAGAGAAAGTAAAAGTCGAATTCGAGATTTAGCTTGATATTGACGTTTCATGACCCCCTGAAACCAAAAAATGTTGTTGTTTTCGCGATTCTGTGTGTCTGTATCTTGGCCTGGATCTGATACCATTTTACTGATAAGGCTAAAACATAGTATATAGGCTACTCATAGGGCTCCCTAGAGGTTTTTTTAAAAACTTCGTCATATACTTCTAAAATTAAGGATACTTTGGAGTGAAAATAATAAAAATCGATTCTATCATAATCTTGTCTAACAATAATTTTGATCAAAAATTGGTATCCAGGCATTGTTTACCACTACAAACAAAATAGAAAATCTAATTTTCCCATTATAATGACTTTGAAGGTAATTTCGTTACACTAGCGTAACTTTCCAATTTCTATCATATATAAGCAACTCTTGGAGATATGAAATAACTCATCATTGTAAATTTGTAGAGCAATTAAAATTTTTATAAACATATTTGAGTATTATTTGCATAAAACCAATAGTTTCCAAGCAATAAGAAAAACTATATTTATATATATTTCTAGGAAATGAGTAGTTTATTAGCATGCTCTTTGTTGAACAGAAATGTTTCTCTTTTCTCAATTTGTTTCCGTAACAGTGTATATTGTTTAATTTATGCTCTTTGGTAGAATGTAATGTTCTTTTTTAAAATTATCTTTCTGCAACAATGTATATTATTATATCGTCTCTCATATCTTTCGAGTTTTAAGTAAATATTTCATTTTTTTAACTGTACTGTTTTTTATATCTATTAACTTCTTCTATTTAATTTCGACAATTTATATTCATAGTATAGCTTAAAATTAAGATTTCATTTTAAATATTTTTATTATAACTAATGTAGTTTACAAATCAACACAAAATAAATTAAATAAATCAACGGCAAATTATATTTAAAACTCTCAAGTAAAGGAACTCAAAACGTGAGCTTATATATATAAAAGAAGGTGATAGCAATCGTTGAGTAGACCAAAGCTCTAAGTCAGTCGTGAACCTCTTGGTACTTTATTGGAAAGTGGTGGGCGACTCAATGGGAAGTGTTCTGTTGATTTGATTCCCCTTTTTTCTTAGAACCCCTTCCCCCCCCCTTTTTTCTAACTCCTTCAGGTGAGAAGCCTCAGGAGAGAAAAGGTTGCTAAAGTTTGCCGGGAGTTAAGGGACTTTTGGTAGAGCAAAGGGGGTGTGTTATGGAGGGATGGTTTTCCTGGGAGTCGACGCTGTGGACTGTTTGAGGTCGAGTCTAGTCGATAATTGACGCTATAGAAATGTTCTTTCAAACTTACATTTCCTTTAGAGAGGAAGAAAACTTCTATTTTATTCTCTCTCTCCCTCACTTTCCTTTTCGTTTTCTAAAGACAGGAAATGTCTCCACTGACGAGAAGACAAACTTTTTTTTTATGTAAGAGTAAAGTAGACTGAAGGATTCTCTAGAATTGTTTTTAGTTTTTGTTCCAACAAAAGTTCATGACCTTCACGGATTGTGAGTGACTGATTTCTTCTTAAATGAGAAGAATTATAGATAGTATAGACAGGAAGTTTACGTGAATTAGAAGAATCCTAGAATATATGGACAGAGAATGACAAACATTCTCACGCTTTTTCTGACAAAGTTTTTCCACTACAATATAAAATAAGTTTCTACGGAATCGTCAGCAAAAAACTAAATATGAAAATAAAAGCGTTGAAGATAGAAATAAAATATTTTTCTAATTTGTATAGAAAAAAAATGTATGAAATATATTTTTATCAAATATATATTTGTTTCACCACACTCCACGTCTTACTTCTCGTCCGGGCTATCCTCAAATTTACACTAATAGGAGTAGGGATGAGATAGGCAGAATTTTATAGAAAGTGAACCCGCACTTAGGTAAAGAGAGAGGGTTGGAAACTATTTAGTATTAAAACTACTCCAGCACACATGACTAGGATTTGAGCCCCCAAGCTACCCAGTTGTCAGTAAGAAAAAGGTTGGGGTTCAAATTAGGGCCATGTGTACTGATGGTGGTTTTTCGTAAATGTCCCCCTCCCCTTTTTATAGCAGCAAACACGGGAACCCTTACTGTAGCTCTCTAACCTCCCCATCCTTTCCCCTAAATGGTAGATTCGCGGATATCCCGGATGGGTAGTAAGATGCTTAGCAAGGAACAGTTTCTTTCTTCAGTTGTGTAAACTCCATTCACGGTATGAATTACTCTCTGAAAGGTCGTTTTTCTTACCAATATCCTATTATATAATAGATTTCTGGTAGGGAAAAAGGCCTTTCAGAAAACAATTCCTACGGTGAACAGACTTAACCAAGTCTTACTCGTGAGTAATAAAGATGATTGTAACGGCTGGAGAGAACTGAGACACGCCCCCCTAACAACGTGTACCGTTTTCTGAAACGTACTGCGACTCGGTGCCTTTACCATGGTTGCTCACGACCGAAAACCTTAACGTTCGCCAACGGGACCCAAGGGGACACAGATATATTTTTTACTTTGTTTTTGACCCACCTCGGTGGCGTAGTTGGTTAACACGCCAGTCGTGTTGAGCTAGACCACCGAGGACGGGGAGATCAAGGTTTGAATCTCGGTCGGGTGAACTAGGGGTGGTTTTTTCCTAAATTAATTTCCACTCTCCCTCCACGCAAATGTTGGTTCACTTCCTCTAAATTCAACCTTCCCAATTCCTAATCCATTAGCGTAATTAGTACTTAAGCGTATAACCCGAACGGGTAGTAAGATGTGGTGCTAAATAATTTAAAAAAAAAGTTTTTGCATTGTTCAACGGGGGGTGTAAAACTATAATATTAAGTCAAACCTCGGTGGTCTTGGGGTAAAGTGCCACCTCAGGACCCGATGTTCTTGGGTTCAAACCCAGAAGGGTCCAACGGATTTTTCTTGAGCGATAAAAATCCGTAGCACAAATAACTAAGGAGGGTAAGTAAAGCCGTTGGTCCCATGTCAATTGTGGCATTTAAAAGACACCTGAAAGTTATGTGAATATACCTTTCCCAGCCCATTCAGTAAGGCATTTCGCTCTTACTGATAGAAATTCTCGTGAGCTGGTAATTCTATCGGTTCAGAAAGTGCACGTTAAATACCTCAAATAAATAAAATACATAAAACATATAATTAAGGATTGTTGCGGTAGGATTGACACTTAAAAGCACGCTTGGATATGTTGACATAATAGACAGACATCTCACCCACATTGTTGGGCACGCATTATAGATGGCAAACCCATCAAGTCTGGTTTGCCTATGACGAGGAAGTTAGGGTTTTAATACTTGCTGAGTGTACTGGGTTTTTTTTTACCCTAAATAGTTTTACACTCTCTCCACTTAAATGCGGTCGGATTCCCTTTAAATTATTTCTTTCTCGTTTATACTTGATTAGTGTAACTAATATATTTGCGTATAACCGGAAAGGACATTTAGACAATGCGGGGAAAAGAATAAGACATATTTGGCTCAGTTGAAAAAGAGGTGGACCATACATCAGAGAATCCTGGTTCAATTCTGGGTGGCTACATCCAATATATTTACTATTTGCAGATCAAATTGATGGTTGCACGGTCTAGGGCCGCAATATACTGAATTTGCCGGTGATAGGATGGACGGAGTCCAAACATCGGCCAGGTGTACTTGGAGTGGTGCTGTTCCAGATATCAGTTTCACATATGACTTTTCCCATTAATTACCCACGGTAAAGTGTGCACTTAATTTTTATCCACCTTCCTCATTCCATATTTCTTATAACTAAGCCTTTGTGTGAAACTAAACTTAATTGTCTAAGGATCGTTGAAAGTTAAGTGATATTCGTGCTGTCCTAGTTAAGTTAATTTGTAGGTCATTCTTTTATTTTGTACGTGTGTTTAAAAAATGTTGAATATCTTAATACTATATTCATATATAATATGGATCTCATGTTATCTGTGATAATAATTATAAGTATTTGACGCAGTTAAATAAATATACAAACATTATTATTAACATATTAGCATACCCCATACGGGGTGGGCAAGAAACTATGCTTGGAAAAAAATTCCTTACTTAATACATCCTCACTAACTTCCTCCACACTTCCCTATCCTTGCATACTCCCTTCGCTTTAACAACATCCATACACCGAGTCATACGTGATCTTTTATTTTTACAACTTTTGATGTTCCTCTTTTTCACACATTTGTCTACAACATTTAGCCACGTCTTACATGGCCTACCTCTTCCTTTTAATCCACACACTCTACCTTCATATATTTGCTTCTTCCCTCGATCCACACTCATCTTCTCAACATGCTCAAACCAACGTAGTACGGCTTTCTTCACATTGAAGCATTATTATGATTATTAATTATTATAATAAAATAAACTGAGTTATTTTATTAAATCAAGTCCTGGCATAACATATTTGTTCTCATTAATAAGTTAATGTTTCTGTAGTTAAGGTTTTGCTGTATATTACTTTCTTTAAATAGAGTTTTAAAAACTAAATATATCTTTATAAAAAGTGCTTATGGACATCCACCGTGTCACTATTATTTCACTAAACGTTGCCTTTATCAAGCGATGCGTTTCGTTAAGTTTTGACAATAGAACAATTATATGAATCAAATCAAAAGCACCCTCATCAGTGGTCCAATGTCCTAGGGCGTCACCTTCATGTTTTGTTGGTCTATTGATTACAATGGATCGGAGTTCGAACCATGGCTGGGTCTATTGATATTGATATTCCTAAACGGTTCCCCACTCTCTTTCCACGCAAATGCGGGTAATTAACTCTAAAATGCTACCTTCCTCATCTCTACTCAGTCAGAAGTATGACGTATAACAAATAATATACACGCTTTACACACATAAGGCTATACCATTACGCTAATGTGTAATGGTAGGGTGATTGTGAAATGAAATGGAGGACCTACAGTTTAACGTGGGATCCGAACCACGGTGGAGGCCTGGCATTCCTCATATTCACAAGTTGTGATAAATACACATCTTGTCAGAGGTGAAGGAAGGGTTTGGCAATCAGATAAATCTGTGCCGGGACCGAGGATTGAACCTCGGACCCCTAGCACAGAAGTCTGACACCTTACCCCTAGACCACCAGGTCACCTACAACAGGAAGTAAGACGTGGGATAAAATAATATCACAAGCTTTAGCACACAAATAAAAGCTAACACATTGACCTTTTAAAGTGTCGGTGTTAGTAAGAATATAGTTTTTTTTTTTTTTAAGTTTGGAAATAAGACTTTGTTACGTAAGAAAATATTCTGAAGTGCAATGTGATGTTTCTTTTCCCCTTGTATTTACTTCCTTTAAAGGCAGTATTTATTTGTGCCTAGGCTTACTCCCCCCCTGGCCTCCAAATCTTTTTTTTTTTACTTTGTTTCTCTTTGCTTCTTCTTTGTGTTAATGTTGCCCGTATCTTTTATTACAGTAGAAAATAAAAATAAAAGAAGAAAAGTACAATTACTTATTTAAGATGCAGCAGCAGCATCAAGCGGCGTAGCTTCTGAGTTAGTAGATCCGAATTTACGACATGTTACAAGACTCTACTCTGCTTGAAAACCGAGATACACAAACTGGTCCCTGGAAGAGGATTTACACAGTACTTTACTTTTAGCATCAAGCGAGTGAGAGTTAGGTGCGCGGTTAGAATTCTTCAGCTTTTTAGTGAGATGTTGGTCTCTAACTTTAACAAGGTCAACTTATATTTTTTTTAAATCACAAATTATCACCTCTTATGAATTAAATATTTTCTTAAAATTAAGATTACTTGTTTCATTCCTTTGGTCAGCGAGAAAGTATCAATCGCTGTCAGGTCATACAGCTTAAAATATAATAGTCTGTGTCGATTTATGGAACAACTTTTATATTTTGTATAAGATTATACTCCCTGTCGCTACTAACATACAACCACCCTTTTTCATTTTAATAAGAAAGAGGGAAAGAAAACTACGAAACTTCCTTAACTCAAGGTAAAGAGGAAAGCTCGCTGCTAGTTTTCAATTATCTTGAAATTTTCTGTTCAAGCCTATAAATAATATTGTATTTGTCAGAGAAATACAAAATGCAGAGTGCTTTTTTATCAAGCCTAGTCTCATAGCTCCACAAATATGCTTAAAAAATTTGTTGAAAGTGAACCAATGTCACATTTTCACACAGTTGTTTATATTAATAAAACTCAAACTATAGGGTGGTTAAGGAAAGAGAGGCCTGTTGGAATCTTTCGACCTGATTATTTTTAAATGCTGCATCGTAAAATTAAATATTTCGCTAGCATTGAGGGTCTGCACGGCAATTTCTCTTTTACCAAGGTGGCCCCCTTAGGAGCTCAACTCACTGCTGATAACCGAGAAATTAAATACACTATTATGCTCGAACCAGTAAAAAATATAGAATTCGGGCTTTCTATGTTTAGTATTTTTTTAAATAATTATTTTACAATTTTATTGCATTTAAAAAACTTATAAAATTGTTTCACTAGTATAATTTCAACGGTTTATATGCTAAAGTAGAGTACTAGAAAACTGCACCACGATGCAACGGCCTGATTCAAGCTGTATTACCTACCTCTAATTTAAAGTATACTCACCATAAGAGTGTTGATAATTGACAGCTAGAAAAGGTTACCATTTATCCATTAGCTAAACCATATGATCTGCAAGACTATAATATATTGCGTTGCTGTCACTTTTGATAGTCAAAACTTTTACATAGCCAAATAAACATACTTATAGATAACTTCCTACTCTGAGTTGTATTAAATCTAAATTCTACTTTTAGTGTAACCAAACATACATACATACATACATACATACCCTACATACATACCATACACACCATACACACCATACACAGCTTACACACCATACACACCATACACACCATACACAACATACACAACATACACACCATACACAACATACACAACATACACAACATACACAACATACACAACATACACAACATACACTACATACACTACATACACTACATACACTACATACACTACATACACTACATACACTACATACACTACATACACTACATGCATTACATGCATTACATGCATTACATGCATTACATGCATTACATGCATTACATGCATTACATGCATTACATGCATTACATGCATTACATGCATTACATGCATTACATACATTACATACATACATACATACATACATACATACATACATACATACATACATACATACATACACATACATACATACATACATACATACATATACATACATACATACATACATACATACATACATACATACATACATACATACATACATACATACATACATACATATACATACATACATACATACATACATACATACATACATACATACATACATACATACAATACATACATACATACATACACTCCCTCAGTCTCCTACACAAGATATTACAGACTTCCTCACCGCAATACTCAGCAACCAATTTTAAACTACTAAAAAATCAGCACCAGCTTAATACACGTGCTAAAATCTCTACCCTTATAAGCATCCTTATTCACAAATCTGAGTCTTATTCCTGTTCATTCACAGTCGCAGCGTCACGGGCGTAGAATGCGCTTCCTCCCACAGTAAGGGACTTGACTGGGTTGGATGCTTTCAAAACCTCAGTCAAACGAAATATTATTTCTAGGAGAATCTAGCTCTTCATTCTTTTGTAAACATTTCAAATAAAACTGTTTATAAATAAATGCTAGAGTAATTGTATGAATGAAGGAATGAATGGAAGAATGGATAGAGGTAATCTAACGATTATATTGGAAATTTTAGACAATCATTTTATATTCCCTATTGTTATTACAAGCGTGTTAGCTTAATTGGTTAAGTGTAAGACGAGACAAACTAGCCTTAACTTCGCCAAAATGTTCCAAAATAAAGACAACGAATAAATAAAGAGATATATTTTGTTATTGATTTGGTAATTTAAAAACACTATTTTGTGCTTTGGTCATACTGACCCCGTGACAACTGAGATAATTTACTATAATATAAGTATAAGAGCTATATATGTTACGTAGCACTGTTATGTACCCAGTCTCCACCAGTATAACACCATGTAGACGTTAGAGCCACCCCTGACCCTTCATAGCAGCGTTAAGTGGTTTATGGATGAACTCTTAGAATCATGGTTGAGAATATTGACGATAATTATAAAGTTACGCTCTGTTACTGGGGTCTTCTAATACTCTGTTAACGCTATAATTCCCTCTTCATCCTTATCTCTTAGAATAATTCATCCTTAAATTGAACGTATGCTTGAAAAATATTGAAAATATGCATGTTGACTCCAAAACCCATATATAAAGAGGTTTATTCTATCACTGCGTCCTACTATCTATTTAGCTTACACGCAAATATAATTACTCTAATTTGGTAGAGATAGGTAAGGAAGCGTTTTAGAGGTAATTCACCGGCACTTGCGTGGAAGGGGAGTGGAAAAAAACACACTCATTAGAATCGATCTTGATTCTAACTCTGATAGGAATAGGAACCAAATTTTGAACCTCGATATTAGTGTCATCGGCAGTCTAGTCTACTGTAAGAGTATAGCCTTAGACCATTCGACCACTGAAATGGCTCCTAGTTGCAGTTTCTTTTACTGTTTCTTTAGGCTAGAAAGTAGGTATCTCGCACCCAGGACCAGCAGTGTTGTGACGTGGAGTGCTTCCAGAGTAATTAAAGCTTGTTAAAATGTGCGCATGTGATATGATTTAACCCATTATGTTCCCATTTGACCGAACATACATGAATTATGTTTTATATACCTCTCCTGAGGATGCATACTCGCTATTATCTGTCCAATGAGTGTTATATGGATTGAGGAGAGAAATTCCCAAGACTAGTTTAAAATAACTCTGATCCCCCTGGCAACACGCCATGACACGCCACTGAGCACAAGCCCAGGAAGAAGAAACCACCTATGTCCCTGCACGTGCGTAAAATTTATATCAACATTTCCTTACGAAATGGAGACAATATTTTCCCACGTTTTAATATTATTTTTGCTTTAAAATAATTCTACAGTGAACCGCTGTTTATCGCATACTTCAGACCCAAGTTGAATAAGTGTTAATTCTCTTCGTTTTAAGTAAAATAACTTTTAAATTCTAAAAAAACACTCTCCTATCCTTTCAGGTCTGTAATTTATTCATCAGACATGTTCTTTATTCCAGAGACGCAAAAACCAGTTGATTACAATATTGTAAGGGATTAATAAGAATCTCTTCAAACGTTGTTTTTGGGATGTTTTATCGTTTATTTTTTAGCACCACGTCTTACTACCTGTTCGGGTTATACGCCTATGTACTAATTGGTAAGAAATTAGGAACAATTGAGAGGAAATGTACCTCATTTTCATGGAGGGAGACTGGAAAACTATTTAGGGAAAAACCCTCAGTGCACCCGGCCGTGATCGAACCCTGATCAACTCGTCTTTGGCAGTCTATTCTAACTCGAGAATAGCACGTTAGACCATGTGGCTACCAAATCGGTTATGTTTTGTTACCCAAGCTCTAGAAATAGAGGGGCACAAATACAAATAATAGAATGCAAAGTTCTCGACAGATAAGTTAAATGTAAAATTAAATAGGAGTGCGCAGTAAGAGTAAGTATTAATGCGAAGATACTGGGTACGGAAAACGTGCACAGCAATACCAACAAATAAGCAAAAGTAAACACGATCCTCCTTCATTAAAAAAATGTGAGATATACTGTACTAATTGAATAAATTAGTAAAACCAGATGGGATGTGCCTGAGTAGTATGTATATCCTAAACTAGGGATAACTTAACCTAACAGAATTCAAAAGACGGCAAATAGAAAATAAAGTTTTATTTATATATAAAAATTATTATTATATTAAATATTATTTGGACATAACATTGTTGCTTTCCTTCATCTTTCAATTAAATAAATATAATGTCTTTCCACAAGTAAATTCAAGGTATACCTAATCATCAAGTCCAACCGTTTAGTTCACAATATAATTTTTACTCAAAACATATTTCTTGCATACATTCCTAATGTTATAGCGATCAGACATATTGACTTCCAACAAAAAAAAATAGTTATAAGTTAAAGACTTTAATTTTAACATTGAACAAAATGTAAATTACGCCTATCATTACTGATATCAGACAGTTCATGATAATATCCTTATTAACTCCGTAACAATAAGACGTAGATTTTAACACAATAGTTTATAATTTAATATTTAACATATATATCACGCAAAACATCTTGCTTAATTTCGGAATGCTCTGACTTAAGGTCCTTCCATAAATAGTTGTAAACAAAATCATAAATTAAGTACTATAGGCTAAGTTTCAATTTTAGACAAAATTATCTTCCCGCGTAACACCATTGTTAATAGTGACATGTTCCAACTAAGTGTCTTTACTAACTTCTTCATAAGGAACATTAATAATTTTATAAGTCTTCAGTTAAATATTATGAAAAACATTTAAAACTTTTTAAGTCCAATTTTATCTAAAGACTACGAAGCTATTTTCCATAACCATGACATATTTCAATGTCCATTTAAAATGACTGTAAAGATCTTTTCATTAACAAAATATATTGATCCGAAAGAGAATTTTGAAAAACATAAATAAAAAATTACGCTGAAAGTGAATTTCTCCTTACATTTTATGTGACAAGTTCTCGAAGCCTAAGCTTCACCTATCTGCTTCAAGCGCTGACCAAAGAGTGAAGCCATAGCCGGTTGGGCGGTCTTTTATACGGCGCAATTTCACGAACTAGGGTGACAGGATCCACGAAGGGGGGAAATGTGCGTAGCCATGAATAACGTCTACAATCTACATCTTTCTGGAAGCCTTTTCCACTTCCTTCTAGATGAAAGTCTCTCGTCTTCTTGGAGTTGTTATGTTGGTACTATTGTGGCGGACTCTAGCGGGGCGTGTCCGGACTCTTGAAAGCTCTCTGGCATTTGTTGAGTGGGTTCTGATGCGGCTAGACGTGTTGTTGATTTCTTGCTGAGTCTGGGTGGTGATATAGGGTAAGTACTGCTTTGTTGCCTTGTTGACTGTACTTATAGCAACAAATGCTACAGTTTTATCTTTAAGGACCCGCCTCGGTGGTGTAGTTGGCTAACGCGCTAGTCGTGTTGAGCTCGACCGCCGAGGACGGGGAGATCGAGGTTCAAATCTCGGTCGGATGAACTGGGGGGGGTTTCCTAAATGGTTTTCCACTCTCCCTCCACGCAAATGCGGGTTCACTTCCTCTAAATGTAACCCTCACAATTCCTAATCCATTAGCGTAATTAGTACTTAAGCGTATAACCCGAACGGGTAGTAAGAAGCGGTGCTAAATATTATTATTATAAAATATTTATCTTAAAGGGGGCAGGGTATTAACTTAGCGAGAGAGTCAAATTGTCTATTAAAGCTCATAACACGGAGCTGTCAATTTCCTCCACAACACCTCAAGGAAGGTATTATAAGTAGTCTGAGTGTAATAACCTAGTTTCACCACTTTAATGGGGGAAAGGGAGAGGATTACTCCCCCCACTTTGCATGGAAGTCAACGGGAACAGGAGGAGACTCGCACAGGAAATAAAAAATCATTAACGCATGAAAGGTTAGGTTAAATTTGGTTAAGTGGGAACTATAAATATATATGTTATGTATATATGTAAATTATGGATGGATTTAAAGCTAGATTTGTACTAAGCTATTTCCACTCGGACTACTTATAGCCGCTTCCTTGAGTTGTCGTTGGGGAACTCAACACTCACCCCCTTTCCCTTTAAGGGAGGAAATAGAACCCCCGTATTAGAGGAACTCAACCCCTGCTAGTATAATATAATAATATAATAATAATATTTAGCACCGCGTCTTACTACCCGTTCGGGTTATACGCTTAAGTACTAATTACTCTAATGGATTAGGAATTGGGAAGGTTGAATTTAGAGGAAGTGAACCCGCATTTGCGTGGAGGTAGAGTGGAAAACCATTTAGGAAAAACCACCCCCAGCTCACCCGACCGAGATTCGAACCTCGATCTCCCCGTCCTCGGCGGTCGAGCTCAACACGACTAGCGCGTTAGCCAACTACGCCCCCTGCTAGCAGAAAAACTTGACTCCCTAGTGGAGATATTCAATTCCCCCATTGGAGGAACTTGATCCTCCTAATGGAGGAAATCGAACCCCTCAGTGGAGGAACTTGACCCCTATGTGGATGAACTCAACCCACCTAGTGGAGAAACTCGACTCCTAGTGGAGAAACTAGACCCCCAGTTGAGGAAATTTACTCTCCCCAGTGGAGGAACTCAACCATGGATTTAAGGGTTCTTTTTAGAATAGGGTATTAAATCAGCCATAATGGATGAATTCGACTGCGCCCTTATAGCACATTTACTTGTGTTAATACGATAATTTAATTGCGAAATTAGTTGAAACTTTATTTGAAGACGCTTTACTAAAAGTGGGGTTTCTTGTATTTTGTACAAATGGAGAATCTGACGTTACATAGTGTTGAAGTGGAATTAAGACAAGTGAAACTATTTAGTTTTTTTTAATGCAACAAAACTGGAAAATAGCTATTTTAAAAATGAAATCTATATTTAACTCCTTATAATTTCGCCGTTGTCTAATTAATAATATAGAAAAAGGTGACCTGGTGATCTAGGGGTAAGGTGTCAGTCTTCTGTGCTGGGGTTCCGGGGTTCAATCCTCGGTCCCGGCACAGATTTATCTGATTGTCAACCCCCTTTTTTTCACCTCTGACAAGACGTGTATTAATCACAACTTGTGAATATGTGGAATACTAGGTCTCCACCGTGGTTCAGATCCCACGTTAAACTGTAGGTCCTCCATTTCATCTCACAATCACCCTACCATTACACATTAGCGTAAGTGCGTATAACCCAAACGGGTAGTAAGACGCGGTGCTAATAATAATGATGATAATAATAATAATAATAATAATAATAACATATATAAAACCGCACTTTGATTCGTTTTTTGGTTTGTGCGTGAACTTGTATCAAATTTTCCAGTGCCATGAGATGGGCTCTTAAGGGTAAAAAAAACGTGAAATTTACAAAGCTTCCTTAAAAAAAATACTTTTCACTATATTATTTATACATTTTTAAAGAAAATGGTAAATCTCCCTCATCGTTCCCCTCATTCCTTAATGTTATTTATGTGACATAAAAACACGCAAATCTTTCGGTATTAAAATCTATTCCAGAATATCCCTTCGTATGAATATGTTCAAACTATCAAACTTCAAGATTATATGAATGTAATTATGTATTCATATTTGTTCTTATATTTACCAAGATTAAAAAGTAATGTTTTCTATAGAAAATTTAATTCAAATGGTCAATGTCATTGCTATAAATTCAAATAAATTATAAGATTTTTATGAGTAGCGAAGGTAAGCAAAACTATAGATGACTAATTTTCCATTTATTGGAATAGGTTTGACAGTCGTAATGGCTACAAGATTTTTTCCATGTAATCGTACGTTCAATTGGTGTGTTCTACACTAGTAAAAACTACATTATTTATAAAAGGTGACTGAAATAAACAAGGCCGTAGCCAGCAAATAATTTCAGGTGGGTAAGGGGGTGTTGGTGGGCCCAGCCCCCAATTGTCGGAAGCTAGAAAAAAATATAAATGATAAACCGTTCTAGAAGCTCTCTGAAGCGTATTTTTATGGCAACATAGCCCCCTAACTGCCAAACCTAGGACAAATTATAAATATTAAACACCTCTAGAAGCTCTCTGAAGTGTTTTTTTTTTTATGTATTACAGCCCCCTGATTTGTACTTGTATCTTAATTTTGATATTGTTTGAACCATAAAATTAATAAAGCCATATATATATATTTTGTTCATAAAATTTTTGGGGGGTTTGAACCCCCAAAACTCCCCTGACTACAGCCTTGGAAATAGAACATACCAGTTGGTATATGAATATTTAATTAATTGATTGACTGACTAATGGTGATCATTAGCCTTGTAGACCATGTGTTGACCGTACAAGTTGCTTCCACCACGTTCTGTGTTGAATCCTCTCCCTCCAATCCACCTCTACACCCCTCTAACCACATTGTCACTCCACCACGCTATGTCCTAAGCCTTATCCCTCCAATCCCCCACTCCTTGAGATCTCTAGACACATTGTTACTCCACCACGTTATGTCCTATGCCTTTCATGTCCCGCCCATCTAACCCTCTTTGATCTAATATTTTTTTGTATTATATCCAGTTGCTCCATCAACTCACATATGTTTTAGTTCATTCTCCTTCTATAACCGTCTTCTTCTCTTACTGGACGCCATGTTTTTATCATGACCTTCCTTTCAAAGGCCTTCAGTCTTTCCCTATCCTCTTGGTCGTGCTCCAAGTCTCAGAGACTTACAACAATACCGGACACACAATAGTGTTGTATTCCCTCATCTTTGCTGGAGATACTTCTGGAGCTAAGCAAGGTCTTTGGACTGTAGTAGCTCCGGAACCCAGCCATAATTCTTTCATTTAGCTCCTCCTTGATGTTGTTACAGTCAATGAACAAGCAACCGAGATATCTGAATTTCTCCACCTTTCTCAACCTCATATCTTCCGCCTTCGCAGAAAATATATATAGTAATTCTAAAATTATCCGATGCCCCATATAGGGGGAAAATTAACCTTATTAACTATTTAATTACTTTATTTAAAGAAAATTTAAATTCAAATTAATCATCTATAAAAATAACTTATTTAAAGAAATTAGATTATGATAAAGTTAGCGGTACATGATTCTAATAAACACTTCTCTATTTTTTTTTATATATTTTCATCAAATTATGTTATTTTATATCTATAACATTGATAAAATTTTCTTTTAATTTACTTTTAATGGATTATATATTAGTTTAAAATGCATAAAGTCTGGATTTAAATCTCCAGGTGCTTTAAAATTAATAAACATCTAAAAGATCAAAAACAAAAGAAGCGCTTAATATCTCTAAGGATAGAAAAGCATCTCTAATAAGTTATAATTATTGAGTTATATAAGTGTAAGAACATTTTTGGCTAAGTGAGGTACATGTGTGAAATTGTTACTGAAATGATTTGGGTGTTTCATGGAGCTTCGTAATAAATGAAGCTCCCAAGGTGCTTCCTTTATCATTTATAAACATTGAATGTAGAGATACATAAAAAAAGTTCACAAAATATTTATACACAAAATTTCAACAGATATAATACATTGTATAAAATTTAAATTGGATTTGGTGCAATATACCAATGCACAGTCTAATTTTTATGAAAGAGATTTTGTAAAAAAAAAAATACAAATTTTGGCCAAAATTTATAAAGTTATACTATATTATTAGTGTTATTTTATATATTAAGATAATATATATCAAAACTGACAGCTAAATATCACATAGATTGACGTATTAATACGTGAAAGTAACTTTTCTGTCATATCCGCTCCAATGAAAATTGGATTGTAACCACCTGTTACTGCCTCACGGCTGGTTTATTTGAATAAAACAATACCAAACAAAATATGTTTAGAATAATTTATCGGCGTTCACCTCCATCATTAAACTTTATCAATAGCCCCGTCGATCTCTGAAACATTTGAAGTTCTTCGGTTTTCTATGAAAGCAGCGAACTCTCTTACGGCTTCACAGTAGTTTCCACTTGAGACTTTTGTACTGTTTTTTTTTCAAGGGGGGTGAAAGAGGGGTATTACTTACAATCCTTTCGACATTTGAACAAGAGTGAAAGGTTAATCAAAGCACCACCTCATTATGTGAGATAGAAAGCTTGCAATCTTCCACTCTCTTGTCCCCCCCCCCCCTTTCCATTCTTCTTTTCTATTACTTTAAAAGTAGGGGGGAGAGGTAAGAGGGGAGGGAGGATTGGAAGACCCAGAAAGAGGTGAAAACTTTTTTGGTGAGGCTATCACGTGGAAAATTTCAATTAGTGAAACTCAACATGAATGAAAAGTTTGAAACGGCGACCGCAAGATTTTCAGTTAGTAAGGTTTCAGGTGTAAAACATCTTTACATTTTTTTTAATAGAAAAAAAAAGATACCAACTTTGTTGAAATATTATTTTGAAAAGATTCTTTGGTAAAGAGCCATTCGCTACTCTTTTTATATCTAAATATAAGTTTCGTTCCAGATTTATAAAAGGTGTTTTGTTAAGACTTTTTAAAAGTTGAATGTTCAACATGTTTTCAAGGTTTTAGTTACAAAGGTGAAAGTCTTAAAGAAAGAATTTATCACAGGGTAGAGAATATAGGGTTTCAACGCGTTAGCTACCAAGTGAAAAACGGCAGTAGGGGGTTGTTGGGGTGGAATAAAAGAGGGGGTGCAAGAGACATCGTTTAGTATAAGGACATGTAAGGAGGAGGGAAGAATTCAATTCTTCTTTTAGTACAGGGAGGTGGGAGAGAGGGAGTAAAAAGGAGGAACTGAATGTTTAAGTTTAAAGCCTCTTTTCATGTATAAAAAAAGTTGTTTATTTAAGAAGATTCTGAGCTTGGGGGATTCTTTGGAGTAAGGAAGGAACTACCTTCAGCTTGACAAGAGAAGAAATCTTACTAGTTTATCAAAACTTCTTCTACAAGGGTGTGAAATTTACCTAAAGTTAAAAAACAAACAAAAAAACATGCCAGCAAACAAGTAAAGCCTCAAGCTATATTTTATCGTGACACATTTGTATCACAGAGGATCATTGAAATAAACTATCTTATCCATGGTGTAAGCTCCATCTATGAGTTGTTTTAAAAGTTGGCTTTACTTTTAGGAGATCCTTGTTTGAATCTGAATGGTGCCTAAAAAGTATTTGAACAAAGAAACCCAGAGAAATGTTAAGAGCAATTCTAATACGTTATTAACTTTGTAGATCTAGATTTTTTATTTAGGGGTGATTTTTTATAAACTGTTTCCCACTCTTAATCCCCGTCATTTTCGGTAAAAAAAAGTTTAGCTACACTTCTTTCTACCCTTTCAGTTTGTCTGCATATGTACAGTACTAATTACGATAATACGATAGGGATGAGGACGGATGAATTTAGATGAAGTGTACCCACATTTGCGTGAAGGGAATTTGTAAGGCCATCTAGTAAAAACCAATTTCCTATTAATTCTACTTTCCACATCTCTATAGTGTAAATTTATATACACCCGAAGCAAACAGTAATATTCAATCCATAAAACTAAAATATAATCAAGCATATTCATACACACGCAGTCTTTAGATGATGGTTACAAATTTGTTAGCTGGACAAACCGTATACACATAAAGTATATTTTCATACCTCCATCCAAAATCGAACCAAGGCATAGTACTTTAAGTTAGTGGTCGATCACTCTATCCACTCAGCCAAGCGGAGAGGCGGTATTGTTTTAAATGAGTCGTGGAGTGCCAGTATGACTGTAGATTAGGGGAAGGTGGGGTAGAACCGGGTACCGGGGTGGAAGCGGGTGGCCTTGAATTTGTGCCTGGGGGTGGGGGAATCTAACGGGAGTGGTAGGAATGTCTTCTGTATACCCATGTCAGTCACAAAGAGAAGGTTTGTGAAGATAGGACGAGTTTTGTTCAAGTTACGGTATATTCGTGTTTTTTGTTTAGTTTAATCTTATTTTATGGTTTTTACTTTATACCTACAAACAGAGAAGACATAATTTTTGGCATTTCGTGGTGAGTACAATAGAAAGATACTTCTCTTAGCTTTACCCAGATATTGTTATTCTCAATTTTGGGTTAGAATTTTCCTGTTGTGAGAGTTTAAAACCAAATTAAGCGTTTGGGGCAGAACCGGTGGGGTGAAATCGGGTACCCGGTTTTACCCCACCAGTTCTGCCGGGTACCCGGTTTCACCCCGTGATTATTTGTTACTTTGGTAACTAATGTAATGTTATAAGCTAACTTGTTCAAATGAACAGGAACGTTCCTGAAGTTAAAGAAATGTTCGTTGCGATAGTTATTTTATACGAAATAATTTATTTTTGATGTTTTGGTGTAATGTGATAGATTTGTTATGATTAATAATTATTGCAAGCATACAGTGTTTTATTTAATTATTTTTATTTCGTTTGTTTCAATTAGTGAAGCTTACAACTATATTATGTATATTATATAAGTTATAATTGTAATAAACAATACTAAAATTTAAACTATTTTCAGGATAAGTACTCAACATGCCACTAAAATATATTCGTATAAGTAATCGCCAAAATTGGTCCGAGGAGAATATGGCTAAAGCAATTGATGAAGTTATTCAAGGAAATATGAGCTATAAGAAGGCATCTTTTGCTTATGATTTACCTCAGTTGACTCTTGAAGATCGTGTAAAAAAAGCCAAAATTGGAGCTTCAATAGAAGTAGCAGCTAGAAAAGGTTAGGCTGACAAGTTTTTAATATAATTTATATAAATTATAGTATTTACTTTACTGTACTCCTAGCTTACTAATGTTAAAATATTTGGTTTTAGGGATGGGAAACTTCAAATGTGTGTTCACCGAGAACTAAGAAAGGGAACTTGTACAGCATATAAAGTTCATGGAGATCCGCTTGTTTGGTCTCACAACGAAATATGTAAGGCATCTTGCTTACGGGTTAGCTGAGAAAAACGGACTCAAACATAATTTCAACCTTGAGGAGAAACTTGCAGGACCTGATTGGCTAAGTTGTTTTATGAAACGTCATCCTGATCTGTCACTCAGAAAGTGCCTAAAACACAGTCTAAAGTTTTAGCCCAGAAAGGCAGGAGGCAGGTTGGTGCTCTGACGTCATCAGAGCGAGGACAATTGGTAACGGCGGAGCTTTGTTTCTCGGCAATAGGACATTATGTTCCACCATTATTGATATTCCCAAGAATAAGAATGAAGGAAGAACTTATCGAAGGTGCACCACCAGGGACAATTGCTATATGCCACCCTAGTGGCTGGATGCAAGCAGAAATATTTTTAGAATGGATGCAGCACTTTATCAGTAACGCAAAACCTTCGAAAGACGAACCAGTTCTTCTGTTGCTTGATGGACATGCAACACACGTCAAAAACTTGGCAGTTATTGACATTGCTAGTGACAATGGGATCATAATACTTTGCTTTCCGCCACATTGTACTCACAAGCTTCAGCCGTTAGACGTAAGCTTCATGGCTCCTCTAAGCACTTTTTATGGACAGGAAGTGAAGACATGGCTCCTTAACCATCCAGGGAGAGTGGTAACGCAATATTAGATCGCCAAATTGTTTGGGTTGGCTTACATACGAGCAGCAACCATGCAGAATGCGATTTCCGGGTTTCAGAAGACTGGGATTTATCCACTAAATCCAAATACGTTCGGAGAAGAAGCATATGCTCCAGCAGACACAACAGAAAGAACTGCTGAAAAAGAGAGTGTAACTCCTGAAACAGATTGTGAGTCTCAACCTGGACCACCTTGTGAGCCTCAACCTGAACCTTCTTGTGAGCCTCAGCCTGGACTATCTTGTGAGCCACAACCTGGACAATCAGGTCTTGCAGTAACACCAAAGAAAGTTTCGTATAACTTTAGAGTTTCACCTCAAGATGTAATTCCAATTCCACACTGTGAAAGATCTTTTTCAAACAGAAGAAGAGGCAAAACAGCCATCATTACAAGCTCCCCATACAGGAATGAACTGAGGGAAATGCAGAGAGGCCCTGCAAATAAACAAGTAAAAAGAAAATTGTTGACAAAACCCCGCAATCTGAAGCAAGAACAAAGTCGACATTCTAGTTCTTCCAATGAGGATAAAAATGAAACACCATGTCTTTTCTGTAAAGAACCTTATTCTTCTACCAACAAGACAGATGAATGGGTTAGGTGTCTAAAATGTCAAAAATGGGCTCATGAAAGCTGTACCGGATGGGATAAAAATGAGCTGAACGAATTTGTATGTGTCCCATGCCTAAGAAGCGAAAAATGATAAGATCCGGTTTTACCCCATGGCGTATCCGGTTATACCCCATAGCTGGGGCAGAACCGTTTTTTTCCATTGTTCTATATTTGTGGAGGTAGATAAAAAAAAATTCCTGAACACAGACATTTGTATAGTCTAATATTGTAATAAATACTATTGTCCTTCTCTGTACAAAATTTCAGATTAAAATTTTAATTTAACTATTTTTTATGAATTTTTCCCCTTAGCGTCCCGGTATTACCCCTACTTCCCCTATATCAGAGATGATTCGTTCAGATATTAAACGTTCCTTTTAAAAAATAGGCCCTAAATTATCATGTTTTTATACTTCTATAATTATTGGAGTGTGATGTAGTGTTCCCAGGATAAGCAGAGATTATTAAAACTGTAACCGCAATATGTTATCTCCCATCTAACCAATTATACATAAACTCTGCTCTAGATGAAAATATATTTCCATTGATTCCTGACCAATGAGTGTTCTACTGAGTGACGAGAACAATTATTATCAGGTACAGTTTAAACTAACTCTGTCCACCATGATAACATTCCATGCGACGCCACAGTTTATAATCATAAAGTATATGTTAAATAGAATATTTTATTTATAATTGATATCATAATTGCTACGGGATCAGAGTCAGCTTTAAGACTCATCACTTATAAAAATTAGAGTTTTCATGTACAATACAAAAAACAGAAAGCTACTAAACGTTTAAAGAGGCATAAACATGTACAGATTGATTACTTTAATTATTATATATCCACTAGCTCCAGTAGGCACGCGAACTAAACGTGTCTCGACTTGTCTGGTTTACTAGCGATGGTGAGGTTGTGGCTCTCATCCCTGTGGATGTAGACGGGAGTTCTTCCCAAATGGTTTCCCAGTCGCTCTCCACTCACATGTGGCTACAATTCGTTTAAATTCTGCCTTATCTTTAATGTAATCAAGGCAGCGCCCTCGGTAAGTAAGAAAGTATCCATCGCTTTCCGACAACATGGTTTAAAGTATAATAATGATCTGTGACGTTTTATGGAACTACTTCTCTATTCTGTATAAACTTATACTCCCTTTATTCCGTCACCTTGAACCACCCTTTGTCATGTTGATAAGAAATAGGGGAAAGAAAACTGCAAAACTTCATATCTTAAGGTGAAGAGAAAAAAACTCACTGATAGTTCTCAGATATCTTAAATTTTGTGTTGTGAGCCTATAAAAAAAAGATTGTATTTGTTAGAGGATGGTTAAATCTATGGCCATCTTTCATTAAGCCTAGTCTCATAGCTCTATAAATGTGCTTGAAAAAACACAAAAAATGAGTTAATGTCACATTCTCACACTTTTTTTCCTATTAATAAAACTCAAAATGTAGGGTTGATAAAGAAAAAGCTCCCTGTTGGAATCTTTCACCTTTATTTTGGCGTGAACCATATTTTGAAATAATGCACCGTGGAATCATATATTGATTTAGAGATGAATATCTGCGCGGCAATTTCCCGTCTACCGAAGCGGCCCCATTAGATATGAATAACCTGGATGGGTAGTAAAGATGTGATGAAGTAAAATACTCTCAATTAGGGTGTAAAACTTGCGGCTTGAGGACTTTATTTTGTGCGTCCCATGGACAATTTTATGAACCAACATACGATGCGGCCTCATACTTATTTTTATAAACGTTAGAGAAATACGCCATTTGAGACAATGATATTTTGAAATTGGGTATTACTGTAACTTATTTGGTGAAATCTAGCAAGTGAGTTTGGTGTACCAAAATATTTACTCTTTTCTCACCATAGGTCAGAACTTCCAATGGGGGACATGAAACAATTTTTAATTAAGATTAAAAAAATCTTACGATTAAAGACTTTTTTATTTCACTCCCTTTTCCAAAATAATAAAGATAATTTTTTCTTTCCGGTTTGGCAACACTGGCTATCACTAGTGAGTGACCAGCCAAAAGTAATACGCTTTTGCGCATGCATATGTTTATTTTAAAGCCCGCAAGCCTCAGATTTGCCCTAAAATTCTCATCTATACCCTCCCCCTAAACTACCATTGCAACCATATGCAATTCCACAGAATTTTCAACTCTCGACCCTAATAAAAACTAAAAAGTTTAGTCGACTTGAAGTGTAAATGAATTTGCAATAAGCTCGTGTCAAAGATCAAACCCAATACTGAAAACTGTTGAAAACAAAACAATACCAGCCATCACACAATATTTTTTTAATTTTTCTACCACCAATATGCTACCAGGGCTACATTGATTGCTTATATAAAATTTAAAAAATGTATTTTTTTCTGCCACCAATATGCTACCAGTGTCACATTGATTTTTTATATAAAGTAAAGAAGTGAAAAGAAAAGACAATTTTTAAGAATAACTGTATAACTATCCCAAAAAATGGTGGAGGAAGGGGGCCGTGGAAATTTTATGATAAAAAAAGAGGGGGCTTTAGCTGAAAAAAGGTTTGGAACCACTGCCATAGTTTTATCCCCAAAAATTATAAAATATTCGCACCAAATATATGCAATGTTTGGCAGCACATTAGTGCTGGAAAAATTGTTTTCTATTATGACAAAGGAACAAATACGCAAGCGGATACTTGTATGGATACCCAAGTCTCAACAATATTACACGTGACTTTAACAGGATATCTAAAGCTTAGTACTTACTTTTTGCAAATAAATTTCATTTTTGGTAGAAATTGTTTTTTAGATATGAAGTCATAAATACTTTAAATTTATTGTAATAGTAAGGGTTTTAAAAGTGTTTTTTTACTTAGTTTGGTGACAGTAATGAATTTTATTAAATGAGGCCTCCTTGGTATTTTCAATTTTCAATGTGGTCCTTATGATCAAACGAGTTTGACACGCCTGCTTTATACGATGATTTACCTATATGGATATTTTGATAAAGAACATGTTGTATAACATGGCGTCTGGGCTAAATCATTTGTAACCCAGACTGTGTAAAGATTATCCAGTACCAATGTACCCCAAGGAACGCCCGAATGTACTAATCGTACATTCTTTTCCGTGAAGGCTCTTTCCATGTGCCGATGAGATGAGATGATGGAAATATTGAGAAACACTTAAACATAACTTAAGCCTAACTAACCAAACCTTGGTGACCGTTGGGATAGTTAGTTACCCTTGCGAGAAAAATATCCATTGTAACAGCCGGGAATCGAACTTGGGACCCCTAGACTCGTAGCACTGACCAATACACCACGCGGCCGGTTATTATATACGTTCAATGATAGGATTGTGTTACAAACAGTAATTGGGCGCTATAAACGCGTTTGTCTCGTCGTTTGCAATCCTATTTTCCTATCTAGGCTAAAATCTTTACGATAGGACTCATCGTTAATATTAGTAGCGAACCAATGTAACTTACTGCCCAAATTGCCTGGGAAAATATCGGACCACCGTTGTTACCGAGTAATAGTGCACAAGCTAAGCACAATTCCCAGTGGTAAGGGGCATGGGGCCAAACTACCCACAAACATGAAACATAGTGACGAGGAATTTTGTCACCCATTAACTGCTACCTTGCTTTAAAAAAATCAAAACATCAAATGAGCTTTCCTAGTATAAATTAAAGGGATTATTGCCTCCACATGATAAACTAACATATACACCAAACTTATTAGAAGCGATATATTTGGATTTTACCCCGCTACTTTAAAAATACATAAATATTAAAATAGAGTGGCATATACTTGAAATCTTATACTTTTATTCCTAGCACTACGTTTTTTAATCCGTTTGGGTTAGACGCCTATGTAACAGTTACTCTAATGCTTTAGGGTTAGTAAGGTTGAATCTAGATTAAATGTATCTGCATTTTCGTGGAGGTAAAGTGTAAATACATTTAGGAAGAAATCACCCTCAATACACCCGACCGGGATTCAACCGCGATCTCCCCATCATCGGCAATCTAGTATATTGCGAGAGTGACGCCTTATAATAATAATAATAATAATAATAATAATAATAATAATAATATTTAGCACCGCGTCTTACTACCCGTTCGGGTTATACGCTTAAGTACTAATTACACTAATGGATTAGGAATTGGGAGGGTTGAATTTAGAGGAAGTGAACCCGCATTTGCGTGGAGGGAGAGTGGAAAACCATTTAGGAAAAACCGCCCCCAATTCACCCGACCGAGATTCGAACCTCGATCTCCCCGTCCTCGATGGTCTGGCTCAACACGACTAGCGCGTTAGCCAACTACGCCACCAAGGCGGGTGACGCCTTATACCATGCGGTACTGAAGTAAGACGCGGTGCTAAAAAAAATTGGTAAAAAACATAGAATATAGAGTTGTTTGCACTGTGTTTTCCATCCGGCCGTGCTAACCAAATTCTATACTGGTGTGGTGTGGATGTGAAAGGTGGAATTTTAGAGGAAATGTATCCACAGATGCTTGAAGGGAAAGTAGGAAACCATACAGGTAAAAAAAAACACCTTCGGCACATCCAACCGAGATGATAAGCCCGACCCCTTCTTCACCAGAAAACCCGACTATATTATGATCTTGACGTTTAGTCCACGTACAGTACCTGCCTATGTTGGTCATAATATCAAGCATTGTAAGTTTAGTGGTCCAAGTTGCAAAGGAAACAGATATTATTAAAAAAAAACTTTAAAATTCCCATTACAGCCAAAACACACGTTTATCTGTCAGGTCCCATTTGTTCTCCCATTAACGGAATAATCCTTCCACCAATAAAAACTTGTTTCTCGCGGTGGGAAAAGGGAAGGTTTATTTATTGCTCTGATAAGCAAGCATTAGCGGGACGTGATAAGGGCTAAAAGCTGGTAACGTCGTCACAGGGGGGGAAGTCGGGGTTGTGGGGTCTAATCCAGCCATTTCAACTCTTCCACCCCTCCTTTCATCCCCCCTTTAACTTCCCTTCTCTCACCCCGGTATCTAGACAGTTTCCGGCCTGGATCTTTCCCGCAGTTTTCACATGCCGCTTCTAACTAATTAACCGATCTTCAAATTAGACCTTTTACAAGAGCGCAAATGAGATACGCTCTTAGATATAAAAAAACATGGTGGTCTCTTAGCTGCAGTTTCTTCTTCTTCTTCTTCTTGGGAAAAAAGTTCATTAAAGCTTGGTTGTTTTAGTCAGGATGGCCCCTTCATTCTGGTCGAGTGGTTGGAGAGGCTAACCTAAAGAACGATTAAGTTTCTGGCCACTTCGGTGTCCACATGGTCTCTGGCGTCACTCTCACAATAGACTAGACTGTCAATGACGGAGAGATGAGGGTTTGAATCCCAGTCGGGTGTACTGAGGGTGGTTTATTCTAAATGGTTTCCCCTTTATCTTCAAACAAATGCAGGTAAAATTTCTCTAAAGTCAATATTGTTCGTATCTATAAAATTAGTGTAATTAGTACATATACGTATAACCCGAATGGGTAGTAAGGCGCAGCGCTAAAAGATAATATTAAAACATATTTTAAAAATTCAGTACTTTTAATTTAGGAGCAAAATTTTAAAGGAAATGTACCCGCGTTTAGTGGAGTGAAAGTGGGAAGCCCTTTAGGGGAAAACAATCTAAGTACACCCAGCCGAGACCCGAATTCTGACCTCCCCGTTAGAGGAAAACTAGACTAGATGAGCCTGACGTTTAGTCCACATGCCCACTAATGTGGATATAATGTCTAATTAGTTATCATTTTATTTCAAGGGTTGCCTTAAAAACTTTTTATTTATTCCTTCATTCTCATATTTACAATATAGAATATGTATAGAGAAATTTGTTTACGTTTGTATTTATTTTTTTATTGAATTAATCCAAGGGGTAATGAAGAATAGGGTTGCTTAGAGTAAATTCACCAGCATCAGTGTGTAGAGAGCATGGTAAAACACCAGTGATAGCTCACGTGATGAAGAATAACAACCTAGGTCACCCAGACAGAATTAGAAACTTGAACCTCCTCTCATCAATGGACGCCTGGTACAAAACGGGTCTAGCGCTTTAGTTTACTCAGGACAGCTACAAGTCCAAATTATTCCGTGAGCTCTTACAATCTGTTAGTTCATTAGTATTAATACTGTCTCGAAACTTACTGTGGATAGGTCGGAGGTCAATACGTCTAGCTTTGACCTGGGAGACTAGAAATCGACCCCGACTGGCTGCAGTGGATTTAGTTTTTACCAAAAAGAGGTCAAATTTAAAGTAAATATACCACCATTTTCGTGGAGGGAGAGTGAGTAAACTTCTTATGCCACGGACACACACGACACTGGTAGCGTAGATGAAAGTGGTGAGCAGAGCAGCCAGGAATACTTACTATGAACACACACACAGAATATCAGAGTGCGTAAAAATCGGTTCAGTCTCTGAACAGTCACGGAATATCTAGGAGGTGCTTAATATTATCTGAAAATTAAGCTTAAAAATTTCGTATTACTAACTCATTGCATAGAGAAGACCGGATCCACGAAATAAACGAACAACGAGAAGTTTATGGAGAATTACATAATTTATATGAATTACTTCGAAAATATTCAACTTTTTTTTTTAATATACGAGGATGTCAGTAAATATTTTCGTTGTTCTTTAATCTTTATTCTTCTGGCAAACATGAATTCTGCTGTTAACTTCAGAGTTCAGTGGCTCTCCATACATTTCGGCAAAATCACTTTACGACATTAAATATAAATCGCAGAAATCATAATACCACCCGCCTCAACCAGTCTCAAATCACAAATCACGCGTCTCTCTCCCCTCTGCACCGCTGTCAGCTGCGCTCTCTGTGAGGTCGTCGCCATTGCTCTTTATATATTTGAATTGTAAGCTCTGCTCTCCTCTCCGCTTTCAGATCAGCTACCAGAGCTGTTTGTGTCCGTGGCCTTAGAAAACCACTCTCAATACACCCGACTGGGATTCGAACGTCGATCTCTCCATTATTGGCAGTCCAGTCTATTACAAAAGTAAAGCTTTTTTAGACTATTTGACAACCGAAGTGGGTGAAACCTCAAAATTAAACACCATATTATTTGTTTAATTCAATTTAAATAACTACTAAACTCAAAACATTCTTACTCTATATTTTCACTGGTCAAGCATGAATTTCTAACTTTTAATTTATATGTGATTTAAACAATTATTTTGCAATATATCTATTACAATATTTTTAAATATTTTATATTTATTACAGTTCAATCACAAAACGTAGTTTTTTTTTAAATTGTTTCCATTATTAATTTTAAAAAAAACTACTTCTGCATGAATTTGGTTATGTCATAAAACTGCCGATGTCAAAAACTAACCTTGATAAAAATAATTTTAGACTAGGATTAAAATTTAATTTATCTCTTTTCAGTCTTGTATGAGGCGTTTTTTTTAATTATAAAATATCAAGACTGTCAATTTCATCCATAGAACGATGTATTCAACGTGTCAAAGGTTAACTAGATTATTTTAATCGTTTTAAAAAGGATTACAATTTTCATTAATTTTTTTTATTAGATTTAAAAGATGACATTGATGCGAATTTAGTAATTTGAAAAATGACACCTGAGCACCGTTCATACGCACATCGATCGGGTTGGAAAAGGGTGGGTGGGTGAACCCCACAAGTGTAAGTGATCGTAGTCCGTGGGTGATGATAAAAGTTGGTGTGGCCGGTGTATTCACACGAGCATACACACACACACACACACACACACACACACACAATGCGTTCAGATATGAAGGAGGTGGGCTACATGTTAAGGTGTAGATGAAAGGAACGTGATAAAAGGTAAATGTTTTAACAGTCTTTGTTAACAAAACATTTGTTTGTTCAAAATAAAAAAATAAAATATCGCTTCTATACAAATAAAGAGTTTGATTTTAATCACATGGTGACCTCTACATTAATTTCTTGAATTTCTGTACTAAGCATATTGGCATTAGATGACAAACTTTTTAAACGAAGATAAAAAGTTTTTCATGAAATTCCAAGACATTCTTGACAACACTGTTGAGGTCACCACGTGAAGAAAATTAAACTCTTATATTTGTATAGAAGCGATATTTGATTAATTTTGGCCAAAAAAAGTTTTGCTTTAAAAAGACTGCACAAACACTGACCTTTTCTCGTGTTCCCTGCACCCCCACCTTAACAAAACGTACCGCTTTTTTTTTTATGTGGGGAGGTCTTTATGAAACACGCCCCTTAACAGGTTGTTTCACCGTTGCCATAACATTTTCAATAAATCAATTTAATACCCTGCTAGTTGTAGTAACATAGCTGTGGTCTAGAACTCAGAGCTCCTGGCCAAAGATCCAGACGTTCCGGATTCGATCCCAGGCACTTCCATTATTATTATTAGCACCGCGTCTTACTACCCGTTCGGGTTATACGCACTTACGCTAATGTGCAATGGTAGGGTGATTGTGAGATAAAATGGAGGACCTACAGTTTAACGTGGAATCCGAACCACGGTGGAGGCCTGGCATTCCACACACTCACAAGTTGTGATTAATACACATCTTGTCAGAGGTGAAGGAAGGGTTTGGCAATCAGATAAATCTGTGCCGCCACCGAGGATTGAACCCCGGACCCTCAGCACAGAAGTCTGACACCTTACCCCTAGACCACCAGGTCACCAGGCACTTCCAAAATGTATCTGTTAAACGGTGGGTCTGTAACGGGTTCAAACTCAGACTCGTGAGAAAAAATGAAGAGCTTCTTGAATAAGTAGGTAGCAGCTCCTCTCTAGAAAACGGAGACTAACAGAAGGAGGGCTCATTGTACTGACCACATGACATCTTCTATCCGCAAATGTCGACACTATCATCACTACCGGTGGCGGCCGCTCGGTCGGTATAGTTCGCTTGCAGGTTCACACCATGGAGATTTTTTTAAATGTTTATCTACTATACGAAAGTGGCTCTAATAATATTAACCTATAAGAAAATAATGTAATATAACTCAAACAAATTAGTTTAATTTAAAGAAAATAATGAATAAAAACTAAAGGCTACTGTACGTTAATTTTGTGTGTAATGAGGAGGGTATAATTTGGAGTAAATGTACCAGCAGTTTTTGGAGGTAGATTGGGAAATAATTTAGGGTGAAAAACACCCTCAGTATATCCGACTGGTATTAGAACCCTGATCTGTCTATCACCAGCAATACAGTCCAACAAGAGAGCGCTGCGGGTTTGCATTGATAGATATAGTAGGATCATCATAAGAGCGTTTTCCGGACAATTATAAATTAAATGTATAGTATTCAACATTGAAAAAATGTCACTTTATAACGTGCAGATATCAGAATTGAGAGCATCTATAAGCAGTGCGGGCAAGTGTAGATACGTGGATAGAGGTGTCAGTCTCATCTTGTCTGATTTGATGGTGAAGGGAAGGTCAGGAATCTGATCCCGACCGAGCTTATTGAGGGGGTGTTTTTTCCCTGAATTGTTACCCATCCATGAAGTTTCCTCTAAAAAATAAACCTTTGCCCCATTATTTTAATGTAATGAGGATAGCCCGGACGGGTAGTAAGACACGCTGACAAAAATAAAAGCTGCAGAGCTCCTGGCTTTACGCATTATCATATTAAAATATATTTTGTGAAATTGTCAAATTATTTTTTTCTATGATCTAATTTTAGGTAGGAGATGCAAATGTATGTATATCTCGATCAAAACACGTCAAATTATCTGCAATAATTTAGATACAGTCCAATTTTTGTAAGTAGGGCTTTTTTTAAATATACATACATAGTTTTTCTGTCAACATTGATAACTTTTTAATATCTATTTAATGTTATTTTATTGGTAATATCCAAATTGACAACTACATATAACATGACTTGACGTGTGAATAAGTGAAAATAGTATAGTGGCTTTTATAAAAGTCAGTTAAGGCCTTTAATACTAAAATTGAACTGTAAAGTAAGGATTATATTCATAATTATGTTGGAGGTGGGGGGCTTTATTTGTGGTATTTCATGGCAAAGTTTCCCAAAACGAGATGCGAAAAAATTGGTTCAAGAGTGAAGCAATTTAAATTGTGTTTAACATTGTGATTGTAGATGTAATACTTTTTAAAAGACTCCAAAAGTCTACTAACCTAAGTATTACGGTGTAGCACAAAAATCCATTAATCATTTATAGTGGGGAGCTTAAACCCCATAACTTCCCTTTGTACTACCTTAGCTATCATCACTTTTTAAATAATTACATTGATTTTTCTTCTAAATAGTATATCCTTATTTGCCTCGTGTTTGTTTAATTTTAATCAATAATTTGATTTAGGTCCTTGCACATTTATTGTGTGGTTCTTATTTGAATAACAAAGCCTTTTTCATTGGAAGTAATCTAGAGCGGAAACTTTTGAAATTCATCAACGATTTGAAGTTTGCAATTTTTACATATAATATAAATATTATGTAGCTGTAAAAAAAATTCAATTTTTTTATTCAACAATAAAAAAAACCTTGTTCACGCATCGCTTTTCGGAAAGAAACACAAATTCTCTGAGGGTAAAAAGTTTCGAACTGTATTTCCAGTAAGGATGAAAATAGTGTGTTTTTAGTATTCGTTCTAACCTTTAATAATTTCACTCCCCGATAAAATTGTGTTTCGAGAAACTTGACATGTCATGCCTATTACTTAACGCCTCGTTAAATATAGTTTGCTTAATGTTGTTTTTTTCTTGTGACCTGTGTTTCCATTTGTTTGTAAGTCCACAAGAGTAGATATGAATACAAATAATAAAATAAAAGGTAAAATATATTCATTCTTTTAATTGTGTTCCCAGTCTCCCATTTATAAAAAAAATAATAATAACAATAATTTAGAACTAGAATCAGTAAAAGTCTGATCGATGATTTCAATGTGTAAACTATATTTATATAAAACAAGGGCTTCATTTATAAATTAATACCCGTATTATTAAGAGTATTCTAAATACATTTCTCTTATTCTAGATAATTACTTGCCTAATCATATTTAGAAACATTCTAACTTTAAACTATAGTAAAATAATTAAATGGATAGTATAATGTTAATTTCCACTGCGTCCTACTGCCCGTCCGGGCTGTACGTATTTTAATAACGCTACGGGGTATCATAGAATAAGGTAGAATTTAGATGAACTATATCTGCATATAAATGGAGAGAGTAAAATCATTAAAATAAACGCTCTCAGTATATTAAATCAGGATTCAAACCCCGATCTTACTCTCATCGACAGACAAAAATATATGAGTCCACGTATCCACCGATAGGTGGGCAATAAATTGTTTTTTATGTAAATTTAATTTTATGAAACAGAAGAATAAACACGTAACGTTGTAAATTGATTTGAATTTCAAGCCAAATATATTTCAACTAATATATTAAATTCAATAAAATTTAGTTTAAAAATGGTAAATGTACATGGGAATCGAACTAAAGGACCTTTGACTCGGTGCGAAGATTCTCTGCCACTAATCCATCCAATGATATGGTCATTGTCAGGGTCATTCTTCACACCTAGTTTAAGGCTGAGTCTGATATGGACGTGTGGATTAATCGGCTCCTAGAGCTATCATTATAGCACGATTGGTAGTGACTTGGGTTCGTCTTTTTGCTGCCGTTCGTACAAACTGCGAGTGAAGAATGACCCTGAATACGGGATGATTCCTGGGTAGCTAAGTGGCGGAGTATTGACGCACTAAGTACAATATACAAGGTTAGATTCACGGGTTCGAGTGTCATTTGTTAGCACCGTCATAGCATACATAGTTTGGTCCTCGTCCTCGCCAAACACTATCTGACCTGTTACTGTGGCCGCATGGTCTAAGGCACTACTCTCGTAGTATACTATACTGTCGATGACGGGGAGATCACAGTTTTAATCTTGGTCAGGTGCACTGAAGTTTTTTCCAAAATAGTTTTCCACTCTCTCTTTATTTCTTTTCACTCAAATGAGATTACACTTCCACTAAATATAAACTTCCTAATCCCTAAAACAATTCGCGTAATTAGTATAGAAACATATAATTTGAACGGGTAGTAAGACGCAGTATTAAAAAAAACTATCTGTACATATCAAACCTATTTTTTTTAGCAATGCGTCCCACTACCTGTTTGGGCTACTTAAACATATTTACTGATTACGTTAATGTGTTAAGGATGAAGACGGCTTAATTCAGAGTAAGTCTACCTGCATTTGCGTGAAGGGAGGGAGGAAAACCATTTAGGGAAAACTACCTTCAGTACACCCCATCGGGACTCGAGCCCTGATCTTCCCGTCATGGTCTACTATGAGAATAGCACCCTAGACTATGGGGCCACCGAAGCGAATATGTTTTTTTATGTTTTTTTATCGTAGCATGATTACATTTTGGTTTAATTGGTTTCTTCTACAAATTACAGTGATAGTATTTCCTCCTAATAAATAGGCTTGCAACTTTAATAACGTTCAATTATTTTTTAACTAATAACTAATTTTTAATTTTTTGCTGCATCTCAGTTCCCGTTTGGTTTGAACGCGTACAGTAATTACTATAATGGAATAGGAATGAAAAGGTATAATATTAGATTATATTCATAAAAATTTGATTGGGGGAGAATGGTACACCATTTAGGGAAAAAAACGCCCTCAGTACTCCAGACCGGGATTCGAACACCAACATTCCCTTCACCAGCAACCCAGTCCAGCACTAGAGTGACGCGTTAGGCCGTATGGCCATCGATGTAGGTAGAAATTAATTATTAAGGATGTTTTATAAATAATATGTTTTTCTTTATAAGACTTTCTTTAAAATGAATGCATTTTGAATTGCCCTTTTATTTTAATTTCTTGTGTAAGGATGGTTATTAAATAAGGAATAATAGATCAAATATGAATTTAAAGATTAAAAGTTAAAAATATTACTTAGATTCGAAAATATATTAAATTTTGTCCTTCAGACTTTCATTAAAACTTCTTGCTGCAAAATTAAATAGAATTTTAATCATAAAAGACTAATAAATCTGTTCTATAAAAAGATTATTATATAATAATAGAAAGGTTTTTTTTTTTGAAAATTATAAGTATAAAACTAGTCAACAGTTTTCATTTACTTTTTTTTTTTATGTTGGGTATGAAGATGTTAGAAAGGTATAAGGGGCAGTGAAAAGAGGGAGAGGGGGGATATAAAAGGAAGCTCTCTCTTGTGAATATCCAAAAGAGATAACGTGAAGAAATTAAGCGAGGTGCTTTGAACTTGTGTTTGAAGAGGAAGTCACCCGAATGTGCCTTCTCGTAAGAAAATAAGATGAGTAGTCAAATGGAAGCTTTGTATAATGTGTTGGGGGGATAAAAAAAAACTAGTTCTTAATGTTTTCCATATAAGTGTGTGCTTCTCTTATATAACTTTTAAGCCTATTGACATTTTCATTTCAAATTTGTTATTCACATACCTTTAATAAGACATCTTAATTATTTTTTTTTTCAAAAATTATGTACTAATATTCTAGCACTATAGATATTAAAAGGTTGTTCTATAAAAAAATAATTGATCATTTTATAAATTAAATTTGTTTAAGCTACCAGTGGGCTAATACATTTACAAATATCAATATATCAGATGATATTCTCATTTATGGCCGCCATTTTATTAAGAAAGAGCTAAAACTAAAATAACATATTTTGAAATATATTCAATATTCGACTAAATTTATCAATAAATAATAAAAGAGGGTTTTAGCAAACTTGGCACATAAATACTACCCATAGCTCCTGTATCAAGTATGTAAGACGATTTCAAATATAACTATTTAACTCATATTTAATTAGATACCAACATAAAACATTGAATCACATTTACAAGTGTTGATGTAATTCAAATATGGACATTACAATATTCCAATATGAATAAAGTATATAAAATACCTTTCAAATACAAATTGTTTCTAAATTTTACCTTTAAATCAAAGGTTACAAATATATGACCTATAAATAACTTTTATAATTTTTTTTAAATATTTATATTAGACACAATATTTTTTAAGTTGAAAACATAATCAAAATTAAAGTTCCTTAGCAATCTAAATAATAATAATAATAATATTCTCTTAATATTAGAGGCATGTAATATAAACACTAAACGTGCCTAACAGTACAATGGGATAGGCATCAGCCTATAGCCTAAGGTTCGTCACTTAAACTATCCAAACATCCCGTTTTAAAGCTATTAGCTACTCACGTAAATTTAAGTTGTATAGTCGTATATAAGTACAGGGGCTCATTCATAGCTTAAATAAATTAATACTCACTTTTGTGGCCGCATGGCCTAAGGCGTCACTCTCGCGATAAGCTAGACTGCCGATGAACGGGAGGTAACGGTTCGATTCCCAGATGGATGTATTCAGGGTAGTTTTTACTGTTTTCCCACTCTCCCTAAACTTAAATTTAAATTAGGGTAAACTTTCTCTAAACTCAACCTTTTTCATCTCTTAAACATTAGCGTAATTAGTACGTATGCTTATATTCCGAACGGGTAGTAAGACGCGGTGTTTACAAAAAAAAAATCAGAAAAACTATTAATTGGTGGGAGTAATTGAAGCGTCCAATGCATATGACCACTTCCCGACTAGTTTGTCCAACCCTCAGTCAATTATTCACTTGTCGTACAGCCCGAAAAAACTTCCCTGAAACCTCCCAATCAAAGTCAATCTCCCTAGCTTGCCCTTCTTGCTTGTTTGTCTTGTGAGGATTTCAATCACCTCCCCCCTGCCTCCCTCTTTCCTTACCCCATTTCCCTCCTCCATCCTCCATTCCAAACCCACGGAACGAAGTTGCTTCGACGAAAAGAAAATTTCTGTCACAGACTGGCAAATATTTGTTTAAGTTCTTTCTCCTTTTCCAACGGAGTCATTTTATGTATCAATTTTTATTGGATTTTTGTCTTGTCTATCTATCAGGAAAGTATTAAACTTAGGTCTCCGAGACATTTCTTTAGAAGTTAACTTACTCCATCTGATCGGAATAATAGTTTACAGCTCTCGTTTGAGTTTCACTCACTTGGAAGTTCGAACGATTACTACGTTTAATACTATGCTTAGTTTAATAAGTAGGGATAAAAGGATAGTTTAAAAAAAAAGGTGTACCCGCATTATAAGTAACACAGAATTTAAGCAGAACCACTTCTTACATATTCAAAAAGTTCTGTTCAAATGCCACGTTTCTTATGACATATACTCAATAACTTTTTTGAGGTTAGTATATGAAGAAAATTAAACTAAATATAGCTAATGAAACAATATTTTATTTACTTTGACTAAAGTAAGATCTAAATACAGTATATATGTATATATATTATTTCATTATATAAGTCTCTATATATACTGGATGTATACTATTTCATGATAAAAAACTGAATATTCATGCCTAGGTTTACAGTTAGCCACAAGAGACCTGGATGCATAAAGACATGCGATCTGGGAGCACCAGTTTTTATCTCGCTCTCTCCCTCTACTGGGTGTAGATAATAGAATATATATAGCTTGCCTTATGCACCAACAACTTCAGGGGTATACAGTTGAAGAGAAATTACATCTGGGGTTAAGCGAACAAAAAAAGGTTGAATACCATTTATATAAACTATCAAAACACCCAATTTAACTCATAGTTCCCTTGATATTATTAAAACATTTGTTATTTCATTATATTTTTTTCAAGGCTCATAAATAAAGCAATTACTCTTAGAACCACATCTTACCACCCGTTTGGGTCATAAGCTTATGTACTAATTACTGTAATGGTTTTAGGGATGAGAAAGGTTATATTTAAAAGAATTGTATTCCCATTTTCCACGTGGAGATAGAGAGAAAAACTATTTTGGAAAAACCACCCTCAATACACCCGAACAAATTTTGAACCTCGATACTAGTGTTATCGGCAGTCTAGGACTCTAGTCTACTGTAAGAGTATTGCTTTAGACCATTCGACCACTGAAACGGGTCCTTGTTGCAGTTCCTTTTACTGTTTCTTTAGGCTAGAAAGTAAGTATCTCGTACCCAGGACCAGCAGTGTTGTGACGTGGAATTCTTCCAGAGTAATTAAAGCTTGTTAAAATGTGCACATGTGATATGATTTAACCCATTATGTCCCCAATTGACCGGACATACATGAATTCTGCTTTATATACCTCTCCTGAGGATGCATACTCGCTATTATCTGTCCAATGAGTGTTATACGGATTGAGGAGAGAAATTCCCAAGACTAGTTTAAAATAACTCTGATCCCCCTGGCAACACGCCATGACACGCCACTGAGTACAAGCCCAGGAAGAAGAAACCACCTATGTCCCTGCACGTGCGTAAAATTTATATCAACACTCCCTTACGAAATGGAGACAATATTTTTCCACGTTTTAATATTATTTTGGCTTTAAAATAATTCTACAGCGAACCGCTGTTTATCGCATACTTCAGACCCAAGTTGAATAAGTGTTTATTCTCTTCGTTCTCAGTAAAATAACTTTTAAATTCTAGAAAACACTCTCCTAGCCTTCCAGGTCTGTTATTTATTCATCAAGTGTTCTTTATTCATAGACTAAAGCCAGAGACGTGAAAACCAGTTGATGACAATATTGTAAGGGATTAATAAGAATCTCTTCAAAAGTCGTTTTTAGGGGGTTTCAAAATTAACTTAAAAAACAAATAGCACCTACAAGCTCCCCGTTATTTTTGGGGTGTCTTATTTTAAAGGGATGAAGGATATAAATAAACTCAACGATAGCGTCAACCCATCTCTTACAACTTATAAAACATTTTCTTACATTTACATTTTCATTTTCTCGGCACCTATTTCCCTTTCTTTCTCTCTCTCTTTTTTGTCCTATTCCACCACGTTTTCTTGTTTTGCCCTTTGCCCTTGAACTTTTCTGAGTGCACGTTCCTCAATTTTTCATAAACATTCTTCTAGTTTACCCGTGTACAGTCGCTGCAAGCAATTTTAATCGTAAAGACCTATTTTTATTTAATTATATATAAGTCATCCTAAGGGTGTGTACAGTTTAAAATGGGCCTCTCAGTCTCATTTGTAAATTGTTATTTCAATATTGGTGCATTATTTTAGTCATAAATAGCATCCTTTCCCTTTATCAATAAGCAAAGCCTTGTAAAAATAAAAGCAAAATATTATTTTTGAATAAAACTATTGTCTACTCTCAAAAGCTATTTCATGCCGTTCCGAGTCAGGCAGGCTTTTTGTTTTGAAATGTCTGGGTTATTTTAGTGGTTTATATAGGTTTATATGTGTATATATTAATATATACACGTATAAGTATCCTTCTAATATCTAATATAAGCAAGTGATTTCAAAAAACTGTTATATATATATATACAAAACACTTATATATAATATATATATATAAAACACACACACACACACATATATATATATATATATATATATATATATATATATATATTGAAGCCCCACGGAATCATAGTAAAATCCCTTGAGGCAGGGCAACCTAAGAAAGAGTATTTGCATTTTAGCAGTCAAGGTGTAAGGAGATGCATGAAGCACTCCCTCTCGCGTTATATCAGAGTCAAGGTGTAAGGAAATGCAGGAGGCACTCCCTCTCGCATTATAGCAGTCAACTAATACATATGTGAATTTATCACTCCGGGAAGTACATCAATTTAGTTTTAACACAACGATGTAAAAAAATAGTGCTTCTTTATAGTTACTCAAATTAAGTTTCTCAATAAATCAACTTATTAATAAACGTAATTTTAATTTCATAATTATATTAGTTCATTTGCAACAACCGAACATAAAAAAATAGAGTCCAGCACCCACGAAGTATTAAGACGTCTGATGACCTCACGTCCCGTGTCCTTACAAACAGTTTAATTATACATCTTCAAATCCAAATTAAATCTATATATTTTATACCTGACTCTGACCCAAGTCGATGATTAAGTTCAAATCCCATCTGAGTGAACTTTAAAAAGGTTGTGGGGTTTGGGGGGATGGTTTCCAACAGGAAAGTGGATTTCCTTCCATACCTTTTTACGGGTGAATGCTGGTAGTTCATTTCCTCTTAATTAACGTTTTAATACCTACCTGAATCGTTAATAACTCCCTTTCCTCGCATGTAAACGTTAGAGCGTGCAAGTGAGCTCAACCGGAGTGATCATCTCGGAGCATATACGTCAGAACTTTGTTCAAGTCCCAGATAGGTGAGATTAGAGTGATTTTCCTAATTTTAATTTGGACTATGGTTTTATTGTAATATATTCAGGAAAATGGTGGTGTACTTTGTTAAAACTCACCTTCTTTAAATTATTTCAAACTGTAGATAGCCCGAATTCAGAGTAATCTCCCATTTTATGCTGTTAGAGTTGTAAAACAATGAAACTTCGTAATACATTTATTCATATTTTACCCCAATTTGACACAATGTAAATAAAGTATATTAATGATGAAGTAAATAACCAAGCTATTATATTTGTTAATTACGGTTATTGCTGCATCTAAATATCATATTCTTTAAATTGAGAAATTATACCTTGACACGGGAATTGACCTGAGGGGCCTTAGGCTTAGTACACCAATGCTCTACCACTGAGCTAACCAGGAATAGTCCCTTGCCCAGGGTAGAATGAACCTGGGCATGGGACCATTCCTGGACAGCTCAGTGGTTAAAGTATTGGCGTAATAAGGCAAAGGTCCCGGGTTCGATTCCCATGTACAGGTATAATTTATCAATTTAAAGATTAATACTATTAATGTTTTACTCTAAGGAAAAAGAATGTATAGTGGGAGGGACTGCAGATATTTATTTAATCTAATATTACCAACACTTCAGCAATTCCTCAAATAGGTGTAGCGAAAAATAAAATTAAAGACGGGATACTTCAAAGAATGTGTTTCAAACAAGTATTTACATAATTTAAAGAGAAAATGTTATGTGTTATATATTTTTATTTTTTATTTAAACATTTAATAGGTTGTACCTTTAGGTACTTTGGAATTATAATATGAGATAATATGATTATAATATGAGATTAATTATGTAATTTTATTTTAAATAGGTCTACTATATAAACAATAATTTAAAATTGATACTTATTAAGTTTGAGACAGCAAAGACACAGGTTGTTTAATTTTATAAAGTTTATTGAACAAATTAATAACTTTTATATGTCGATGCCGTTAGATAACAAATATTCGACACGTCATTAGTTTTTGTTTCTCTGACGTTCTCTCAGATATTTTACTTGAACTTAAAAATGATAACAAAAATAATTTCAAGTTGTCCTCAAAGAATTTTATAACAATGGAAAACAAAATTATTGCGTTACATGTCTACCAACAAAACAATGAATAAATTAATTGCTGAGCGACAATTAACCTCAACACTCCTCCTTAATTATCGCTCTACGAAGTTTTACAAATGAGCTTTTAGCAAGTGGTTTAGTCAGAATATCTGCAAGCTGACTTCTGGTTTGAACATGCTCAGGAAGTACAATCTTACCTATATTCTGTTGAATGAATTTTCTTGAAATTTCTATGTGCTTTTTACCCTTGGTTGTCTTGCCTTCATGTGAGTTATGCAGCATAGTAATTGCTGACTTATTATCAACGTACAAGGTAGTTGGTTCATCAGTCTTCAGGATTTTCAATTCCGTGCAGATTCTTCTTGTCCAGCTGACATCATCTATCGAAGAAACAGCAGCTCTGTACTCGGCTTCAGCAGTAGAATTTGCTACCACTGGTTGCTTCTTGGAGTACCAAATCACAGGTCCTCCTCTCATCAGCAGTACTCCACTCGTTGACTTTCCTGACTCTCTGTCTCCTTCGTGATCAGAGTCTGTGTAGGCCACTAGTCTTGATCCTCCATCGAATTTGATGCCATAGTTCACAGTACCCTTCAGATACATGAACACTCTTCTAATCATTTTCCAATGACTTTTCATTGGTCTGCTGCTGTACCGACTCAGATAATTGACGGCGTAGCTTATATCTGGCCTCGAGATTGTTGCCAGATAGAGCAGTGATCCGAGAGCCTCTCTGTAGGGGGTTCCCACTGGTACTGGTTTGTCGTTCTTCTGGTTTTCTTCGTCAGTCACCATCCCTTTTTCGATCGGTGTTGAAGCTGAGTTGCACTGGTCAAGATTAAATCTTTTCAGGATCTTTGTGGTGTACTTTGGCTGACTTATGAAGATTCCATCCTGTTCAATTTTCAATTCCATGCCAAGGTAGGATAGCTTGTCTTGGATCTTCTTCTCGTACATGATCTCAAATTGTTCGTTGATCTTCTTCAAGACTTCGAAAATAGCGTCTTCTCTCTTGCCTATAACTAGACCATCATCGACAAATAGTGAGATCATGATTGTCCTGCTCTCATTATAATATATACAAGGATCGTCATCTGTACTATTGAATCCAATCTTCTCCAAGTGTGAGGAAATCTTCTCATTCCATTTTCTAGGTGCTTGCTTCAGACCATACAGACTTTTCCGTAGTCTGCACACTTTTTCAGATCCGTCTTCAAAGCCTTTTGGTTGATGCATATATAGCTCCTCCTCCAGGTCACCATGAAGAAATGCCGTTTTAACATCGAAGGTCACTACTTTCATCTTCTCAGCTGCTGCATGACTCAACAGCAATCTAATTGATGTGTGACGAGCCACAGGACTAAAGGTATCAGTATAATCAATTCCTTTCTCTTGTTCAAATCCACGTGCCACCAGTCGAGCTTTGAATTTTCCATTCGTCTTCTCTCTCAAAACCCAGCGACAGGTGAGTGGTCTAGCATACGGTGGGCACTTCACAAGTTCCCAAGTCTTCATCCTGATCAGCGAGTCATATTCTTCTTTCATTGCATTGTACCAGTTTGTGTCTTTCAATGCCTCATCCACTGGTATGTCCTGAACTTCACCAATCATTGCATTTGCATCTCCTCTGATGTAACTCATTACATAATCAGAGAACCTTGCAGGTTTCTTCAGTGTCTTGCGATTTCTCAATACTCTCTTTTCTTGTTTAGACGATGTTGATTGTTCATCAATATCTTCGTTTGACTCTTCAATCTGTTCTTCTTGTGTTTCTTCTGCATTAATGGTCGTATCATCATGGTCTGATTCTTCTGATTCTTCTTTTCTATCATCTTCTTCATCTTGCTTTGTTGTTTCCTTCTTGAAGCTTAATTCAACTTCTGTCTGCTTTTGGCTTCTCATCTTGGCTTCATTAAAAGTAACATTATCCGTACTAATTACTCGACGACTGTTTGGTATATACACTCTGTATCCTGTTGAATCTGCATCGTATCCTACGAATATTCCTTTCTCTGACTTCTTGTCTAGTTTGTTTCTTTTTGACTTCAGTACAAAACATTCACTTCCGAAGATCCTCATCTTGCTCACATCCATCTTACGACCAAACCAAAGCTCTGCAGGACTCTTGCCAGGTACTGAACTCGTTCCAGTCTGGTTGATCGTAAAGACTGCGTAATTTACAGCTTCTGCCCAAAGCGTCTTACTCAAATCATTTGCGTGAATAACTGAACGTGCAGCTTCCACTACGGTTCTCATCTCCCTCTCGATTCTACCATTCTGTTCTGGCGTATATGGATTAGTAAAGGTGTGAAAAACTCCAAGTTCCTCAAGCAGTTTCCTTGTTTCATTGTTCTTGATTTCCAATCCGTTGTCTGATCTCAAAGCTTTGACTTTCCTGTCAAACTGATTTTCCACCAGCTTCATAAAGATATCCAGTTTTGTGGCTGTTTCATTCATTGACTTCAAGAAATAGACCGTTCTAAAATGTGAAAAGTCATCCTTGAATAACAGAAAATATTTGGCTCCTCCAATCGACGTAACTTCCATTTCACCAAGATCCACATGGATTAAGTCCAGAGGTTCTTTGGATACTTTCGTGTTGATTGGATGTGAGACTCTGTGCTGTTTGCCATAGATGCAGCCTTCACATGTATAATCTTGCCAGTCATCCACATACTTGATGTTGTTCTTGCTCAAAACGTTTCGAACGTACTTCACGTTCTGGTGAGCTAGTCGTTCGTGCCAGATCCTGATAGAGTCTGCAATCATACAGATTGCTTGTCCTTCCTTCCGTAACATCATCTTGTACAAATTTCCTTCTCTTTCTGCAATAACTTTCGTGTGTTGACCATCTGAAGTAGCAATTCTAGAAGTCCTTTTGTCTGCCATTTGAATGTACCCCTTGTCCAAGATCTGTCCTACTGAGAAAAGATTGTAGTCCAGCTTTGGAACATAAAGTACATCTTTCAGACTCACTGGGTTCCAGTTGTTTCCATCATATGCCTCAACATCAATATCTCCGATGGCAACACCCTCCAATTCAGTTGCATCTCCAATAACAATGGTAACAGGTTCTTCAAGATGTGTCAGGTGTGAAAACCACTCTCTATGTGAAGTCATATGCTGCGATGCACCACAGTCCTGAATCCAGACGTTACGTTTATATTGTTTCTGCTTGGCGTGTTCCATCTCTGCACTTGACAAACCAATTGTCAACAAGGCTGGTCTGTTGCTGCTTGATGTTGCTTTCTTCTGATCGCTCTGTGGACAATCTTTTGCGAAATGTCCTTTTGTTCCGCATGTATTGCACGAATACAGTTTCTTGCAATGCTCAATATATTTCGCACATGGCTTACCTCTGCAATATTTAATAACGTGTCCTTGTTTTCCACATTTATAGCAAGTCACTTTGGACTTCTCTTGCTTGTTTGCCAGTTGCTGATTTGACTTCTTATGATGTTTCGATACTAGAGCACTATGTGAGGTTAGATCCGGTGCATTTTCACCAGAACTGATTCTCTCATCCTCGATCCTCAATCGTTCAATCAATCTCTCGACAGTTCGATCTGCTCCTGTGACGGTATCCCAGGCTGTCCTAAAATGTGCCAGCTTCTGAGGTAGTACGCTGATAATCCTGGTGATAATCCAGTTAGATCTCATCGGGTCATTCTCACTTGCTAGTTCATCGGCAATTTGCACAACCTCCATACAATTTTCCACGGCTGACTTGTTTTCATCATAAGTGAAGCTGAAAAATTTTCTCTGCAGACCTTCTACAGTTACATCTGTCACAGTACCATACAAACTTGTCAATTTCTCTAACATTTGTCTTGACGTTGTACAATTTGCAATTTTGATCGCAATATTACTACTAACATTTAAGCCTATTAAAGTCTGAGCCTCAAGGTCCTTGTTGACCCACTCTATATCTTGCTCATCATTAGCGCCACCTGCTGGCTTTACAGTGAGACCACTTACAATATTATATAAACCTTTTGACTTTAATGTTAGAATTAATTTAAATTTCCAAGATACGAAATTGACTTTTCCTTGAGCATCTTCACTTAAAGTTTCTAAGTGAGATCTTACAGTGTCCATACTGACTGATTTTAATATAAATTTATCAATGTAATTAATTTAACTTGACTAGACGTGAATTAAGTCTTTCAAAATTTTTCAATACAGTTTGACTTGACGTTATAATATTGTTCTAATTATAATAAGTAAAATATGAAACATAATTTGACGTGTCGCTCGAAAAATCTCACGACTTGTTGCTTGCTGTCGACGTGTGATGGCTTGCTGCTTATGGCTTACTACTTACGGCTTACTGCTCACGTCTTGCGGCTTCGACTTGTTGCTTTTCGGCTTGCAAATTTGCTTTTCCTTGTCTTTGCTTTTGTCTACGTTGTCCTCCAGCACTGTCCTGGGCCCATAACCTATTAAGTTTGAGACAGCAAAGACACAGGTTGTTTAATTTTATAAAGTTTATTGAACAAATTAATAACTTTTATATGTCGATGCCGTTAGATAACAAATATTCGACACGTCATTAGTTTTTGTTTCTCTGACGTTCTCTCAGATATTTTACTTGAACTTAAAAATGATAACAAAAATAATTTCAAGTTGTCCTCAAAGAATTTTATAACAATGGAAAACAAAATTATTGCGTTACATGTCTACCAACAAAACAATGAATAAATTAATTGCTGAGCGACAATTAACCTCAACAATACTAAATTAAATTAAAATTATTTTTATTATTACCTACTGTTCCTTCTTTACTAAATTATTAATGCTATTTAATCATCTCTTTTATGTTTTCCTTCTTTCTTTATTTATTTATAGCTGTTAAATTTATTTTACTATAAACACTTTACACAAAGTTAATGTAACTCTTTATTTTGTAGGACATATGTTACTCTGTATTTTTTTTTTTCACTGTTAGTCCGTTTGAGGTCTCGACTGTTGACTAGCACTTTAATACAGGAAAATTAAAATAAAATGAAATTTATTATACTGTTATTGTTATAATAATTACGTTCAAAACTATTTTACTATCCACTTAATATAAGAGCTGGAGATGAGTAGGGTATCTAAGAAGACATTGATCCGCATTCGCGTAGAGAAAGAAAGGGGAAATTTCAGTGAAAATCCTCCAAACCTCCAGTGTACTCAGCAGGGGCTCTATACCAGACCTACCACTCAAACGTTGAATAAGGCAAAAGAGAGTCTATTTCCTTAGACAGTTTGGCCACCTCTACTCATTATAACGTTAAAGAAGACATTGATGAGGCAGTAGTTATTTTAAACCCATTAATTTTTTTAAACCGTAGGCTTGAATACATTTTTACTATACTATTTAACTTGTTTTTTTCTAAACTCACCAATTGTGTCATCCTACGACTAGCTTAACTTTGGACAAGACACCTAATACAATAAAACCCATTTCTAACGCGTCCACATATTTACAATCTGTATAACAAGACGAACCCGTATACAAATGGTAACAATCTTTTTTATTTTGAGCTTAAATCGAACCAGGATATCCCAAACTTTTGTCGACTGCACCCCCACCCCATCTATACCCCCCATACCCCCTCCCCCCAACCCTCAAGATACAGTCCAATTTTTAATAGGACAGTTTTCATCTGACAGTTAAAAAAGTTACTAAGCTAAATAGCAGCTCTGAGGGAATTTCAGGTCTTATGGAGAAAAGCTTTAACTTCGATTTCTCTCGGTTAACCGTAGTCAGCTTTCAGTTATTCGGAAGGTGGTTTTCTAGGGTAAAAAGGAGCTACTGGCAACATCGACGAACCAGCATTGCAAGATTGGTCTTATATTTAAGGGAGGATTGACCACGTGAGAACAAAATAATAACAACACCGTTTTCTAGGGTAGCCATCCATTTCCCTCAGAGATGATATTCAGTGTAGATGATCTTTCACGTTTTTATACGTCTAGTCATGTTATCTGCAGTTGTCACTTTTGATATATATTATTAATACCTATAAAATAACACTAATAAACCATTAAAATGTTATATATATAGGCCACAAATTATGTTTGTATTTTAAAAGGCTCTTCCTCTGAAAATTGTAATATACCTAAATACTGGGATGAAATACAGGAATATTGAATGAATTATTGTAGGAGTCTTGCCTGAAGGAAATTTAAGAAAATACTAACTTTTCTCACAGTTTATAATTAACATTTTAATATATTTTTATTGTTATTGTATAGGTCTTTATTTTTTCTATCAAAAGGGATAGATAAAGATAACATTATTTGATGTATGCATGTATTAAAGTAGATTTAGTAGCTTTGGTGAACGTCAGAAACGGTCCCTCCTTCCATAATCCTACTATAGGTATTATACAGTCCAATTTTCAAAGGAGGGCTTTCGTAGTAAATACAAAAATATTCTTTTTTGGTCAAAACTAGGAAAAATATAACTACATTTCAGTATTTTGTTAATTTTATTTCATAGGTTTTTGGCAGTGCTTATTAAAAGAGACAGCTGAAGAGCCCATTACATAACATATGAATGCGTGAAATTATATCGAGTGACTTTTGTAGCGATAAGATAAGGCCCTATCTAAGAAAATGTGACTGTAAGTTAATATGTTTCAAAACCTGAACTTCTATTGAGGGCCTTCTAAAATAATGTTCGTCAAAGGTGAACGAATCAGCGTTTCTGAGTCAATGTTCGCAAGAACACAGTATATTTGAAACCATTCCAAAACAAACGAAAAATATCTTTCGCTATAAAATGATTTTAGTTTTATGCTTTGAGATGTTTTATTATTTCAATGAAGTAGGAACAATCTGACGTTATCTTTCTAATTAATTTCTGTTTTAACCGCTATTCAAAGATAGAAGCTTCGACGATAAATGAATAGTTATTACATGAAAAGTACATTTGAAACTTATGAAGAAAGACTTTAATGAAAGTACTGACGTATTTTTTTAATAGCAGTTCTGTTTTAATTAATCACGTTCTAATTGAATTTGTGTCATAGTGATGAAGTCTTAGAGTGCAAGAGAATAATATAAGATTTTATTAGATCTACAACTAAAAAAATGGAAGTGAAATAATTAAATCTATACCTGCACCTGAGAACTTACGGGAAAGAAGGTTTAGTTTGGTTTGTTAGTGACGATAAAGTCGGGGTTTAAATCCCTCACACGCATACGTCATGAGTTTTGGTTTCCCCTCTCTCCCTCCATGTTAATTCGGGAACACTCTCTCTACTCTATATTCAACTCTCCTCATCTTTGCCCTTTTAGTATGTTTATTTTTATTTTATCAAAGAAAAAGTATTGAACTCATGAAAATATTCACTCTCAAGATTATGATGAATAATGACTTTTAAGTGCCCTTAAAAACAAACGTGGGTTTTAAAATTATGTCAATCTGTCTGTACCAGGGTCTACAACCAATACGGTTTGACGAATTTTGTTTATACTTGATATTTATATGTTATGTAGCTATTCCTAGAGAAAAAAATATAAATTTTAATTATGTCTCTAAAATTAAGGCTAGATGACCTATCTATTTATGATATAATACACTGTACATTTATTTGGCCGATAAATATTCATTTAACGATAGCTCGCTTCTTTTTAACACTGCGTAATACTACCCGTTTGGTTTAAATGCTTATGTACTAATTACGCTAATGGTTTTAGGGATTAGGGAGGTTATATTTATATGTAGTGTACCCATACTTGCATAGAGGGAGAGTGGAAAACCATTTTGGAAAAACCTCCCTCGGTACACCCGACTGAGATTCGAACCTTGATCTCCCCGTCATCGGCAGTCTACTCTACTGCGTGAGTAGCGCGTTATATCATGCGGCCACCGAAGTGCGTTAGTTCACTGTTGATCAATTGCTATTGAAAATTTGTTCAAAATTATGATTGGATGCCTGAGTAAGTTTGTACGATCTGTCACACCAATTATTTGATATTTAGAATTTGTTTCACACCTTACTATCCGTAATTATAGCAGCACTTTATTACACTGATTGTTTAGATATGAGAAGGTAAAAACTTAGAGGAACTATACCCACATTTTTGTGGAGGAAAAGTTGGGAAACCATTTAAGAGAAAAGGGGTTTTTGGGATACAAAACCCTAACTTCTCATCACCAGTAAATTATACTAAAAGATCTTAACGTTTATTCCACACTACCATCAATACTGGTTCTAAGTTTAGTTATATTGGTCATAATTTGTAATAAATTATATCTTTTTCTCCCAAAATAATTATACATTCATCTTTATAGGATTACTTTTTACTTTTATAAGCCACTATAAGGATTTAGGTTGAGTATAATCTTAACTTTTTTTTATCACCCCGTCTCTCTACCAATTCGGGCTGTATATATTGTATGTACTAATTATCATATTGTGTTACCTAATGATGATAAAAGTGGAATTTAGAGAGAGAGTGTGCTTAAATTCGTATGGAGAGAGATAGATTAATACCATTTAGGAAAATATAACTTCAATACACCCGACCGGGATTCGAGCCTTGGTCTCCTCGTCATCGTTAGTCCAGTCTATGGTGAGTATGACGCCTTAGATCATTTGACCACCGAATTGGGTAGCGCTAAATTAATATACTAGCTTGTGTACTAGTGGGTGTTCAAGATAGCTTTTAATTATTTTAAAAATTTAACTTTGTTGTTACGCTGCCACTAATTGGACTCTGTTGACTGACAAACTTTTGTTTTAAAACAAACAATGTTGGTGACCTTCCTTTATATTTTCATTGTTATTAAAATTACTTTAGTGAATTTATTGAACTGTATTGAGGTTTTACCAATAACTTACTAAAACTTCAATAAATATTATAGTAAGTTTTATATAGCAATGAAAAATACTTATTGCCCACAAAAATATTTATTTTATAACCAAATTTTGTTGGTCTGGACCAGGGGTCAGCCACTTTTTTATTTTTTTATTTATTAATTGTTACATTTTCTTATTTTTGGTTATGAGGCTGGCAGTTTTCTATTGAAAAATTACAATTTTATCGATAGCTGATCACTATTAAAATTATAGAGGAGGTGTGTATATAAAAAGTATAACTTAATCAACATGCTTCTATTCTTGAAAAAACTGTTTCCAAAAATAAAATGGCAACACAATAAAAATTCTTGAAGATAACCGTTTGTTCCCATGGCTCTACATTTCCACACCAAATGAAAGGGGCCAATCGCCTTAAGAAGAATTAGTTTTCTTACGTGATCGGCTGAAAATTACCACGAGACAGACCGTTCAATCACTTTCGGCCAATTGCCGACCCCTCGACCCCTAGACTAGATAGAACTAATGATTTCCTAACAAGAATAAATAACATTAAAAATTTATTCAAGACTCTCTGGAACACATTAGATTACCAAAAGACCAAATATGTTTTCAGAAGTGTAAATAAGTAATCAAAATTTAGCCAGATTAGTGTATGTTTAATATTCCTTAGGGAGTGAGCCAAGCTTCGAAAGCTTGATCAAGAATTCCAAGCCACCACTTCAGACCTTTTTACCAGCATTCCATGAGCACCGCGCGTTATTTTTTACTTTCTTAACTGCACGCCAAACGAACCGACACAGAGAAAGGGAAAAAAAGGTTTTGCCTCCAAGGTAGGAGGGGGGGGGGAGGGGCTGAAAGACACACACACGCACATTTCTGTTTCATATTTACATTTTTTTTTCCCTTAAGGTGGAGTTGTCTGTGCAGTAGAACTAGAAATTCTTGCATATTTTTATTTTTTAAGTTTTGTGAATAGTCTAGTTATTTTTTTACTACGATTTAATGGCAGTGATTTTATGTAATTTAAATTTTGATAGGCTTATCCAAATACCCAGTCAAATGGTTTAATGCTTCTATCTTGCAATATACCGGACTACCAATGACAGATAAACTGGGGTTCGAATTCCAGTCATGTGATTTTCCACTCTCCATAAACACAAATGGGTTCATTCAATCTAACCCGGCACAAATTTATTTGATTGCCAAACCCTTCCTTCACCTCTGACAAGATGTGTATTAATTACAACTTGTGAATGTGAGGAATGCCAGGCCTCCACCGTGGTTCGGATCCTACGTTAAGCTGTAGGTCCTTCATTTCGTCTCACAATCACCCTACCATTACACATTAGCGTAAGTGCGTACAACTCGAACGAGTAGTAAGACGCGGTGATAGCAATAATAATAACATTTACTCTAAATTCTACCTTAATCATTCCTTCTTCCTTAGCGTAACAAAAAGTGTAACCGAAATGAGTAGTAAGACGCAGTTTAAAAAACACGTATTTCTCGCCGATGTTTACACTTTTATCTATGTCCCCTCAAAAAAGTGTAAAACGAAAGTTTCAAAAGTAATAAAAAGAAAAAATCTCTGGTATATTAAATATTGTTTTAAAGTCTACCTAATTTAATCTGTGGTAGTAAATTAGAGTTTTCTTTGTTTTTAACACTGGGTTATAAATTAATATTATTCTAAATTAAAAAAAATAGTTTATTGAATGTAATATACAAGAAATTGATGTGTTTATTAAGATAATCAAATAATTTAAGAATACATTATTTATTTTAATATGGTATAGTATTATCAAACTATTAAGTGATAGATAATATGCACTTTATAAATCAAATAGTTAGACAAGCACATTGCACACAAACTAGATCAATTATAGAAAGACACAACGCCCAGTTCTCATGTCGTTAAATCTTCACGCTCATATTTCATGCTTCAAACCTAGGTTTTCCAAATGAAACAAGCTTACAGTCATGCGGACAATTAAGCCCTGGACTTATTAGCTCAGTAAAACCCGACTGAATTAAGGTGCATTAACCATTTATAATTTAATATATATTATATACATATATGCCTATACAGGTAGTGCTAAAACATCTACATTACATTTTATAGGAAAAAATTAATCTTTTTGGGGCCACAAATATGAGTACACGGACAAGATAGGATTAACCTTTAAAGGGGAAGATAAGGGTTAGCTTATGGGTCATGTATAATAAGTTTTTTTCTTTTTCAAAGCGGCTTTCCATCCTTATTCTTCGCAAATGCTGGTTCACTTCTTCTCAAATTCTGTTCTCCCATTCCTTACACCAACAGTGTAAATATGCGGGTAGCGAGAAGAGGTAAGTAAGACGCGGAAAATAGAAATTTCTTAGGGTCTTCTTACCCCATTTTTACCCGAATTATAGAAACAAGTTAAATTTTGTTAGATACCTTTTGTGTGAACCACGTCTCTATACAAAAATACTTTTTCACCTTGCCAAAATAAAGCTCAGCTCTGCATCAGCCCTAAGACCCGAGAAATGGAATCAAAATGGTTAATAGGACAATTATTTGAACTTGAATTTGAACGAAAATATATCGTGCACTAAAGTATCAATTAGAGTTATTCAGCAAAATATTGCATAAAACGTTAGGTTGTGCTAGGTTAGGGTTGTGTCACGAAGAGAATCGAACTTCCTGATGTGTAGCATATTGAATAATGAACTGAAACTGAACTGAATTTATATTGGTGTAGAGCCGTGCCATTTCCTGTCAGTGTTTGTGGTGTAGACACGGCACACACGTGTGGTTGTTGACACGGTTTGGTGAAACAATAGGCGTTGTAGAAATGGGTTACTCCCCACCTATTCTCGAAAAAAAGAAAAACAAAAACAGTTGCCGGCGAAGAATTTAATACCAGTCAACATGAAGCCACTTCTCTTAAAAGTCGACACTCCTCTAACGTCGAGGTTGAGTCAAAGAGGAAGGGCAAAAGTTCACAGCGAGCGTCTTCTTCTCCCCTCCTACCCACACTCTTTTAACTCCCCTCGACCCGCGGAGTATCCTATCCTTGAAGTTGCTAAAGTTCCTTTGAAGAATTCATGTACGAAGAGTGAACAGTACGGTACGACATTTTCTTTTATGTATGAACAATTTGCCCAAAAACAAATAGAAAAAAAACCATGACCGTACCAGTTCGCTCATTCGCCAAAAAAAAAAAAGACGGACTATTTGAGTTAAGAGCCGGTCTTACCCCCACGGATGATGACGTAACTTGGGTAGGTAATACAGTTCTAACTGTATGTTGCATCGGAACGTGGTAGCCTAAGGTATTTATTATACAGCAGTGGGAATGAGACTAGTAAAGACAAGTTAACATGTTTTTAAAAATGCAATACAATTTAAAAATAATTTAAAAAAAACTATTTCACTGGTTCCGATTTCAGTGCTGTCGAGTGAAGAATGCAGATAAAAGCTACTTCAATGTTATGTATATGTCTAAAGACAACTTGCATCTAATTTTAAAGTTAATCGTTTGACCGAGTCGATTAACCGAGAAAATAGATTTAAGGATTTTGGTTTAGCCAGAAAACTAATTGAATTGAGGTTTTCTGCTTTCTTCATTTGACAACAGAATAAATTAAATTCGTTTATTAGGAGTGTTTTTTTTTTAAGTCTTAAAATGATTATTTTTTGATATAACTTAGTTTTTTTTAATATAGTAAAATGATTTCACTGGTCTCAGTTACGATGTTTTCTAATGAAAACCCCAGGTTAGCACACTTCGAGTTGTATTACCAAGTTAACCGTGGGGTGAGACGGGCTCTGAAGTGAACTAGGTTCGAGTCCGATGGCTGTTTATTTTGCCTGTTCTATCCAAACTCTCGGCTTCCGTGCTTCAATCAAACTTTATACAAACTTTACCGGTAAGTCTAGGGAAAGGGCTGACTCTGACGTGGTAGATCCATGTTTGACTCCGATCAGCTGCACAGGGAATCATTTCTTAACCTTTTTCCAAAAGAGTGTCAAGAAAGCTTTTTTGTTTGTCGCTGCATTTCACTATCAGTTCGGGCTATAAACAAATGAACTAATTACGCTAATGTGTTAAGGATTAGTAAGGTTTAATTTAGAGGAAGAGTACCAGCATTTGCGTGGAGAGATAGAGGAAAGCCATTTAGGAAGAAATCATCATCTGTACAGGAATTTCTTAAAGCACTACGCCTATGTATCAATTATTATAATGTGTTAGGAAATAGGAACGTTGAGTTTAGAAGAAGTGTACCCGCATTAGCATGAAATGAGAGTGGAAAACTATTTAGGATAAAACATCCTAAGTATAATTGACCTGGATTCAAACCCCAACTTGCCCGTCATCGGCAGTCTAGTCTACTGTGAGAATGACAGCTTGGATCATTCGACCACCGAAGCGAATAATGAAGGCAATTAAAATCCACTCTAAACATGATATTCTATAAATTGCATTAGTTTTAATATCTAATTGCCAGTAATGGTATTCGAACATAAATAATAAAAGTAAATAAGTCATGTTTGTACTTAATTTCCCAAAATGTATTTGTTTAATTTAAACTATCAGATATTACTGAGCTGTTACTAAAAGGACGGACGAGAAGTCAGTGAAATAATATTGGTATCCAAACTTCACAAATGTTTATAATTAGTTTATTGCTAAATATATTAATTTATAATGAAAATAGGATCCAAAAAATGTGTATCTCATTAAACGTTAAATAACAATCCTTGTGAAAAAGTTGGTTGGATTTTTTTTTAAATGAAAAATTAATCTACCTACTGTTGAACTATTTTTAATAATAAAATTGAATCAAATAATTTGTATTTGTTTTAATTACTAAACAGCGCTCTTTCTGTCACTACAAGCTGTAAAAAAAAAAGTTTGAATACTATGTTTGAAACCAGACAATGCTTCTGAAATGAACTGCTGTGATGAGCCAACCTTCCAAAACAACGATAATGAAAAAAAAGTTATGACATTATTTTTATTCAATTATTAATTTACAGATTATATTTCTAAAAACTGTAAATCCCTATGGGTGAGATTTTTCACCCCTCTTCATCCCCTCGATCTTCCTACCTTCCCGTTTCGTGGGTTGTGGTAATGCTCATAGTTTCAACTTTGCGGCGTGGAAGGGGGTAAGGTTGGTGAAACTGCGGCGACTTCCGTTCGCTCCACCACACATCCTCATCACCCTCCTAAACCATGCCTTGCCAACTTTTCGTTTCACCCCCTCCTTCTCAACCTTCCTCCTCCTCCTCCTCCTATACGGACCATTGACCTCTCAACTCGACAGCACTACCACCAAGAAACTACATGGTGGATAAAAAAAACACATGACTAAGAACAGATTTTTTAAATATAGCGATACCTTTAAAAAAACACTAGAAGGCCACTACTAAAATACCCGCACTGGTTGGCACGCGAACTAAACGTCAAGTTCATATTTTCTATGGAAGAAAGCAACGCAGTACAATTAATTATCTATGAAGCGTGTAACCGGAAAGGGTAGTAAGACACGGTGCTATAAAAAGTATATATGAAGGGTGAAGCTTGAGGGATGCATGATTATAGCTACGAAAAATAGCCTATCTAAATCATATACGAATACAATAAAGTCATTATCATCCGGCTTTCAATTATCTGCCCTTCCGTATTATCCGGGTCGGTTCTCGGTGTTAACAAATGCGTTTTAAATTAACAAACCGATACATATCCACTAGTAGTTAATAAAATAATAAAATAAATGGTACGAAACTCCGCACAGACCTTCTCGCTCCATTGTTTAAAGATGGATATATTTTATCAAAACTCGTAGTATTTGTGAAATGAAATCATATACACTAGCAAACCCCGAGCAAAAATTGCGCTATACTTTCGTAAAACAATTTTTGACTTCCGATTTTTAAATTTTATAAATTTATTGTTTAAGAATTAATGTTCTCATGTGTATGCTTGGACCAATAAAAATTATCGAAATTAGGTCCATAGGGGTAAATATTTCGTATTAAAATTTCGACTTACAGTTAAAATGTTCGACATTTTATTAGGGGATGCACATCTTATGGTTATCGCATTGCTATTAAATTTCTCATTTATAAATTTTGAACAATAAAATGGGTAACTATTTACTATTTATTCTTACTTATTTACTTATTCAATGGCATTAAAGAATTATTACTTTAAAACTTGGTGGTATCTATGTATAACTAAAGCTCACAAAATTATATTAATATATTTGCCAATTTTTTCTGTAACTAATGGTTTTATAAATATATAGTCAAATAAAAGTTTTTTTTTATTTTTAATAGTAGGCCTACTACAATTTTCAACGATAAGTCATTTAGTATCTCAAATAGTTGTGGAGGTACGTAAATTCCCTCTTCTCTAAAGTAACCCAAAAGTAATTTTTATTGGAAAATAAAAATATTCATTTTATTTACAATAATTAACGCTTTGATACGAATTTTAATCAAAATCATTAGAGCCAATTTTGATAAAATCTTTTTTTTTTCTCTTTTCGCCCTTTATTTAACTACGCTTAATTTTAAACATAGCAAAAAAACACTTTTTAGAGTTTGGGGGGGGGGGTCATAAAACGTCGACATCCATCGACATCTCCAGTCAGATTTTTTTTACGGTCACAATAATTTACCTTTAGTTAGAAAATTAAAATATATATATATATATAGGTATATCTTGAAAATTATTGGTTTTATAAAAATATGTTTTAAATAAAAGATTTTTATTATAACTAGACCTACATATTTCAATGATAAGTTATTTCATATCTCAAATAGTTACGGAGATACGATAAAAAATATTAAAATTCACACATCAGACGGAACCCTTAAATTAATTTTGACGAAAAATTAAGAGTATAACGTCCCCATTTTATTGGGGTGCCCGGTAGCCAACCCTAACTACAACATTACCGCAGCACCGTAGGAACTTACATGGTTGGGATGGACCCCAAGTGGTAGTGGTTGGAATGGGTGGTTCGTGGGGAGTGAGACTCGATTGTTAATCCAATAATTTATATTTATTAATTGATTCAGATGACTAAACTACAACATAGGTAAACGGGTAGATCTCCCGTGACGAGGGAACATGCACGATAACGGGACTCACAAAACTTCCCAGAGACCCGCAATCGACCCTCCGGTGGGGGGAACGCCCAGATCACATTTTTTTCCCTTCCGTATCTTAGTCAGTGGTTTCTAGATGACGACTCACTTGCACCAAACATGGCTTCTCTTCAACTGGGGTGAAGCTCCGCCCCTACTTTTTAATCAACCAATCACTAAACAAGGTGTTATTACTCTTACTTAAATTTGCTGATCAATAATAATAATAATAATAATAATAATATTTAGCACCGCGTCTTACTACCCGTTTGGGTTAAACGCTTGAGTACTAATTACGCTAATGGAATAGGAATTGGGAGGGTTGAATTTAGAGGAAGTGAACCCGCATCTGCGTGGAGGGAGAGTGGAAAACTATTTAGGAAACCCCCCCCCCCCCCAGTTCACCCGACCGAGATTCGAACCTCGATCTCCCCGTCCTCGGTGGTCGAGCTCAACACGACTAGCGCGTTAGCCAACTACGCCACCGAGGTGGGTTTGCTGATCAAGATGTGTCCAACAAGCCAGAAGGTCCATCGGTCGCACTGTGCTCGCTCGTCAACAGGATGCAAGCTATATATGATATATACTATTCTCAGCAGGATGGCAACCCAACACTCTTGACTTCCAAATAAATGTACAAGCGTAGGTTGACCTCTTGCCAGAATAAACCTTAAGATAATTATGCTCCTACAAGAGTAGCCATTTTATTTGTAATAGTGATCTATGCCCATAAATGAAATTTAATTAAAATAGTTAGAGCCGATTTTGATAAAATCGATTTTTCTCTTTTCGCCCCTAAGGAAACTACCCTTAATAATTTTAGGGTTAGATACCCAATTCCAAAAACCTCTTGGGGAAACCCTATGAAAACCTTAGTTACCAAGTTTTAGCCCGATCTATAAAATAGTTTAGGTTCTACTCCAAGATACAGACATACGGAAATGCAAAAACAACTTTTTCTGATTTGGGGGGTCATGAAACGTCGAAATTCTCTTAAATTCTTTACAACTGTTACATTGGAGAGAGCAAAGCATCATTACCATGCATGCGGTTGGCGTGTAATACACTTTTGCAGTCGCATACTCTTGGTCGGTGTAGATAGCAGCACTGTTTTGATTTGGCTGGAAACAGAAGCTGTGTCAAGGGAGGTGTGCACGAGATGTAATTACATGAGGCAAACCCATACTGAAAACTATTTACACTCGGATTTCGTAATATCCGGCTTTATTTTTTTAATATCCAGCCCGGAATACCACCACTTCAAGCCGGACTCTAATGTAGTTTAAAAAATCACACCTCAACACGGAAATCGAATACGTGACCCTTGGCTTAGCTTGACAATACTTTACCACTGATCTTTCCAGTGCTCAGGATCATTCCTCACCCATATTTTAAGACAGAGTCTGTGATGGATGTGTGAATATCACCGGCTACTAAAAGCTATCATTGACGTCACAGCCACTGGCGACTCGGCTCTGGCTTTATCCTGGCAATAGTACAAATACATTGTACCATACATTTCAAGCGAATCAAGATGGAAGAAAGCATCTCTATACAATTACTCAATTAGTAGTAATTAACTATTAATTCTTGTGTATAACAAACTGATACGTAATGGTTATCCACAGGATCAGTCCTGATAGATGAATCAGGTTTAATAAAGTGAAAAATGACAACCTAGATACGAGAATCGAGCCCGGGATCTTTGACCTTGCGTGCCAATGTCTAGGTACGGGACAAACCAGGGCCTGGATTCACTAACGGGAGCAAATCTGCTCCGGCGCAAGTATAGAAATGGCGCAACTTTGCGCCCAAGATGCTCCCCAAGATGCGCCTTATTTATTTGCTCCATTTCCGTATTCACTAAACAAGGCGCAAACTGGTGGCAAGATTATGGTGACGTCACCATAAACGTCATCAATTGTGCTGTTTCGACCAATCCTTGTGAAGAATTTCCTTTCAAAGTCAAGGCTACTTTATTTTAAATCTCTAATGAAAATGACAGCAAATACAAGGATTTCTAAATATTTTGCTTGTAGACTAGCAATAAAATTAGAAACGGCCTCTTTGTGGGTGCTTTACAAAACCAATATTAGTATATTATTTAGTATTTATTAATATTATTAGTTTAAAGCTTAAGTTCCATTAAGAAAACACTTATAGAAACTTTAAAATTTATTTTAAAGCTATACTAACCACCATATTTACTGACGCGATGTCTTTGGATTTGGAGGAATACAAACCTCTTTGGATCTAGACAAAGATTACACAGTTCGTGGTTTCGTTTGACGTTTTGTTTTGTAATAATGCAATAAATGCCATTACGTTGTTTGAATGTAAGATTTCAACAATAAAAGGTAAGTAATTGCTTTGTTACCACTATCTAAATTGAAACAAATTTTGTGCTTGACAAACGTCTGTTATTTTAATTTCTTTATTATTAATTGGAGTACAGTTAACTAATTATTGTATTTTAAGCCATAACGATAATATGCCACCATTTAAATTTAATGAAGTGACAATCATGATTTAATAGTTGCGCCTACTCTTGAGTGGTGGCAAATAAAAGGCGCAACTTTGCTCTCAAATTGCGCCTGCTTCTTTTAGTGAATAAGGATTTGAGCACATCTTTCAAACTTGCGCCGGCGCAACTATTTGCTCCTGTTAGTGAATCCAGGCCCAGGATGGCTCAATGGTAGAGCAATGATGCACAAAGCCAAAGGTCCCGGGTTTGATTCCCGTGTCCAGGTTCTCATTTGCTTACGTAATTAACTAGTTTTAACTGTACACGTACATTTGTTGATAGGAAAGGTGCTGGGATAGGGAGGGACACTTAACCCCCAATGATTCGCGCTTACCCTAGCATATCTCGGCGTTGGTCGTACGGCTGTCTGTTAAGCGTTATCCGAGGCCCGACCAACCAGTCCCTAAGCACTGGCTCCCGCGTCGTCGCGCCTAGAACACCTAGCTCACTCGGCAGGTGTCAGTGGACTCACCCCGCTTCCTCGCGTCTTCTTGGCCTCTCGATCACCTGAACCAATCAGGGAGCTTGATCCCTCACTCAAGATGGGTTGAGATACAGTCGAGCCAGCGAGTATCAGTGGACTTGAGTGCTCGGCGTCTTCCCGAGTGTTTTTTTTAGCACAGCATCTTACTACCCGTTTGGGTTGTACGCCTAGGTACAAATTAGGCTAACTGCTTAAGGATTAGGAAGGTTTGATTGAGATGAAATGCACCCGCATTTTCGTGAAAGGAGAGTGGAAAGCCATTTAGGGAAAAACCACCCTAAGTGTACCCGACCTGGATCGAACACCGATCTCCCCGTCTTCAGAAGTCAGGTCTAGCACGAGAGTAGCGCCTTAAACCACGCGGCCACCGAAGCGAGTCTCTCTCCTAGCTCTCCGACGTATTATACGGGGTTGCAATATTATGATATTCACGCCTCAGTTACTTGCTGCACTTCTCGTATTATATTACTAAACTAGCGGACCCGACAGACGTTGTCCTGCCCGAAACGTTGGCTTTTCGTTTGGGTGGCATAATTGATTTCGATAGTAAAACAAATACTATGTGATCATCACAATTACTAATTCACAATGAACTCCAATTATTGCTAATTGTTAGGCAGGTTTTAACGGTCAATTATTAATATTATATTCATTATTATAAATATTGGGGGTGGTGGTGAAATTTTGAGGTTACATGTTCTGATTTGCAAAAAATCTAAATAAAAAAAAAAATTTCATCAAATTCGGTTCAGCCGTTTAGGAGTAGTTCAGTGACATACACACGTACAGAAGAATTATATATATTAAGATTAGCGACCGGCTCCGTTGTGTAGTGGTCAGTGCATCTGACTACGAACCTAGGGGTCCCGGGTTTGACTCCCGGCTGGTACCTTGGGTATTTTTCTCTCTAAGTGAAGCGCCTCCGGGTTAAATATGTCATACGATAAAAAAAAACTAGTTTATATGTCATGAATTGGGAGTACTATTCTACACTACTAAGTTGAAGTTTTGTGGAAATCAATTTAGCTGGTGCCTATTTACCGTTGTTCAGGGAATGCCCGAACGTAGTGTGCTAAACAAATTTTTTTTTCGGTGGAAGTCCTTTCCATGTCCCGTTGAGATTAGGTGATGTTGATAGTGAATTTGACGGGGGGAGAGGGGGGCTGGTAGAAGCTCCTAATTAGCCATACCCTGATAGCCATTGGGATAGTTCCCCTTTCGGGAAAAGTTACCCATGGTGCCAGTCACGAATCGAACCCGGGACATTTAAGTTCGTATCCAGGTGTACTTACCATTATAACACGGTACTGGTTATGTTTAGTAATGAATATAATGGAACAAATTTGAAGTAAGGCCTCATAAAGTTGAGTCCGACATGAAAACACTTCACTAGTCAACCCCAAAAACGTTTGTCTGTCTCGTCACGTGCTCCAACCAACTCCTTCCTAACCTCCTAGGTAAGGATGAAGGATGAGGGTGAGGATGAGGACGGTACGACTCTTCTGGTTAGCGGGGTCTAGGAGGACAGGGTTCTAATCCCAGACGGGTGTTCTGAGAAGGTGGTTTCATAAATGGTTTCCCGCTCTTCTTTTACAATGATGAGGATACGTTTCCCCTAAATTATACCTTCTTCTTCCCTTTCCCATTGGTGTAGTTAAATACATTCAGCACAAACAAATATTATTATTATTATTATTATTAGTAGTAGTAGTAGTAGTAGTAGTAGTAGTAGTAGTAGTAGTAGTAGTAGTAGTAGTAGTAGTAGTAGTAGTAGTATTTAGTATTTAGCGGCCCATCGACACAATGAGATCATTTGGGCCTGACAAATAGTAGAACGTGGAGAAAAAAGTGCTCCTGCATTTTCGGGGAGTGAGAACATGAAACTATTTAGTAAAAGAAAAAAGAACTTAGAGCACTCGGGCGTGGTTCGAGAATTCAACCTCATCGTCACTTAGCGAATTAGGAAAGACACTGCTTACACCTTTGGCCGCATTATCATAAGAGTGGGTCGAATAATTAATTTAAGGGGTAAGGATGAGGATGGGAGTTTGGTGTAAATGCACTTGTATTAGCTTGTAGAGGAAATGGGAAACACCCATTTATAGAACCCACGTGGGAAAACACCTTCCATTACAGTCGGATTGGGTTAAAATAACTTCTTGCTCTCCCTTCTATCGGAAAGTGAAAAAGTACGAGACTGACGCCTTTGTCCGCGTTCCCACTGGTGTGATTGGCTATCTTGTTACCCAGCGTATAGTTCAGGACCTTTTTTTGGCTCTCAATAAATCAGCAGTGTTGGCTATAATTTTTGTGCCACTTTCAGGTCAATGCATCACAGCTGGTAAAATAAATAAAACACGATTTCATAGCGGTTCAGTGATGCGGCGGTTGATTGAAACAGCTAAATCGGGTCATAATAATTAGATTCATTAGTCTGCGAACGGCTGCTAAATGTTTCCCGTCTGCCGCACAGGGAATTCTCTTTTTTTTTAGACGATTATAGAGACTTCCTGGGAAATAATCATAAAACGTGATTTGAAATTAAAACTTAAAACGCTTAAATGGTAGCATTTAATACGTTCTCCTATTTAAATAACTATTGTTTACACCAGGATCGACCCTAAATATTTACGTATTTGTTAGAGGCAGTGACGTGGCCTGAAGTGTTGCCAGGGTAAGCAGAGTTTGTTCAAACTAGACCTGTGAACTGTTATCACTCATCAAACAAGTCTGACACCTTAGCTCAGTCGGTAGCGTGAGCTAAAGGCTGGTACACATAGAACGCTAAGCTAAGCCAAGATAAGCTAAGATAAGATTTGCTCTGCTAGCTCTTTAGAAAAATAGCGGACCATATATTTCAATGGGTTAGTTCACATAGAAAGCTAAGCTAAGCTATGCCTTGCTACGCCACGCTATGTTTTTTTCCGATTGCTGGCCGGGCTATTTTTCCATCTCCCATCTTGAGCCATCTTACGTTGCGCATGCGCATAACGCAACCTGGGCTCCGTGTTGAACAGACGCAGCGCTGTTTTGGTGAAAATTACTAAAGAAGTGTTGAAAATTTTTTTTGTTTTCAGTTTGTTTCACGTGTATTTAAGTAATATTCTATTTAGGTTTTATATTTAATAAATGTTTTAATATTAAAACGGAATCGTTAATTGAACAAGTCAAACCTTCACCTCCTAAATGTTTTTCATCTTCCAAAACAGCTGCTAACAGCAGCATCTTTTCTTCCTCAATACTATCACCTGAACTCAAACAAGACATTTTGGAGAACCATCATAACTTAACTTCACTGGAGCAGACCAGAAAGAACACAACACTGAATTTTGGAGTGAAAAGAGGAACCATTGCTTAGCTTAGCTTAGCTTAGTAATGAATGTGAAACCAAACTGACAAAGTCTTAGCAGAGGACAGCACAACATAGCTTAGCTTAGCTTAGCAATGAATGTGAAACCAAACTGACAAAGTCTTAGCAGAGGACAGCACAGCACAGCACAGCACAGCTTAGCTTAGCTTAGCATTTTGTGTGTATCGGCCTTAAAAAGGGTATTGGGTTCGATTCTCAGCATGGCCAAAGAGTTATCATTGATGAAAATGGGGGTTTAACCTCTCGCAGTAATAAATTGATGGCGTGGGAATGGATATTGTGCCTGTAAAGTCTTACGATCAATTATAAGGCATATGATTCTACTACCGGCCTAGCAAGCTGGTAGTGGATAATATATGGCTTGAATAAAAAACTGACTCAGGCCACAGGCTGGAAACAGTAATGGATGTAAAGTAACCCATTAAACACTCAGTGGTCAGGTATCCATAGAAATAAGTTTCTCATAGGATAGAGGTATGTAGTACGTGGTCTATGTACGGTTTGTCAAATTGATGAGAACATATTACAGATATGGTTTTACCAAAGCTCTGCTTATCCTGAAAACACTCCACGTAACGTTTCTCTGTTTTTCTATTATATTTGTCTTAACAATATGTTTTAATATCCCGTTCGGGCTATACGCCAATGTACTAATTACGCTAATGTGTTAAGGATGAGTAAGTTTGACATTATAGGAGGTTTACCAGTATTTTCGTGGAGGGAGAGTGGAAAACCATTTCAGGAAAACCACCCTTAGTATACTACCCAACCGGGTTTCGAGTCTCGATCTACTCGTCATCGAAAGTACGATCCATTGTGAGAGTGACGCCTTAGATCATGTGGCCACTGAAACGGATAGCGTCACTTATTAAAGGGTGTGTTCTCCCTAGTGGTCGTACAGTCTAGGGCGTTAGGCTCTTAATAGATTATATTGTGGGTGACGAGGAGGTCTAATCTCTATATCGATATGAATGTTCCAACCCATCTCCCCAATAAAATGTGTATGCTTCCTGTAAGACTGACTTTCTCATCCCTTCGCCATTAATTAAGCGTTTATAAAACCCGTGTGCTAAAACGTTTACTTCTTACAGCCATTATTGTTTCCAGCCTATGGCCTGGGTTGGTTTTTTTATTCAAGCCATATATTTTCCATTACCAGCTGGCTAGGCCTGTTGTAGCTTCATATGTCTTATAATCTAACTTAAGACTAGGATAGGTAAAAAATCCAGTTCCCAGCCGTTAATTTATCAATGTGAAAGATTAAACCCACATTTCACCAATGATACATTTTTCAGCCATACTGGGAATCGAACCCGGGACCCTTAGCTCAGTAGACAAACACGCTACCAACTGACCAAAAGTGTCGAATTGTGCTAAAACATACAACAATATATCACGGTAAGCGTGCGTCAATGCCGCATTATCGGGTTTACCGATAAGATCAGGGTTTTAAATCCAACCAGATGCATATTGAGGTGGTTTTCTCCTAAATGGTTAACCACTCTATTCCCACGCAAATGCAGGTACATTTCTTATAAATCCTAACTCTCTCATCCTTAACCCATAATTATAAATAAGCAGATAACCTAGACAGTTGGTAAAACGGGGAGCACACACCTATTGATTAAAATTACCCTTTCGGTGTTGGAGTGGTCCGAGGCTTGAATTGTCAATGACGGGAGTATCGGGGTTTGATTCTCAGTCAGATGAACTGAGGGTAATATTTAATAATTGATTGAGAGGGTGATGGTAGTTAATATGACCGTGTAAAGCCAATAAAGAACTTAAGCTAACCAATGGATAATTAGCCAAATCTTGGTGACCATGGAAATTATCCCCTTTTCGAGAAAAATCCCTTGGTACCAGACGGGAATCAAACCCGGGACCTCTGGGTCAGCAGCCAGAAGCTCTGATCTCTATACAATGAGGCCAGTTATGACTTGATATTAAGATGTAAAGTTGAGTCTGTTTACCATTCAGTCCATAACAAACGTAGGCGTGTATTCGTCCCGAAATAGACTGAGGAAGAAAATAAAGTTTTATGGCTCGAATTTGTGAAATACAAGTGCGTCTTCTTACACGCCAACCTCTCATAACAATAATAATTCATGTTCGTGAACACAATACTGCTGAGGGATTGTACAAGAAGTAAACATCTCTTCTAAAAAATAAAAAATAATTTTTTTAGCAGAGAATGGGAATTTATAACTGTGCAGAACTGTTCAAAGGTCGTGATCAACCCAGAGATATTAGGTTTTACATTTTTCACTTATTTGTGGAATTTAACGTTCACTTTCTGAACCTGATTATACCAGCACAAGATTTATAAACTAACTTAAATATAGGACAGACACAGCATCCAGTCCCCAGCCGTTAATTCATCACTGTGAAAGGGGAAACCAACATTTCACCAATAATAACTTTTTTTGACCATGCCAAGAATCGAACTTTGGACCATTAGCTGAGTAGTCAGACAAGCTACCGACTGATCTAAGGTGTAGGGCCAAATATATTAGTATTCATGCTCCTAGTCTTACTAACCATCCAGGCTTTCCGCATATTTTACATTGATAGGATAAAAATTAAGGTAAAATGTATATAAAATATAACTAAATTTGCATGTATGGAGGGTTAACACCTCTAATACACTAGAAAGAGATTTTAACCGCACCGTCACCATCAAGCAAAAAAAAAAAAAAAAAAAAAATGGGGTATGGCTGTGTCATGGACACGGCCATGTGTTGTACGTGAATACGTTTAAACTTAAACGAACATCGTAGCTTCTCCGAGTCAAAAGTTATACTAATTGCAAATCTCGATACGCAGCAAAATAACCTCAAAATGGCGGCGCTTCCCCCTCCACTGCGCGCGATGCGTCACTGTTCTCGCTTATCGTAATGAATTCTTTGATCCTTTAGCTATCCAGTGGTATAATTTAATTTTGGTTGTAGAGGAAAGATTCGAAACTACAACACCAAACTGTATCCCCCGATTTTGTTATCATTAGGTTTTTTGAATTGCCCCCGTATGGTAGCAAATTTAAAGACGTATTCACGTCAAAAAAACCACTTCTTTTAATTTTTGCATCACGTATTTATAGCTATTCCGCCTATCAACACAAATGGGGAAGTTATGAGAGAGTCAACATTTCAGTTTGTACTCAAATTCACGTGAAAGGAGAGTGAGAAATTATTTAGGAATTACCATATTAGAACACCATATTGGGGTTCAAGCCCCTGACCTTCCCGTTATCGTCCAACCAAACTGAATCTCGCTAAGCTTGGTCACTAAAGTGGGATTGAAGGGGATGCGAGAAAAGGCCAATGTTTTTTACAGTTTTTATGGCAAAACTTTTTTTTTGCCAAAATATATCAAATATTGCTTCAGTAGAAATATATTTTATTTTATTCACATGCTGATATCAACAGTTGTTGTATATTCATCATGAGAATAGCGGTATTATCTAACAAACTTTTTAAATGAACAGAAATGTTTTCATTAAATTCTAAACAAACCTTGACAGATATTCAAGAAATTTTAAGGTCACCCTGTGTAGAAAATCAAATTCTATATTTGTTGGAGCAAAAGTAAAGTAAAATACTTACGATAATGTTTAAATAATCATAAAGAACATTTAGGTTATATTTCACGTGAGAGAAGACATAAGAATGATGGTTTTTACAGTTTTTTTTTTGTTGATCTTGCAGGAAGTTAGTTTAATAGTTGAGCGAAAAATTAATCTGTACTGTAAAACAGTTTACCAATTCGAATGATAATTCTCTCAAAGACTCATCTCAAGTACGATTAGTTTTTATTTTAGGAATGCAAAATTATTTCATCAACATTTTATACCTTTCGACTGAGAAAAGACTAGAACACAAAATGAGATAACTTGAGAATAGGGGGTCTAGTACACAGAATTAAAATGTTGTTTTCTACCATTATTTAGCTTCAACATTTTCTGGAGCACTTAATCTGTAAAATTTTCCCCTGACATAATTGCGCCACAGAGCTTTCTGGACTACTTAATTTAAAGAATTGTCTGCTGACGTAATTGAGTTTCGATGCTTTCCAAAGCACTTAAAGTGTGGAGGGGGCAATGAATGTTACCTTGTTAGTCAAAATATTAGGAAGCTTAAACATTCTGTTCCTAAGAAAAAGGTTTTTATCTCAAACAGTTTTTTTTGTTGACTAAACACGTTTTGATACAACGCCTTGATCAGTTTTAAAATGGGATTTTGGTTTACTGCAAAACAATAAATTACCGAGTCCGAAAACCGTTCCTGATATACGTTTCTTTTCTACACCCATTATTTTACTATTTCATCACAAAACCCATCTCTTTATATCTCTATTGTGTTGTTTCTTCAAGGAATAGCAAACCGATATGTATAGGTTGTCTGATTTCAATCGATACAATGAGCTTTCCCACATCCAATTTCATCTGAAAGAAAAATTACTGGCAATGAACAGCAAAAAACAACAACTTGATATTGTGATTCCAACCCTAAAGACGAGTGGGGCAAACGTGATAGACTGGAGACTGTTATTTGAACACTAGAGACCAATGAGACAAACGTGATAGACTGGTGACTGTTATTTGAACACTAGAGACCAGTGTGTCAAACGTGATAGACTGGAGACTGTTATTTGAACACTAGAGACCAATGAGACAAACGTGATAGACTGGAGACTGTTATTTGAACACTAGAGACGAGTGAGACAAATGTGATAGACTAGAGACTGATATTTGAGCACTAGAGACCACTGAGACAAACGTGATAGACTGGAGACTGATATTTGAGCACTAGAGACCACTGAGACAAACGTGATAGACTGGAGACTGTTATTTGAACACTAGATACCAATGAGACAAACGTGATAGACTGGAGACTGATATTTGAGCACTAGAGACCAGTGAGACAAACGTGATGGACTGGAGACTGTTATTTGAACACTAGAGACCAGTGAGACAAACGTGATAGACTGGAGACTGTTATTTGAACACTAGAGACCAGTGAGACAAACGTGATAGACTGGAGACTGTTATTTGAGCACTAGAGACCAATGAGACAAACGTGATAGACTGGAGACTGTTATTTGAACACTAGAGATCAGTGAGACAAATGTGATAGACTGGAGACTGATATTTGAGCACTAGAGACCACTGAGACAAACGTGAAAGACTGGAGACTGATATTTGAGCACTAGAAACCACTGAGACAAACGTGAAAGACTGGAGACTGTTATTTGAGCACTAGAGACCAGTGAGACAAACGTGATAGACTGGAGACTGTTATTTGAGCACTAGAGACCAGTGAGACAAACGTGATAGACTGGAGACTGTTATTTGAGCACTAGAGACCAGTGAGACAAACGTGATAGACTGGACACTGTTATTTGAGCATTAGAGACCAGTGTGTCAAACGTGATAGACTGGAGACTGTTATTTGAACACTAGAGACCAGTGAGACAAACGTGATAGACTGGAGACTGTTATTTGAGCACTAGAGACCACTGAGACAAACGTGATAGACTGGAGACTGTTGTTGTAACACTAGAGACCAGTGAGACAAACGTGATAGACTGGAGACTGTTATTTGAACACTAGAGACCAATGAGACAAACGTGATAGACTGGTGACTGTTATTTGAACACTAGAGACCAGTGTGTCAAACGTGATAGACTGGAGACTGTTATTTGAACACTAGAGACCAATGAGACAAACGTGATAGACTGGAGACTGTTATTTGAACACTAGAGACGAGTGAGACAAATGTGATAGACTAGAGACTGATATTTGAGCACTAGAGACCACTGAGACAAACGTGATAGACTGGAGACTGATATTTGAGCACTAGAGACCACTGAGACAAACGTGATAGACTGGAGACTGTTATTTGAACACTAGATACCAATGAGACAAACGTGATAGACTGGAGACTGATATTTGAGCACTAGAGACCAGTGAGACAAACGTGATGGACTGGAGACTGTTATTTGAACACTAGAGACCAGTGAGACAAACGTGATAGACTGGAGACTGTTATTTGAACACTAGAGACCAGTGTGTCAAACGTGATAGACTGGAGACTGTTATTTGAACACTAGAGACCAATGAGACAAACGTGATAGACTGGAGACTGTTTTTGAACATTAGAGACCAGTGAGACAAACGTGATAGACTGGAGACTGTTATTTGAACACTAGAGACCAGTGAGACAAACGTGATAGACTGGAGACTGTTATTTGAACACTAGAGACCAGTGAGACAAACGTGATAGACTGGAGACTGTTATTTGAGCACTAGAGACCAGTGAGACAAACGTGATAGACTGGAGACTTTTGTTTGAATACTAGAGACCAGTGCGACAAACGTGATAGACTGGAGACTGTTGTTTGAACACTAGAGACCAGTGAGACAAACGTGATATACTGGAGAATGTTATTTGAACACTAGAGATCAGTGAGACAAACGTGATAGACTGGAGACTGTTATTTGAGCACTAGAGACCACTGAGACAAACGTGATAGACTGGAGACTGTTGTTTGAACACTAGAGACCAGTGAGACAAACGTGATAGACTGGAGACTGTTGTTGTAACACTAGAGACCAGTGAGACAAACGTGATAGACTGGAGACTGTTATTTGAACACTAGAGACCAGTGAGACAAACGTGATAGACTGGAGACTGTTATTTGAGCACTAGAGACCACTGAGACAAACGTGATAGACTGGAGACTTATTTGAACACTAGAGACCAGTGATACAAACGTGATAGACTGGAGACTGTTGTTTGAACACTAGAGACCAGTGAGACAAACGTGATAGACTGAATGGAAGGCTGACACATGCACAGAAACAAAAGTTTTCACAGGAAAAAGGGTTAATTAGATCGTGATCCTGGAATAAGCTGGATAGTATCTCTTTCATTATACTACAACAATGAAGATTTTGTGGAACAATAAAGCTGGAAGGTTTTTGGCTACCATTATGGGGTTGCTAAACTTTCCAATGAACATAAGCTGGAGAAGTTTCTGAAGGAATTATCTTAACACGAAGTTTTCTGGAAAGCTTTATCTGTAGAATATTCTGCTGACTTTATTTTACGTTGGTGCTATTATTTTTAGGCTTCTCTTGAGAGCTAAGGTGCTTGATAATGTCATTCTATTTCGATTTAATTCAAATCACACACGAGGACCACGTAGTGAAGGGGAAATAAAACTAAACTTCCAAACGTTACATTTCAGGCCTTAACGAGTATCTAACCCGATACTCTTAAGACAGTAAGCAGACCCGCTACCGATTAAATTAACTTCTCTTGCGTACATGATTGCTACCCTATGGAAAATTATCCATTTGTGAAATGACTCGTTTGTTAATTTTTGCTGTTACTGTCCATGTAAGCCCTGATTTTTATAGGAAGCCCATTTTAGACCACCAAATTTGATTGAAATTCACTAAGATTTGGCATTCTAGAAATATCTATTATTTGATTTATTTAACTATAAAGTTCATCTGAAATATATCAAAATCTTCCAACTTTATTTTCTATTAGAACAATGTGTAGTTTATCTTTACATGATTGACTAAACGGATTAAGAGTGATAAAAAATATTGTAACCTTTTGGTTCCCGCCTTTGTGGAAACGTGAATTTCCAATTTTCAAATAACGGACTTTCTAGGAAAATTAGACTGTATATATCGCATCTAAACGTCCAGCACCTTAGCTCAGGCAGTAGCGTGTCTACCTACTGAGCTAAGGGTCCCGGTAAATATTCAGTAAACCTGATGTTAATATGTAATAACTAAAAAAAATAACATGAACGTTTGACTTTTTAGCTATCACTAGAGTGAAGATATGTCATATTTTCTTGAAATTCAGTTTTTTTATCTCCGCATCTTACTATGTGTTAAGTTTTTATGTATTTATGATAAATTACTCTAGTAGGGTAGGGACGAGGAAGGAAGTATTTTAGAGGTAATCTACCCTCATTTTCGTGAAAAAAAGCGTGGAAAACTATATAGGAAAAAAACCACCCTCAGTAGACTCAACCGGGATTCGATCCTCTATCTCTCCGTTTTCAGCAGGCCAGTCTAACACGAGATCCACGCCTCAGACCATTCGGCCACTGAAACGAATTTGAAAGTTTAAATCAATATTACTAGAACCGCGTCTTACTACACGTCCGGATTATACGCCCTTTAATAAATATCATGGATACCAATAAATATGAACCAAAGAAAGACTTTATTTTTTCATTTTATCTTACTACCTGTCCTTTCTATACAGATTTTAATTACGTTGGTGGGGTAAGAAATGACTAGGAATGTAGAATTTATAGAACTGTACCCACATCTGTGTGTGTGGGCTGAGGGGGGGGAGTAATTATAGGGAAGCATTTGGAATAACCAATCTCACCACATCCGGCTTACCCCATTACCGGCAAACTTCACTATATGAGACTGAAATTTAGTGAAAATAACCTAAATCCACTAAAAGCCATATAAAAAATTACTTTTTTATTTAGAATAAGATCATTTGTAAAACGAGGTCAAGTCAAATGAGCTCACCTAAAGCTGAAGATTTAAATTTCTTATTCGTCTTGACCAATAATAGAAAATGAGCAAGTGGCATTGTCCAAGAAGAATGGTTTTATAAAGCTCTCTTTCTTTCTTGATTTGAGCCAGCGGTTTTCACGTTTTCGTGGCGACTTATTGATCCGGCAAAGAAGTTTAAGCACCCGCACATAAACTGGAATTCATACAGAAACGCGACTTTATGACCCACTAAAATCAACGATTCAAGTAATGGGCTTACCGAGTGTAAAATATGGAATTTTAGTGCTACTGGCTGCTTTGGCTGTTTTCTCTTTCAATTTTCGATGTGGGTTGTTTTGGCACCGCGTTTGTAAGCTGCTAACGGTACCCAAAAAATTTAGAACTCCATGGGATGACGCTGACTTGACATAGTACGGTTGTAAAATATCATAATATTTCCCAGCGTTCATTCATTCTTTTTATGTGTACACTTCGCTTACATTAGACTATAAAATCTTACCTTGACTTATTACACTATAGTCCTATCTTATAAGTTGAATTAAAGTGAAACCAAGAAAGGTAAGCTAGAATATTTTGTAGTATCCAGAAGCTTACGTTCAACAAAAAATTGGTATGTGCTGCGCCTTACTACCCACACTAAAGAGTGGCCTACATAATGTAGAATTTTGGTGGAAATTGGCCAGAATTTGCGTGAGATGGGGCTGGGAAAACATGTATGGAAAACCACCCTCAGGCAACCAACCGGGATTAGTACCCCGACCTACTTATCACAGAAAAACCAGTTGAGATGAGGTTTGACGCTTTATCCCACGTGCCCACCGATGAGGTCTGCTTTTTATAAAGTATATATCACCTCCCAATTGTTTGTGAAAAGGTAATTTAAAATGAAAATCCGTTTTATTTTCAAGCAAAAGCCAATTTCAAGGTCACACGACTCAACAACCTCCTTGGCTACGCCCGCGATCCTTACGTCTTTATGTTCCTGAACCCCTAAGCTTTTTGGCAACTTTCCTTGAACCGCCATTTTGTTTCCAAGAAATTAAACAACACCGTTTGTATGGGGAAAAATCTAAATATTATTCTTTTATTATTTATGGTTCCATAAAACGGATTGCATTTTAAATATTACAAATGGCCGCTCATTAGGGAGAAAGAATGTCAGATCCAGACGAATAAATCTGACTGAAGGGGGTGTGGCAGGAGTATTGGGGTAACTTGAGGGATGGTGAGGAAGGGGTAAAATAGGAGAGAGATGACTCTCCTACCAAAAAAAAAAAAAAAAGTGGTACTGGTATACTGGGATACGTTTCGTAAATTCGGAACACGAAAAAGAGATTAAGAAATAGATTGTGTATAATTTGACTTTTGTTGTTTCTGGAAGCGTGACTCAATAACAAGGTTCGTGATTGAATGAAAGAAGGTGTGCGATTCCCTGTAGAGAGATACGTTCAGACTGGTAGGGAATAAATAGGATGGGGGGATGGTGGGGGGGGGTGGAGGGAGGGTAACGTTGCCCTTCTACAGTAGAGAGACACTGATTTATTGAAGGTCTAATGCTACCTGTTGTTGTAATGGAAAAATCATATAAGTACTCAAATAATGAGAACGCTTAGAACGGAAGGTGACCCACATCGGTGGACACGCGTACTAAGTGTCAGACTCATCTTTATGGTTTACCTGTGACGGGAGGTTGGGGTTTGAAGCCTGGCCAATTGTTTCGTTTTAGCACCGTGTCTTATTACCCGTTAAGGTTATGCGCATATGTACTAACCACTATAATTTGTTATAGACGAGGAAGGTCCAATTTAGATCAAATGTACCCGCATTTGCGTGGAGTAAGTGTGCAAAACCATTCAGGAAAAAAATCTTCAGTACACCCAGTGGGATTTGAACCCCGATCTCCCTGTCATCGGCAGTTTATTCTATTGCGAGAGTAATGCCTTAGACCATGCGGCCAGAGAAGCGGGTCCCAGTTGCATTAATGTGACACAAATGTGGGCACATTTACTTTTTATTCTACCTTCCTCATTCTAACTCATTAGAGTGATAGCTCGGACGTGGTGGAAAAAATTTATAATGCCAATGTCACTTTTTAAATTCAAAGCAAAGTTGAAAATAAAACTTTAAAAAACAACATTAATTGCATTAGGTAAAGAGAGAGGTTTAGAGAGAAAACAAAGACAAATTATATTATTTTATGAATACATATCGGAATTTATTTCTACTTACGTTATAGATTTTATTTAATCACAGTCTGTGTTAAAATAGTGTCTAGTAGGTGTAGTTAAAATGATTACATGTTGAAATATTTTATATTTTAGTGAAGTATTTAAAATCAGTTGAAAATAAATCGAGGTTTCCTTCTTCATTTGAAATGTTATGAATATGTGAAGGCTAATGTTTGTGTGTGTGTGTGTGTGTGTTTGACGTTTAAGAAACGGGTATTTGACGTTCAACCTTAATTTCATTATTTCTAGGCTTCGCTTGTATAATTTTCAGTATTTCTACTGAGATAACTTTTAAGTTGAATCATTCCCAAAATTTAAAGTTAAAAAAAGTATAATAATTATATATTAAAAAGAATAATTAATTAATTAATTAATAATAAATAAATTTATAGTAATTATATATTTTTAAATTATTTTAGTTAATATATTTTCCCAATAATTTTAACATTTAATATTAGTTTAATTCAATAACTAAAATAAAACCCGAATGAGTGGCAAGCGGTCTTTAGGTCAAGATAATTTAGTGTGGTTTGCCGGTAATGAACACCTGACCGAGATTCGACCCTCAATCTCCCCGTCATCGGTAGTTTAGCCTACTGCAAGAGTAGTGCATTAGACCATTCGACATTGAAGTGGGTATTTGGGGCTGATATCCATGAAATATGGTCATAGGTTAGTACTAGTCGGCATAATATTGTGTACGTCTTTTTTAAAGTATTCTGAAATAGACACCATGTTGTTCCTGTAAGGGTCGGTCTTATGACTTCTGGATAAATATTAATCTGGTAGATAAATATTTCTATCTGGTGGATAAGTTAAAAGTGCGTCTTGTGACTGCAAGATAGAATTTATCTGCCAGATTAAAATACGTTTATCATAAGATTTTTATCAGGAGGTTGAAGTACCTGATAGCTTTTATCTGAAAGTAAAAATTGTTATTGCCATAGTGACGCGTTGTTTTTAATGAGGTTTCGCCAATCAGAATTTGTTTTAGATTAAAATCTAAGTTAAGTGTTTAGTAAGCATAGGCCCAGGCTCTAACTGTATAAATTTAGAACATTAATTCACACTTTTATATAAACTGACAACTATTTGTAGAGTTATATTTATATAAGAACGAATTATCAAAATCTGAATAAAATAAATGAAATTTTGTAAACGTTGTACCCAACTACTGACCACATTTTGGTAGATATCAAAATTAATACTTGCACGACATCTTAGCTTCTGCGCACACGTGACACCATCTGTTTACTCGCACTCGTTTAGCCGCCATTATTTAACAAATGTTGAGCGCTCTCCCCACTCGCTAGGTTGTAGCGGTAGCGTCTGGGCCTATACGCATGCGCGCACCAGTAAAAACAGTACCAAAATTGCCTTTTATACATAAAAATATATTTATCCTACAGATAGTTATCCAGCAGATAAATTCAATTAATAAAAACGCGTAAAATATTAAAGTGGCTGATAACTTTAACTGTAACTTTAACCTTCCGATAGAACATTCAGCCGTAGCCATAAGACCGGCCCTAAGTTTTTTTTAACAAATAAAAGGGGCTTAAAACATAAGCACGCATTTTTTAAAGTTGAAGTTTGAAGGATAAATGTTGGTCGATTATTACACCTAGATATTTATATTTGTGTCTAAACTAATTTATTACTTTCAACAATAAATTAAACGTAGACTTCTTTATTATTCTTATTAAAGTTTATAATTATTATATTATATATTTTAATGTATGGGTATTACCACAATTTGGTTATGACAGATATATATCTGATTTGGAAAAATATGTTTTAATTTTAATTTTAAAGACTAGTTCTTTTTTATTATTTTAGTGAGCTAAATTTGTGAACAATAAAAATATTGAACTTATTAATTATTTTCAAAACATAGATTTAATATAAAATTTTATGACAGATGTGAGAACAATATATTGAGCCACTTTATGATGACTTTATAGGCACACAGATATATCAGAACCAAGGGCGAATATAGGGGAGGTCAGGGGCTTCCGGACCCCTCTGAAAATTTTATGGACCTTCTGGGAGGTCTATAATTATATACGCATACAAATTTTTATTGATTAAGTTATAGTAACATCCTACAACGGACTCCCCTTCCCCCTAGAAAAAATAGTTTCCACACCCTTGATCAGAACAGCACACAACTTTATTATTATTATTATTATTATTATTATTATTATTATTATATTATATTATTATTATTATTATTATTATTATTATTATTATTATTATTAGCACCGCGTCTTACTACCCATTCGGGTTTTTACGCACTTACGCTAATGTGTAAATGGTAGGGTGATTGTGAGATGAAATGGAGGAACTACAGTTTAACGTGGGATCCGAACCACGGTGGAGGCCTGGCATTCCACACATTCACAAGTTGTGAATAATACACGTCTTTTCAGAGTTGAAGGAAGGATTTGGTAATCAGATAAATCTGTGCCGGGACCAAGGATTGAATCCCGGACCCCTAGCACAGAAGTCTGACACCTTACCTCTAGACCGCCAGGTCACCCTTATATTATAGATATAGACAAGATCGATTAGGAAATCGTTTAACATAGAAGAGTCTATGGTATCATTAAACAACAGCGTGGTGGTTTTATGAAACTCGTAGCCACGTGGAAAGGGGCATGCTCAACAAGGGCACTTACGTTCCGACACGCTGTCACATCAAGAGCACTTGCGACCGAATGAAACAATGTCACCCAGATACCAACTTCTCTCATAGAATGTAAACAATACGGAGGTAATGTGATAGCGTTCCTTTTCACTTGCGGCACTGTCGGTTACACAGCGGGTGGTAACGGTGACGTAAGCTAAGCCCTCCACACACGATGCAGGATTCGTTGCTAGATCGCTTGCTCGGTGCTGAACAGGGCACGCTGATGGAAAATGACGTCACTAATGGTTCGGCTGCTGGTTTCTCTTGAATGGTCCCGTTGCTATTTTCCGTTCTTGGTTCCCTGCTGGTTCGGGAAGTGAGCCAATCAGATAGTAACCTTCAGTCACGTGACCAGACACGATAATCGCCACTGTTTACGTGCAGTCAGTGATAGAGGTGTTACTTCCATGTGGTCTCCTACATATTCTGCGCCTACTCAGTGCATCAATTATTGAAAATATCGCAATCACTTATTGTTTTCGACGAATACAAATTGCCCGCAAAGTATCGTCCAAGAAGTCATCATCACCGTCCATGTTTGTTGACAACAGAGCTAGCGTTCTCGTGCAATCTCTCGTAAACTAGCTGCATGGCTTGCAGACGTAAAGCCTCGTCTGAAGCCAACCCAGCAGCGTTGCCTGCTTGACACCCAGCAGAGTAGCACGCACTTCAGCGAGCAGCGAGATCCAGCAAGCAATCTAGCAACGAACCTGAATCGTTTGCGGCGGGCTTTACTCGTGGTGCTAGGAACTTGGAGGAAAACTGTTAGTTTTGGGTGAGGTGTGGTTTTTGCTGAGAAGCAATAAGGCTTCCGTTTTCATGCAATCTAGGGCATTATTCTTTCAATAGATCGTATTACTGGTGAATTAGAGGGTCGTGGTTCATATCTGGGCTGGGTGCACTGTATATATTGGCGTAACATTCCCACCTTCTCTCCCCGGTAGTAAGGGTGAATACCCAGTTGACTACTTATTTGTCATTTCTTTTTCACATATTTACGAAAATTTTGCAAATTCATCGTTTATGTCTTTCTCAAATTTTCTAGATTACTATCTCGCTGCTAATCTGTTACCTAACCCCTACCTATAGGGATATTGTTCTCACTTGCGAAAATTTGATGTTTACAAAACATTACAAGCCTCCTGAGATCAATGACAAGGCATAACCCGATTATTAGGACTCCCTGCTGAAAGTGTTTAAATATCATAAAACTTTATTGTCTTAAAATAATATTAAATTTATCTGTTTTCTATATCGTACAACACTCATATTTATCTTTTTTCGAATAATATACATATATATTATATTTAAAACAAATCTATTTTATTTTCTTGACTTACTAAAAGTTAGAATTTTTTTCAAAAGCAGAACTTGTTAAAACTGTACCTGTGATGTTTTTTCACTCACTTGGTCCTCATTTTACCACTAATAGACAGGCTCTAATCTACATACCTCTCATGAAAATGTATTTTCATTGAAACCTGTCCAATGAGTGTTCTAGTGACCCTAAAGTGTACAGCAATGTTCCCAAACTTTATTGATCACGACCCTAAATATAATCTTTTCACAGACTGGTGACACAAAGTGCCATTACATGTAGTTTCGATTCCTATTACTTTGTTACAATGTTTGGCAAGTGACCAAAAAATATTAGGTACTTTACAGTGGTAATTAAAATGATGTTTCTTTCTTGGGGAGAACTCTGAATTTTTATTTTGTTTAAATAAATAATGTTAACGGCTAAATTGAATCAATTTCAGAAATTTTGTAATCTTAGTGTACAGACAGACTGGGCGAGCGAGAGGCTAAAAAAAACTATAATTCATTGGTTGTAATGAGAGGTGGCCAAACTGGAGCACGCGAGCGAGCGACCCGAGCGCGCGCGCTTGAAGATAGAACTGGTTCTATTTTTCAAGAGTGCGCTCGAGCCGGAATAGTCTAGTTTACAGGCACTGGGCAATATTATTGTATGTTGGTTCATTGAGTGCTAGGAAAACTTCTCAATTTGACATGATATTTGACTTTTTTTATCATTATCGATAGGCTTAGCACACTTGCTACTAACGGCCTAATTTAATTGGTAAGACCATAAATGATATATTTAAGTGATATGTTAAAATACTTCAATAATAAAATCAAAGTAGGCCTTTACAAATAAGAATCGCTATTAGCACGGAGAGAAGATGGGAAAACCACAACAATGAATCAGTTGTAAAAACCCAACCTCAGTTCACTGAGCCAAGATTCGAACCTTTGTCTCTTCGTTAACAGCTATCGAGAGAGCTGTCTGCTAATCACGCGCTCGCTCGCTCGTCAGTTTGGCTATGCAGTCGCTCAGTCGCTCACTCGCACGCTTGTCAGTCTGGCCGAACCCTTACAAATAGAAATTCTACAAAATATTTTTCCGTGAAAATGCAACTCATTTCGCAAAATTTACCAATGGCCGGTCTTATGATTTCCGGATAAACATTGCTATCGGGAGGTTAAAGTTAGGTACCAGATAAAGGTTATCAGCCACTTTAATATTTTACGCGTATTATGAACTGACTTTATCTGCTGGATAGTTATCTTAAGGATAAATATATGTTTATGCAGAAAACCCAAGGTTGGTACTGTTTTTACTGGTGCGTGCATGCGTACAACCTGGCTAGTAGCTACAACGCTTAACATTTGTTAAATAATGGCGGCTAAATGAGTGCGAGTAAACAGATGGCATGACGTGGGCGCAGAAGCTACGTTGTCTTGCAAGTATTTATTTCGGTGTCTGCCAAAATGTGGTCAATAGTTCGGTACAACCTTTACAAAATTTCATTTATTTTACTCACATTTAAATAATTTGTTCTTATATCGCTATGACTCTACACATAGCTTGTCAGTTCTTATAAAAGTATGAATTAAAATTTCTAACTTTATAAGCGTATAATCCGAACGGATAATAAGACTCGGCGCTAAGTATGATTATTCTAACTTTATAGTTAGAGCCTAATCCTGTGCCTACTAAACACATGAACCAAGATTTTAACCTAAAAACAAATTCTGATAAATATCATTCTGAAAATTGAAAAATGACACCTGGACACGGGAATCGAACCCGGGACCTTTGGCTTAGTACGCCAATGCTCTAACCACTGAGCTATCCAGGATTCGTCCCGTGCCCATGGTCATTCTTCACTCATATTTTAAGGCAGAGTCTATGATGGACAAAGCGGAAATCGTCAGCTACAATTATGTGATTTTTAATATCACAAGCCATCGGATAACGCAGCCATCGGCGACTCGGTAGTGCTATTGCCAAGTTGTACAATCATTGTTATAATTGTCAGGGAATGCGTATATTTATTAAGTGTAAATAGCCGAAGCTATATTAATGGTAGTTGGTTCAGTTAGATATCATTCTGAAAATTGAAAAAATGACACCTGGACACGGGAATCGAACCCGGGACCTTTGCTTAGTACGCCAGAGCATGAAAAACAACGCGTCACTATGGCAACGCCCATTTTAACTTTCAGATAAAAGTTATCAGGTACTTCAACCTCCTGATAAAAATGTGATGAATAAATACATTTTATCTGGAAGATAAATGCTATCTGGCAGTCATAAGACGCCCTTTTAACTTATCGACTGGATAAAATATTTATCGGCCAGATAAATATTTATCCAGGAGTCATAAGACTAGAGTCTAGTCATATAAACAGTTTTTCAGTGACAGCCATGAAGCTGTTTCATTTTGTAGGCGAACTCTTTGAGTTTGAGTCCTGTTTTGAAGGACGGAGTACAATGCACATCATTCTGAGTATTCAGGTGACCTCCTTGCTTTAATCTTGATTGTTATAATAACTTTTCACATAGATAAGCTAAATTTTCAGAGTAGGTAAAATACCCTTTTCAACTTCCGGTGTGAGAAATGTGCTTGTCCTTGAGCTGGGTCTAGATTCCGAGTACAGGAGGGTTTCAAAACTTGGTTTCAACATCATTAATATTGTAAATATTGTAAATAATTCTTCATAATACACTAGTTTTATGAAGTTTTTATAATTCTAATATAAAATTGTTTTTGAAAAAAATATTTCTTGAGGCCTTCCCGTGACTCTTATTTGGGTCACGACCCTGGGTTCGGGAACCACTGGGGTAGAGAGGAGTATTAAAGACAAAAGAGTAGGTTTGTTAACTATTTTTTATAAATAATAACGTGTTTATCAATTAAGTCAGTGCCTCACAATCTTTCCCCCTTATTTGTGGAAAGCTCCGAATTGAACCAGGAAGGTTATGCATTATTAGGTATAGCCCGGAACCAGTGGCCCAAGCCGGGGGGAACTGTTTTTCGTTCCAATTAAGAGCTATCAATTATAAAACAAACGAAGGTCCTCCAGGCGTGAAGATTGCGCATCGGAGGAGGGATGGAGGCTAGTACCGGAAGGTTTGAGGGAAGTGGGGTAGGGGGTGGGAACGTATAAATCTTGCAGGCTCGGCTCGACAGGCCATGCCTGTTATGTAGTTTATGGTTGCGTTTGGTGGTCTCCACATGCCAGTCGGTGGGATTGCGCACGTGTTTCTGACACTCGCATGACGGATGTGTGTATGTATGTGTGAGGGAGCCACGTCCTGAGTATCTAGTGTGTGAATGCCCCATGTTCTATATATATCTCTCTCTCTCATGTCAATATCAAGGCCAGCAGGACGATACCATACACACTGTGACAATATTCGTGGAAATTCCGTTGCTCGAAGCGAGAACTTCTGTTTAGCGGGTCGAGAGGATGGTATCTAGCAGGCGCAGCTCGCGGGTTGTTGTCAATACTTGCCTCTTGACGGTACTGTACTTGTAATATATTCCCCCCCCCCCCCTCCAAGTCTTAGTACCCTTTCGGTTCATACGCATACATTGGTTTATGCTAATTGGAAAGAGGTGAGAAAGATAGAACTTTAGAGGAAATGTACCCACACATGCATGGAAAGAGAGTGGAGGAACCCTTTATTAAAACCAACATCAGTAGGCCTACACTCGACCTGGATTTGAACCTATCACCCTATCACTGATAATCCAGTCTAACACGAGAGTGATGTCTTAGACCATATCGACAAATGTTGTTTACTAATAAACTGTCGACCGGTGGCTTTGAGGTAAGGTTCTCGCCTCAGGACCCAACATTAGTGGTTTCAAATCCAGCTGGAGTTGACGGATTTTTCTTTAACTATAAAAATCCGTAGCACAACTTCCTTCGGAGGGAGAAGTAAAGTTGTTGGTCCCATGTCAATTGTTGAATGTAAAAGAACCCTGAAAAGTATGTGAAAATACCTTTTCCGGCAAAATTGAGAGGTCTTTTAGCTCTCGCTCATAGAAATTTCCGTGTGCTGACATAATCAGTCGGTTCAAAAATTGCACGTTAAGTACCTAAAAAAACTAGTAAATTGTTCTCACCAATCGGGCACTCAAGGGATGGGGATGGGAGGGGACAGATGGTGCACTTGACCCCCCCCCTCCATCGTCCACAAGTAACCTTAATTAAAACATAGAACACAATGGGTAGAGCTAAAATGTGTCGAAGGTATAAACTAAACTTAAGGCATAGGATTATGAGTTGATATTAAAAAGTTGTACAGCTAAAATGTGGCTAAAGTTTACATTTGGACAAATCTGCTAATATAATAGCTTCTATACATTGTGTTCCACCCTTAAAGTAAATTTCTAGGTACACCACTTGTTACTTTTTTAGGCATCAGGATTATACAATTATGTACTAATTACCTAATGGTTTTAGGGATTGTGAAGGCTATATTTATAGAAAGTGTATTGTACCCATATTTGCGTAGAGGTAGAGGGTTCAACCATTTTGTAAAAGCCATCCCCAATACACCAGTCCGAGATTTGAATCTCAAGCTCTTCGTCATCGGTAGTCTAGTCTATTGTGAGAGTAGTGCGATAAACCACGTGGCCCTCGAAGCAGATATTTCACTTTGTTTAATTACATAGATAATAATGTAATTATTAATTAATAAAATTCTATTCGATTTAAGGCCTAATCCTTATTGGCCTATCGAAGCTCTGAGCCACGTTGTGAATTTCAGAAATCCCACATTATTTAAGAATAAGTTAGTTTATTATTTTAAAAGAATCTCAAAACAAAATGGAGGCGAAAGGATTCAACACTTCTGTATTATTTCTTTATTATTTTTTATTAAAATTTGTAATAATAAACTATTATATTTTATATATTAATGCATGGGATATTACCACAGTTTGTTAATTACAAAGATATATATTATAATATATATATATATATATATATATATATATATACTGATTTGGAAAAAATCTTTAATTTATTTAATTTTAGTGTTAATTTTAAAGAGTTGTTCTTTTTTATTATTTTAGTGAACTAAATTTGGTAAATATTGAACTTGTTAAATTTATTTTCAAAACATATATTTAATATAAAATTTTATAACATGGGTGAAAAAAATATTGAGCCACTTTATGTCGAATTTATAAACAAACATATATATCAGAACCAAGGGCGTAGTTAGGGACGTTGGGTGGTTGGACCCCCCTGAAATTTTATGGACCTTCTGTGGGAGGTGTCCATAATTATGTACTTTACAAACTTTTATTGGCTAAAGTTATAGTAACATCCTTCAATGGACCCTCTAGAAAAACTACTTTTTCACACCCTTGACCAGAACAGCACACAACTTACAAGCTAGTTAAACCTAGGACAATAAACCTATTATTACACAATCAACCTCAACGCTAAGATATTTACTAATTGGATAGAGGAATTTACACTTAGGTAAATATTCAAAAAAAAAAAAAACTCCACTAGTGCCCACGGAATCAAACCAGGGTACCCAAGAGCTAAGCCACGGGAGCGAGAATATATTAGATATTACAAGGCATTACAAACTTGCGGCCCACGGACCTTTCTGATGAACCAACCAACATACATGTGGCCTGATTCTTATTTTTGTAAACGTTGTATAAAATACAAAGTTTATGACAATGATATTTTGAAATTGGTAAATGTTTGGGAAAAACTATAAAATGTAGTCTCTATACCAAATTTCTACACTTTACTCATGGGGTGGTGGTTACAAAAAATTGTTAAATTGGCACACCAAATGTGAGCAATGTTGGCATCACATAAGTTTGTAAAAAAAGTAGGTTGTTCACAGCTTTAAAAAAAAGTATCTAATTTTAATTTTCTTTGGTAGTGAGCCTGCCTACCGAGATAAATATCCCTGATTAAATACCCAGCAAGGCCGAAATAAAGTATAGTTTCTTAAATGTGGGATTCCCCTTTTACAGTGATAAATTAACGGCTGGGGGGCTGGGTGTTGTTTCTGTCCTAGATTTAAGTTAGTTTATAAGTCGTGTGCAGATATACTCATTTGGTTCAGAAAGTCCACGATAGATACTTTAAATAAATAAATTTAATTTTCTTTAATAAGGATTTTAAAATGGTGTGGTTTTTTTTTCTCCTAAGTTGGTGACAGTATTGAATTTGTTTAAACGCAACTGCCTCAATTCTGTCAAATTTCAATGTGACCCTAATGATCAAACAAGCTACATAGAACCTTCTAGAATCAATCTTTAAATAAAAACCCTTTAAAACTCTCTTTACGAGACATAAACATAACAACTTAACTATTCAAAAGTTATTTCCTTGACATTTTAGATATTCCTAAAATATGTTTTTATACATCTCTATGTCTATAACTGTATCCCTGTTTGTAAAATAAATTGAATTTCTTGTGTATTTCCTCAGCTTGATGTTGTTACAGAAACATTGAGGTGTATCTGGAATGTCCCGTTTACAACTCCACTTTAATAAAATCACAAACAAATTACATTTTGTAAAGTTGGCTTTTCTTAAGATTTCCCTTTAGTTCTCCTCCCTCCCCTCTCTATATTTCCCCACCTTCCCCAGCCCCTTCATCTTTTCTCCCTACCCTAGTGAGATGAAATTAGATTTGTGAAACAAGTTAAAAGTAACTTTTAAACTTGCAGCCAAGAACGCTTGAGACTTATTGTCGTGGGTATTGAGACGTGAGCCGTTTGTTCGCGAGGGGTGGAGGAGGGTTGGAGGGGATGGGGAGTAAATATTACACTGAGCTTCTCGCCTTATGTTTACATAACAAAACAACAGACTTGTCAAGAGTATTTCGATATCGGTTTGAAAGTGAAGTCGGTTTGGCGTTGACTAATTGGAAGGAGTTCTAGTTGTTAGATAAAGAAGAGGGAAAACTTGAAGATATTTTGGAGTTTGTTTGGGGAACGTGGCTGAGGGGCTTAAAGGAGTGTTTTTTTAAATCCTCTTTCAGATTATAAGCGTACATTAACTAGGCTAGTGACCCCATTTCAGTGGTCTAATACTATTTTTAAGGTGTCACTCTCGCAATAGACTGGACTGCCGATGATCGGGATATCAGAGTTCAAATCCCGGTCGATTGTACTGGGGGTGGTTTTTCATAAATGGTTTCCCACTCCCATCGACGCGAGTGAGGGTACACTCCTGTAAATGAAACCTTACTCATACCCAACACATTAACTTAATTAGTTCGTATGTGATTAGTAAAAAAATCCATTAGAATGTGGACGAGGAAGATATAATTTTGGAGGAAATACAGCCAAATTTTCCTGGAAGAAGAGTGGTAAACCCAATATTAAAAAACATTCTGAGTACACTGGAATTGTAATATAATAGAACCCCTTATACCCGTCACTAGCAAACCAGTCCAACAGGAGAGTGACGTATTAGACCATACGACCACTGATCCGGACTTACGAGGATTATCGGTTCGATATTTGTTGGTGTTTTGATTATATTATTGTTTTGTTTTTGCCTAGTTTGGAACTTGTTGCTGGATATTCAAACTCATGACCCTACAGTTGAGCATTTTGTATTATGCACCCTGTCCTAGGTTAAGTTGGTTTCTAATGAATGTAGGCTGACACGCAAAATATTACTATAGTTACTAGCTTAAAATAATATTCTCCTATATGGACTCAATATTTTATTAGTACGTTAGAAACTACTTAATATAATGGGGTGGAGATAAGTTTAAGGGTAGCTTAGAAGAAATGCACTAACATTAAAGTAGAGAGATAGTTAAATATCAACACTTACCATATGGAAAACTACATACCCGGCTTGGAATAAATTGAATTTAGAGTGAATTTATCACTGTGGAAAAGTGAAGACCTAATTTCATCCAATGATACATTTTTCACCCTTGCCGAGAAATGAGCCCAGGATTATAAACTCAGTGGTAGACATTCGATAAATCTTTAAAACTTAACAATATAACCCACTTTGATTGTCAAGTCTTCACTCTCGCAATAAATGTGTAAAATATATGGGTAATAAATGTGTACAATTTATAATATAAAAATTGCTTTACCTTAAATTGTTATTTAAATTTGTATAAGAAAGATGTCTTAATAAATGTGTGAAATTCATAGTCCTCCAGTGAGATAAAGCGCTTCGGATTAAGTAATAAATAAAATAGATATACTGGAAAGTGAGATCGGGGTTCGAATCCTGGTCGGATATACTAAGGTAGGTCTTTAATAGCTAGTTTTTTCACTCTCCCACCACTCAAATTATGGGTACACGTCCTTTTAAATCAACCTTCTTCACCCCTAACACATTAGCGTAATTAGTAGAATGCATATGCATACAACACGAATATCTACAGTAAAACTCCGTGAGACCAAACCCCGTCAGTCCGAGATTACGGATATTCCAAACACAATTTTATGGAAAATGCAAGGAAAAAAAACACAAACTAAGTCAAGTGAAATATATTTTTTCATTGAAAAACTCAAAGTTAAAAGAAAATTATAATAATCTAGTGATAATTTATATTAAATATTTACATGTTGTAGCCAACACTATGTGTTTTTTTCTATGAATGAATGTAGATTTTATAAATTCATCAACTGTAATTTAAGATATATACATATGTATATACATGGCATATATACATATATACAGTATGTTTCATTTATATGCATAAACACACACACAACACACACATTATATATATAAATATATATATAGTACACCCGAATGGGAAGGGAGGCGTGTTGTAATATATTATATATATATATATACAGTAGAACTCGTTAATTCGAATTAATTGGGACCGAAGCTTGTTTGAACTAGCTAAGATTCGAATTGAAAGGGATAATTCACAAGGGTCGATGTGGAGACAGTTAATTTCACAAATCTTGAATTACAGCCCAATGAGTTTTATAAAATCTACATTAATTTGCAGAAAAACACATTGTTAGGCTATAACAGTAAATATTATAACATTTATATACATACATACAAATATGTTTGTGTATGTGTATATAGTTTGTATGTATGTGTATGGGATATATGTTGTATGTATGGTTATTATACATTTATATATGTAATGAATGTGTATATACACATACACATACACATACACATCTATGTATGTACATGTATACAGTTATACATATATAAGTTATATGTATGGATGGATGTTTAGATGATGAATGTATACGTATATATGTGTATATACATGTATACGTATATGCACATATATATTTATATATACATATGTATGTATTAACACATACATAGCTATATAAATGGATATGTATATATACTTTTCCAAACAAATAATATGTAGATATGTGTTATATGAATATATTTTTTACTTAGAAAAAATATATCTATACATACAAAGGGTTAATCCAATCAAAGTATACATTTTTGGGTGAAATCTTTTACTAATACATTATAAATAAATTTGTTAAATTAAAATGAAAGTGTAGTTTTTTTTATTGAGGGTCACCTAAAACCTCAAACAAAATATTTGACTGTACATATAAAAACGAAACTAAAACTCTAAATAAACAAACAAGGAATCGTATTTATTTGTGCAAAGAGTAGTAAGAGGATCTATAAAGCCACGAGTGATAGAACCGTAGACAGCATGTTAAATTATTGGCAAACATTTGTGAAATATTATTGTTTGCACATGGTGGGCCGTAACATGTTGGAAGAACAAATAAATTTAGTGGGGATGGTTTGTTGGGGGTGCGGTGAAGGGGCACGCTATAGAAAGAACTTTTGAAAACAAACACAGAAACGTGTGTGGGGAGTTTATCAGTGACCGTAGAGGCCCATCGCAAGAAAGGTTCATGTTATTTTACCTCACTCTGGAATTTATAGCGAGAAATTATCAATCGCCGTCAGGCCACACGGCTTAAAATTACAATTGCCTGTGTCGTTTTCGAGAACTATTCCTCTATTCTTTCTAAACTTAAACTCCCTTTCGCCCTTCATCTACAACCACCCCTTGTCATTACAAAAATAAAGAGGGGAAAGAAACAATGAATCTTTTTATCTCAAGGTGAAGAGAAAAAATCACTGATAGTTCTTAGATACCTTAGAATTTTCTGTTGTGAGTCTATTAAAAAATTCCTTTATTTTTTAGAGGATGGTTAAAGCTAGAACCCTTTTTCATCAAGCCTAGTTTATAGCTCGCAAGTATTTAAAAATTCGTTGAAAATGAGCTAGTGTCACATTTTCGTAAAAAAATTTTTTTTTAATAAAACCCCAACTACAAGGTTGTTAAAGAAAAAGAGCCCTCTTAAAATCTTTCGACTTTATTTTGGTGTGAATCATAGTTGGAAACAACGCTTCGTAGAATTAAATATTGGGTTATAGATGAACGTCGGCTTGGATGTTTCTCTCTTACCAAGGCGGCCTCCTTAAAAACAAAACGAAGATACGATCTGCACAATTTCCGACCTTATGGAAGTTTAAAACGGATACAATTTTCTTTCCAATCGGTTTTTGTTTGCACTCATTATTTTAGGTTGACCGCTTATCATAAAGATCAGTTGGTCAACATACGTAATCGGTCAACATTATAGCCACTCGCATCAGTGAACACTCGGACTAAACCTCAAAATTGTCTGGTCAATATGATTATGTACTATTCAGAATCAACTTAAATAAACAACAATATTACGCTGTTATTCCAATATATAAACTAAAGACCTGGACTTTTGTTAAAAGTCAGGCTAAACTGCAGGGAAAGTTAAAAAATAAATAGTATATTAAAATGTTCTCGTAATGATAAAATTTTGTTTTATATTTAATTTCAAGTTTTATTTCCTAAACGTTGTATGATTAAGCTTACGACAGTTTGTGGGTCAGGAATGGGGTCAACTCAACCTCGTGAAGACAAATGAGGAGTTACTTTAATGAAAAAGTAGTGGCTCGGTGTAGAAAACTGGGTATTAACGGCCAAAGGATTTGTTCGTGGTGACCACATGACACCCTCTAGCCACAGAAGTTGGCATTGTATTCACCAATATACGGTATATGTCTTTATTGTGGAGGACGCCATGGAGGGTTTTGTTTGACACACTCAGTTTATACAGGGTGGGGTGGAAACAATTAGACGATCTATGGTGAGGAAAGGATTGACAGCGTGCTGAAGTTTGTCCTAATTCCGATGTATTTAGCTAGTGAATATTTACTCTTCGATTAATAATGCATAATAATAATAAGTAACACCTCGTTTACTACCATTCGGGTGTACGCTTAAGTACTAATTACGCTAATGGGTTAGGAATTTGGAAGTTGAATATAGAGGAAGTGAGCACGCATTTGCATGGAGGAATAGTGGAAAACTATTTAGTAGAAACCATCCTCAGTTCACCCGAACGATATTCGAACCTCGATCTCCCCGTCCTCGGCACTCTAGTCAACATGAAACTGGTGAGTTAGCTAACTACGTTAACTAGTGGGTTACGCTTCAATGAAAGTGTTAATTTTCAAGTTACTAATGTCTAATGTTTTGGCACCACCCTGTCATTATATACTATTATACACCCCTAAATTATATATATCAGTTGAAGTACCCGGCGTTGGCCGGGAAAAATAATTTAGTTTAATGATTATATTTAATTAAATGTTATAAATTTAAATTTTCAGCTTCGCGGAAATGTTATACAAGAGCTAGTATTTTTTTAATTTTTCAGACAAGACCTCTGCGGTAGATAGTCAATGCTCATGACAGACATGACACGACACACAAACAAACTCTACGTGTTGGTTCTTATACCTTGACAAATTTAAATCTTATACCGCAGTTAGAAGTAGTTTGTTGTTTACATAAGTTTTTGAAATTTTAAAATCACCTATCTCGCAACCTACGCTCTTTAAAATAAAGCATATTACCGAGACCAAATATTTTCTAAATAAACACTATACTTGGTATTTTATTTAAATGAACCATTTTGCTTATATTTAATTTCCATTCACTTGTAGGTAAAACACTATTCCAAACAATTATGATAATTAATTTTCATTATTATAAAATAATGAGTAAAATATAAATAAAGAATCCATGGTGTCAGGCAACAAGTGAGAATACGACCAAGAGCGCCTTATGATTGTGAAGATGGTGCCAATATTTTCGTATAGAGGGTGTCATTGGTCAGAACAACGAAATCTACGGCCATTAATCTCAATTTTCTAGACCGGAGCCGCTACTTATTTATTACAAGTATCTCCTCATTTTATCCTCACGAGGCTGAGTTTGACCCATTCAAGACCCACTACTTCACAAAAAATCTGTTAAGTGCGGGGATCGAAACCAGGACCTCTGTATCTGTAACCAGAAACTCTAACCACTATATCAAAGAGTTGTAATTGTATAATTAATTGCAGATTGTATTTAAAGAAATATTGAAAATGACACGTTAGCGCAGAAACGGTCTGTTAATTTGGGAGTGTAGGGGAAACGAGCAAAGGTGTTTTTGCAGTTTTTATATAAAAACTTGTTTAGTCTAAATTAATTAAATATTAAGAACTAATAGCTGGAGCTATTATTTATGCTTGTTAGTAGGGAATTACTCCACTAGATATCATATTCTGAAAATTGACACCTGGACACGGGTTCGATTCCCGTGTCCAGGTGTCATTTTTCAATTTTCAGAATAATTAAATATTGTTTCTCTACAAATATAGAGCTTAATTTTCTTCACATAATGATATCAACAGTTCTTTAATATATGTCAAGAGTGTCCTAGAATTTAATGATAACTTTTTTCTTTATTTAAAATGTTTGTCACCTCATACTGCTATACTCATGACAGATATTAAACAACTATTGATATCACCATGTGAAGAAAATTAAACTCTATGCTTGTATTGTATAATTTTTCTTATTTTCGGCCAGAAAATTGTTTTGATATAAAAACTGTAAACAGACTGACCGTTTCTCGCGTTTCCTACATCTCCACCTTTGAGAATTCCGTTTTATTGAAGAAACAGCACTTTAATTAAATCTACATTCCCATGTTATAGAATTTTGGTAGCTCTCCATCATATTTTACAATATAATTCTTGAATAATTGATTTATTTGACAGTCCTAATCCTCATCTCAGCCAGTAGCGGCAAAATTCTGGGGTTAAATTCCTTAGCTGACTGAAAAATTTACGATTAAATTAAACTGAGGTTTTACCTTGATCAGTGAATGAATTAAGCTGTGAGGCTGATTATTTTGTCTGTTCTAGAATTAAGATACTTTGTACGTCGTGTTCTGATAAAATCAAATTGTTCAGAAATTGAACCCTCCATACTTCAAATAAAAAAAATTCGGTTCCTTCACTAAGAGAAATTAATAAATCGTGATCGCATTACAATAATTGTTGTAATATAATTTACTTAAAATATATCTAATAAGCATAGGTAAGCATCGATTAATAGAAATAATTATTCAAGTTTCAAGTTTCAGGAACATTTGAATTTCTTTGTAAATTGTATACCTAAAAATCAAATTTCATGAACCAGTTGAAATTGTATTTGCAAATTGCTTGATGTCCGTTTACTGAAGTAGTGAATTACAAATAATACTTATCTAAAAGTTAGTAATTGATGGTTTAGTGTTTGACATTAAATTATATAAGCATTTAACCGGGTTTAAACTTGTAGCTATTTCTGTGTAAACAATTGCGTTATATTCCATGTTTTGTTTGGTTTCCGGAAGCTAAATTGAATAATTATATTTTTAATGATAGTATGTTTTCATTTAAGCTTGCATCATTAAACTGCGTAAATAGATATAGTACGCTCACAATACTTGGCTTTTTTTACGGGTTTAAAAATTAATTGATCTACTTTCATATGTATACTTGATATACTTACATATTTAAGCTATTGTGTTGTCAATTTTATCGGTAATGGAGATGTTGTGGCTTGAATCCCGGTAAGGTGTATTGAGTCAGTTGTGATGATTTGCATTTTCCTAAATGATTTCCCACTCTCATGCCACGTGAATTCGGAAACATTTCCTCAAAAGGTTTACCGTCCTTCCCCCACAAATGTAAATGTACGGAAAGCCCCAACTGGAAGTAAGACGCGAGGCGATTAAAATAATTATATAAGACCAAATAAAGGGAAAAAAATATTACCAAATTACTTGTATAGTTATCTGATTGAAGTACCCAACGATAGACTAGAGCAGGGGTTTCTAACTTAAAAGTTTCCAAGGCTAATTTTTGTCAAGCCTTGAAAAAACTAGAACAGGTATTTAATTGACTAAATATACTAGCTTTGATCCGTCAATATAATACAGCAGATGTAAATAAACATGAACATCAATTGGAGCTTTCATGGATTTTTCCGACTCAAGTAGAAACTTTTTGTTTCTCGACTAAAGACATCAATTTTAATACAGTGAATTACTTTTCCAAAAAAATTTGTGGGATGCAAAAAAAAAAATTGTATCGTGGGCCACAAGCTGGAAACCCCTGGACTTGAGCTATTACAATAATGTATATTATTATAGTTGAAACTATTTGAAGCGTTGTGGTATTCGTACATTTAGAATCAACTCGAATAAGCTTCATTATTATGGAGTATATTGAAAGTGGTTTCATCCTCCAAATTAAATCCCCTTGCCAGTTTTATTCTGAATCAAAATTCTAGAAATAACAATATATAGAAATGATGAATTTTGCCGCAGCTATTTTATGAAGGCCATTTAGCCACATGTTTGAGCATAGGGGCTATTGACGAATTAATCAGTGGCGTGGCGCTGAGTATTTCCAGGGTAAGCATAGCTTGTTAAACTTGTACCTTTGATATGTTCTCGTTCACTTGTTCCCCATTTGACCAATAATATACATGTGCTTTGCTCTATACATCTCGTATGAAAATTGTATGTTCATTGATAACTGGCCAATGAATGTCTTACTGAGTGATTATAATCAATTCATAGGGGCAGCTTCAACAAGCTCTGATAGGCCTGGCAATACGCCCCTGAAAATAATCTATACAAACAGAAGGCTAACTTTATTATTATTATTATTGTTGTTGTTGTTGTTGTTGTTGTTGTTGTTGTTGTTGTTGTTGTTGTTGTTGTTGTTGTAAGGGATTGCAAGTACAAGTGGCAGCAATAAGCCAACTACCGAGTTGAAGATGGCTGCGTTATCTGATAGCTCGTGAATAAAGCCGACGATTTCCGCTAAGTCCATCATAGACTCAGCCTTAAAATATGAGTGAAGAATGACCCTGGGCACGGGACGATTCCTGGATAGCTCAGTGGTTAGATCATTGGCGTACTACGCCAAAGGTCCCGGGTTCGATTTCCATGTCCAGGTGTCATCTCTCAAGTTTCAGAATTATTATTATTATTATTATTATTATTATTAATATAATAATAATATTTAGTGTTCTTTCTTACGACCTTTCCATCCCCTTCGTTAACGAGCTTAAACCGCCAATTTGCTCAAGTACTCTGCCTCCTACTTCATACTACTCAGCTTATTATCGGGGTAAGTCACATCAATGTCCTTCATGCGCTCAGCAGGATTCAAACCTATTCTTCTCTGTAAAGAAATACATTAATTGTAATGATTATTAACATACCATATATAGCATAAAGGTTGACATTAACAAATGGTTAGAGGCCCCCCCCTTTTCACTATTTTTATAAAGAAAACGATTGAAAAAAACATTTAGGCCTAAATTCTCGCCCTAGGGGACACACGGACTTAAAGTCAAGTTCATCTATTCTGGTTTACTGGTAATAGGGAGGTTGTGGTTTGAATTGTAGCGAGCGAGACCCTGCTCGGGCCAGCCCTGAGCAGTCACCAGGCTTGGGCCACCCCTATTAGTAAGGGGGTGGGGGACATTCCTACGGGCCGAGTGTAGGCAGGTGTGACAAAAGACAGTCAAGCAACGGGACTGAGAGTGGCAAGACTAGAGAGCGTGTGTTGACACTGTAATGGACTTGTGAGACCAAGTCAAGACATGTATATTAAATAAGCATATTAATAAGTACCAGTTCATTGTAAGATTGTAGTTTAGAGTTAAGAATAGAAAGTAAGAACCGTAACAGTGGTGGCAGCGGTGGGATAGTACGTATTAAACTTATTTTGTTATATTAAACTACAATGGCTAGCGCTATATTATTGCCCCGAACATTTGACGGTCAAAGTGACGTGTCGGAGTGGATAGCACATTTTGAGTTAGTGGCTACAGTGAACAATTGGTCGGATGACGCAACGAAGTGCGCGTATCTCGCGGCAAGTTTGGCCGGTAAAGCGTTACAGTCGTATCTTGTTTTGGACCAAGAAGAACAAAAACAATATTCCAAAGTTAAAAATGGATTAAAACAAGCTCTGGCCCCGGGGCAAGGAGACGAACTTTTTAAAGCCATGTTTCGTAACCGACGTCATGCACCCGCAGAACCACTCCCGTCGCTTGGGCTGGATTTACGCCGACTTTCCGCTAAAGCTTTCCCAAATTTAGATGCGGCTGTGAGAGATGTTCTCGCCAAGGACCAATTTATAGAGGCGTTAAATGACCCGCAATTGCGTTTATTTGTGCGACAGTCTAGACCTAAAACGCTTGATGAAGCTATGACTGTTGCTGTAGAAACAGAATCTACCCTCGAAGTGGAACGTTCGAGGACGCTACCAACCCACACCAATGGTAATGAGACGCCCACCAACCATCCGGGCATGGTGGCGGGTCTTACACTTCAAGATATGGGCAAGCTGCTTCAGGAACAACAAAAGACGCTTCAGGCCATGACAACAGCGATGCAGCAATTATCAACAACACTTTCTGCATCACGGGAGCGGGGTGACCGACGCCCATTACAATCATCATCTGGTCGATCAATTAGATGTTGGGCGTGTGGTGAAAATGGACACCGACGGGCACAGTGCCCTCAGGGAAACGGCCAGCGGCCAGTGTGAACGAGTTCATGCTGGCCGGGACTTCATACGGGACCGCGAAACGCGCGCTGAATGGGGAGGCTTCACACGGGACCGCGAAACGCGCGACGGCCGAGGAGGCTTCACACGGAACCGCGAAACGCGCGACGGCCGAGGAGGCTTCACACGGAACCGCGAAACGCGTGCCGAACGGGGAGGCTTCACACGGAACCGCGAAACGCGCGACGGCCGAGGAGGCTTCACACGGAACCGCGAAACGCGTGCCGAATGGGGAGGCTTCACACGGAACCGCGAAACGCGCGCCGAATGGGGAGGCTTCACAAGAGACCGGTAAACGCATACCACCCGAGGAGGATATACCCAGGATCACGGAAAGCCGGCTGGATGAGAAGCATTCACATGGGGATGGTAGCTGTGAGGTAAGTTCACACGTGCGTGAGGGGCGCGAGATTGGTTCTGCATCCCCACGTGTCAGCGCGGACCGCGAGGATATCGACAGGTACCCTGTCACATTTGGGGTATGGAGTGTAGAGTCAGACGGGGCAGTATACGTGAACGGACATGTAGAAGGTTGTGCTGTTCGTATTTTAATTGACACTGGTGCCGCCGTGTCCTTAATACGCAGAGATGTGTGGGAAAGTGTTAAGGGACGGTCTAAAATGTCGGTAGCACCCACATTAGCCTATATCGTGAACGCGAGTGGAGATCCAATAAATACTGAGGGAGAGGTTGAAATGATCGTGAAGATTGGTGGTACTCAAGTGCTACACAGATTTTTAGTCGTGTGTAATATTACCCAACAGTGCATTCTTGGAGTAGATTTTCTCATAAAAAATCAGGGGATGTTTTACTCTCTAGCTCAAAGCTAAGGCTTGGTGATTCAGTGGTAGGGTTAACAACAGTTCCAAAAAAGAATAATGTGACTGGAACTAGCGTGTGGAACGTAGCTGTGGACAAAACAATGATAGTGCCATCATATAGTGAGGTGTTCACTCGTGGATCGGTTAATGCAGTTCACGATAATGTTACTGGATTGTTAGAGCCTTCGGACAACCTTAGGGAGAAGCACGGAGTTATGGCTGCCCATGTATTGGCATGTATACGGAACAAAGAATTACCAATTAGACTTATTAACCCAGGTCCGTCGCCTATTACATTGCGGGCAGGCACGACAGTAGGCAAGTTCTTTGAAGTACCACAAGAGATGCAAGTTGCAACAATTGGAAAAAGAAACAAGAGTGACGGACGAGTAGAACATCTTTTTGACTTGACAAAATGCAAACTGGACCAGGAAGAACGCCAAAGACTTTGCAGCTTGCTAAACGAGTTTAGTGATATCTGCTCCAAGGGATCAAATGACCTGGGGAGAACCAATCGTATATATCATCACATCGAAACAGGTAGTGCTATTCCTATCAGGCAGCCACCAAGACGTCTCCCAATACACCGGCGGGGAGAAGCGAGCCGGGTAGTGGAGGACATGATCTCGGATGATATAATACAGCCATCGTCATCTCCATGGAGTTCTCCCATTGTCCTTGTGCAAAAAAAGGATGGAACAACAAGATTTTGCGTGGACTACAGGAAGCTAAACGCAGTAACACAAAAGGATGCTTACCCTCTTCCACGGATCGACGATCTCCTGGACTCACTAGGAGGTGCAACATCGTTCAGTACTCTAGATATGGCATCAGGGTACTGGCAATGTGAAGTGGCTCCCAAGGATCGCCCAAAGACCGCATTTTCAACAGGGGAAGGGGGGCTATATGAATTCAAAGTCCTACCCTACGGTGTGTGCAATGGACCAAGTACTTTCCAACGTCTAATGGACTTAATTTTAGCTGGGTTGCAGTGGAAGTCCACATTGGTTTACCTAGATGACGTAATAGTTTATGGGAAAACATTCGACGAACATTTACTTCGACTTCAAGAAGTATTCTCGCGTTTGCGAGAAGCAGGGCTTAAACTAAAGCCTTCAAAGTGTCAGCTCATGCAGCCTCAAGTCAGTTTCTTGGGACACACCATCTCAGCACGGGGAATTTCAACAGACCCACAGAAGGTGCGTGCTGTTGAGGAGTGGCCGGCACCAAAAGACATAGAGGAACTTCGGGCATTTCTAGGAACTGCTTCATATTACCGTAGATTCATAAAAAGTTTTGCAACCGTGGCTGCTCCTCTTTACAAGCTTACACAAAAAGGTGAACGGTATACCTGGGATCAAACCTGTGAGACAGCTTTCAAAGATCTAAAGAAACGCCTTACTTCCAGTCCTGTTCTGGCATTTCCTTCACCCGAAGATAGCTTTATTCTAGATACAGATGCAAGCAATATAGGTATAGGTGCTGTATTGAGCATTAAATGCGATGGTGAAGAGAAGGTAGTAGCTTATATGAGTCGCACATTGACAAAGGCAGAGCGACATTATTGTGTGACAAGAAAGGAAATGTTGGCTTTAGTTGTTGCCACCAGACATTTTCGGCACTATCTATATGGCAAGCCATTTATTGTCAGAACAGACCATAGCTCCTTACGCTGGCTTCAATCTTTCAAAGAGCCAGAAGGGCAGGTTGCACGCTGGCTGGAACAACTTGCTGAGCTGGAGTTCACAGTGCAACACCGAAATGGCAAGTCTCATGGGAATGCTGATGGGCTATCTCGGCGGCCATGCCAACAATGTGGAAGAGACAGTGCGAAGGAAGATGCATTCGAAGCAATGAAAGGAAAGGAAACGCCGAATAATTTCAAGGGAGGCTTAAGTAAAGCAGCGGATGTGAGTTTTCTTGCGATCGACAGCTTCGGATGGTCTCTAGAAGAACTACAGAAGAAACAGAGAGAAGATCCTGTAGTTAAACATGCAGTGCAGTGGTGCAAAGCGGGAGAACAGCCACCCCGAGACACAATCGTGCAAGAAAGTCGTCAGGTGCTAAGACTATGGGAACAATGGGATAGTTTGACGCTAAGGAACGGCTTAGTGTATCGACAGGGGGAGGGAGATAGTAGTAACAAACGACTTCAGCTACTTCTACCACGAGACCTAAAAAATGAAGTCATGGAGGCACTCCATAGTTCACCAACAGGAGGTCATCTGGGATTTAAGAAAACGTTAGAGAAAGTTCGGGAGCGGTTCTATTGGCCTGGGCATCTGGAAGATGTGAAGGTGTGGTGCAGATCCTGCCATGATTGTGCACGTAGGAAATCCCCAAATATGGCTGCTAGAGCACCACTCATCAATCGTCGACCAGGATACCCATTACAACGGATCTCCGTAGACATCTTGGGCCCACTACCTGAGACCGACCAAAACAATAAGTACATCCTGGTGGTGGCGGATCATTTCACGAAGTGGACAGAAGCATATGCCATGCCTAACCAGGAAACTGTGACAGTGTCAAGGATAATAATTGAGGAATTCGTGTGTCGATTTGGAGCTCCTGATGAAATACACAGTGACCAAGGGCGTCAATTCGAAGCTAAGATATTTCAAGAAATGTGCTTGTTTCTGGGAATCAGGAAAACTAGGACTACACCATACCATCCCCAATCAGATGGATTAGTCGAAAGGTTTAACCGCACACTTCTAGCCATGTTGAGCCAGTGGGTTAATGAGCGACACAATGACTGGGACAACTTCCTCCCCCAAGTCATGTTAGCCTACAGGTCTAGTCAGCATGAATCAACAGGCTACACACCATTCTATCTCATGTTTGGGCGAGATGTACGACTACCAGTCGATGTGGCGTTCGGTCACCCGGAAAAAGTGTTTTTGAATGAAACCCTATTTGTGCAAGACATGCGAAGCCGTTTCGAGTTGGCGTATGAAAGAGTCCGAGAAAAACTGGGAAACTGCCAACACGTACAGAAGACTCTCTATGATCGACGATGTTCAGGGTCCCCTTATGAGGAAGGGCAGCGAGTGTGGCTACTTAGCAGTGCCGTTAAACGTGGATGCACACCGAAACTACACCGTCCATGGGAAGGGCCATACGTGATAATAAAACGAGTTTCCGATGTCACGTACCGTGTCAAGAAAGGCCAAAAGCGCTTAGTTGTCCATTTCAATAGGCTCAAATTGTATCAGGCTCTAGACACCGAAGGTGAGAACAAAGAAGCTCCTGAGATTGTAAGAGAACCTGAAAAACGGGAGGAGGGAAAGACACCGGCAAACCAGCTGCCACGTGAGGGGCAAAACACCCACCCTCTCCAACAAGAGCACCTCCAGGTAAAACTGGTACCAGCAGGACTGAGGGAGCAGCTTCAACAAACACGAATGTGCGAGCAGGGGACGGAGTCCGAACGGCGCTACCCAAAACGAGACTCACGTGTACCAGAGCGGTATCAAGCCGGGTATAATTTTGTGGGCACTGGGTCGTGCCCAATTTATGAGGGGGATAGTGTAGCGAGCGAGACCCTGCTCGGGCCAGCCCTGAGCAGTCACCAGGCTTGGGCCACCCCTATTAGTAAGGGGGTGGGGGACATTCCTACGGGCCGAGTGTAGGCAGGTGTGACAAAAGACAGTCAAGCAACGGGACTGAGAGTGGCAAGACTAGAGAGCGTGTGTTGACACTGTAATGGACTTGTGAGACCAAGTCAAGACATGTATATTAAATAAGCATATTAATAAGTACCAGTTCATTGTAAGATTGTAGTTTAGAGTTAAGAATAGAAAGTAAGAACCGTAACAGAATCTTGACCAAGTGCACTGAGGGTGATTTTACCTAAATGGTTTACAAATTTCCATCCTTGCAAAATACGGATATATTTTCTCTAAATTATATATTACTCACCCTTACCCATTAGCGTAGTTAAAAATTATTATTTCGATTGATCTAAGGCGTGACTCTCAGAATAGACTGGTCTGCTGATGACGAGGAGTTTGGGGTTCGAATTCTAGTCGTGTGTACTGAGGGTGGCTTTTACCAGGCCCTATAAGAAGGGGGTTCAGGGGATGTATCGTACTTTGGCCCAGGGGTCTAAAAATGGGCCTGGGAATTCACTGGTATCTCAAAAAATGTTTGCATTTATATTGAAAACTAGCATTCACACATTTTCACTATTAGTACAAATACTAAATTATTAGTATTTATGTAGGCATAATATCTTTTGTATTTTTCCCCATTTTTTAGATATAAAAGTATAAACTATTATAATATATCTTTTATTTTATATTTCTTTTCAATTTTTCAGATCGAACTATTTTTTATTTTTTGGACAGGATTAATGGAAAATGGAAAGGGGCTGGAAAAGACTTTGAACCCCCTGATAAAATAATTATCTCAGAGGCCTTGGATTTTTCTAAATAGTTTTCCACTCTTCCTCCATGCAAATATGAGTACACTTTTGAATTTCTCTATAAATCAACTTTCTACATACCTAATACATTATCGAAACTATTAAATAATGTATGACCGTGTAACCCGAAGGGGTAGTGAGACGTGGTGCTAAAAAAAAATGCGTGTAGCTCAGACGAGTAGTTAGAAGCGAAGCAAAAAATAAAACCACTATAGATAACCTGAATTGTATATGCGACTACATTCAATCTAATGTACAGGTACTCTAAAGTTGAATAACTCTGATTCACCAGAACTATCTCAGTTCCATTTAATTGACTCTGACCCGGAAGGTCTGACGGTACTATCACCTTTGTCCGCGTGTCTACCGATACGTGAAACAAGCATAAATTGTTAACGACACCAAACTTTACTCATTAGTCACAAGTTGGCGAGTACTCCAAAGCATCAAATGATATTTTAGCGTAATTAAGGTATGTTTTGATATAACTTACAACTTTGCTTCAGGTAACGTTACAATCATCGTTGTCTCTTGCAGTGTCGTCAGGGTTGGCACAGTTTGTTGAGACTTTATATTACATCCATTACTGTTTCCAGCATGTGGTCTGGGTCAGTTTTTTTAAATTAAAGCCATCATATTTTCCACTAGCAGCTTGCTAGGCCGGTAGTAGCTTCATATGCCTTATAATTAGAGATGGAGTAAAATAGCATTAATTTTCAGTTTTTTTAGCATTAATTATTGGAAATATAGCGTTTTGTGGCATAATTTAGCATTTTGTAGCAAAATAGGTAAAAATGTCTTTTGTCAATGTTTTTAGGGCCTATACAAAGGATTTATGATAAAAGCTACGACTAACGGAATGTGGCGATTAGCCGGATGGTCTGTGGAAGGCACAGGATGCAAGTAAAACCCGAGCTGAAGCACACAGACGAGTGAAACTCAATGATTTTTTTAATCACTTATTTCCGCTGAAAAACATCGTTTTATAGAAATTCTCAGCATTTTATTTAAATGCACAGCATTTTCAGGGAATTCACGTCTATTTCGCTAAATAGAATAATTTAGCTAAAATACTCTCAAAGTCACGTTTTCCGCGTTAATTCGCTAAATAAAAATCGCTTTAAAAATTTAAAATGCCATGAAACGCAAAGAAAACTTATAAATACCCTATTTTTGACCTTTTTTTTCTTTACGCGTTTTTCGCAAAAGCGAATTTACCCTATCTCTACTTATAATATAACTTAAGACTAGGAGAAACACAACATCCAGTCACCGGCCGTTAATTTATCACTATAAAAAGGGCAAAAACCACTTTTCACCCATGATAAATAAAGCTTGTTAAAACTGAACCTGTGAAATGTTCTTCCTCCACTCGGTCACCATCTGACGAAACATAGCCTCTGATCTTCACGTCTCACATTGTAATGAAAGTTGGTTGAAACCCAGATAATGATTGTTCTACTAAGGGATTAGAATTATTCACAGTCAACCTCAGTGGTTTTGGGCTAATTTGTTTTCCTCAAGACCCAATGATCGTGGTTTCAAACACAGCCGTGGTTGACGGAATTTTTAAGCGCTACAATTCCCTAGCACAAACTACTCCGGAGGGGAAGTGAATCCGTCGGTCCCATGTAGATTGTAGCATGTAAAAGAACCCTGGAAGGTATGTGAAAATTACCTTATCCGGCAAAATTAGTAGGTTCTTTCGCACTAACTCATAGAAATTCTCATGTGCTGTCAGTTTAGAAAGTGGACTTTAAATGCATCAAATAAATAATAAATAAACTATTCAAAGTTATAATTTATATCAGGGGTCGTTAAACGGTTGATTGCGAGCTACCGGTAGCTCACAACGGCATATTCGATGCGAGAAATCTACTTTGTACTTCCCAAAGAGACCTATCATTGAAGATGGTTGCCTCGAGCTCAAGATATGTGTGGTTTCAATTATTCTGGTTTGTGTTGGTTGCACTCTGAGTGAAGACATTACTCTGTTATAACTGCCTGAGTAATCAGTTACAATTGTAGTCGGTTAAATCAAATACAGAAGTTGAAAACATCTTGATAGCTGCATTCGAATAAGTTGGTCAAATTAATCACCGAGCATGAAATTAATGGTGGATGAAAGTGAATACCGAGCTTCTCAGTATGCTACAAACCAATATTTTTAAAATATAGATGTGTATATTATTTTGTTTTAAAAAAAGATGACCCTTGTAATATCTAGGATTAACAAGATCATTTTGGTATGAAGCGTACTAAAAAAAGTTAAGTTATTTTTATTACCATTATGAATCTAAGCCACAGAACCCACCCCTAATTGAAATAAAAAAGATTTGATGAAAAATCCTCTGTACAGGTTAAAATAATAGCCAATATGCGCTTGGCAAATTTGTAGACTGGGTAGTCCACGAAACAATTTGACAGTTTGAAAGTAGATTCCATATTCATCGAGTTTGGTGACCCTTACTTTAGACTATCTTTGATTACGCTAGAAACTCTCCACGCCACGGTCTAAAATATAAGCCCAGTCTGTTATAAAGTTCCTAGTGGTAGATACTGGGAGAAATTTATCAAACTACAATTACTTTACTTTTAAAAAACCTAATTAGTCTAATTTAAATTGAAACTTGTTTATTTATTTCAGGAGATGTAATCTTCACCACATTATATCCGAATCCGCAGTATATCGGGCTTCTATTGTATCTAAAATATTTTAAGATGTTTAAAAAATGATAGCCCTTTATCGGTAGTCGCATGAGATAACATAGTAGTTCCCAACATGGGGAACGCACCCCCCTGGAGAGGCATGAAGCACTTCCAGGGTGAGGGGGCATAGCACAATTTGTAAATAACGTTTAAAATGAGCTAAGAATTGAAGATATTCTTTATTTCAATCCCTTTTCCAAAGTAAGAATTTTTTTCTTGAGGTATTGGCAACACAGCCTACATAGCTGTAAAACCCAATATTAAAAGAATTGATTAAATCAAAGCAGTGCCAAACATTACATTAATTTTCAGTCATTTTAACTGTACCATTACGCTTCCAGTGTCACAATTGTTTTATATAAATTAAAGAAGTGACTAGAAAACCAAACTTTGAAAGAGTTTTTTAGAAATGTCCAAATAATAGGGGAGGGGGCTGTAGGAATGTTAGGATCCACCAAGGTGGCTTCAGCTAAAAAAGGCTGTGAACCCCTGATCCAACCCATCACCCCCAAGTATTAGACTGAATTTATTAATTTTACTCATTTATCCTTACTTTCTATCCTGAGTCCTAGACTAACTCAGGGCCTATGTTACATTATTTATCTACCTCCACTAATTTTCTAGTTTATCCAATTTACAATCATATTATTTAATTTAGTGTTGATCATAGCTCTTAATCTAAGTGTCCCTATGTCCCTATCTTCCAATTTTATCTACTAGTTGGTCGCCCCGGGTATTTTACGCTCCTAGTAACCTGCCCCGCTGGGTGTCCCACCGCTTCCGGATCTAATAGTCCCCGGATCGGCACGAGTCCCAGTGGGGGGTGAGCATCCCCCTATCTACCACCTGGGGAGGTGCCCTACCGGAGATTTCACTCCACCTACCTCCCAGCTAAAACCACTACCTTGGACCTAAAACTAAACATGATACAACATAAGAAAATAGAAAATAGAAAACTAAAACTAAACTAACTTAATCTAATGTATTTCTTGCAGCTTGGTGGCCGCAAACCATCTTGATATCCTTCCTTGTCTCTTCATTTACCGAAGAATTCTTGACGGACTGGAAGCACCAACTGCCACAGTTCAGCACCTTACTTGTTGCCAAGTGGGTCAGACCATGCGAGTTGAGGGTTTTCTTTCTCCGTCTCTTGATGTTCTTAGATTACTCTAATTCCCATCTGGTAGCTCGGCTCCCTCAGGTCCCTCAGCAGTTTCCACTACTGGCATCCTAAGGGAACCTTCATCGGCGGGGCTCCGGATGACCTGAAGTTCCTTGTCCCGTTCCACTATGCCAGCCGGTAAGATCTACGTTTTGTCTCATTTACCTCTTGGTACCAGTTTCATAGTATGTCTTCTGATTCTGTCTCTGATGTCGAGTCGTCACCTTCTGTAGTGTCACTGTAGTCACTGGTCTTACTACCTTGTCTGTTTCCAGTTTGTTCGTCTCATCTAACCTGTCTCCTGGTCTTCATGTCTGCTATATATCTATTCTTTTCTATCTTTGACACGTCATTCGTTATTGCATCTAGGAGACCCCAACTATCCCCGTCACGCAATATATGATACATTTCTCCGACCTGTAATGAAACTTGCATTGTTTCCCTCTCTTTTACCGTTAATCGACATTTCATTACGACGTGTTCGGGGGTAGCCTCCCTTTCGCATTCACAAAGTTTGTCTTCTGTCAATGTCTTAGGTAGATAACAGCCCTGTATGGCCCATGGCAGTGATAAAGTGAACTAGCTCTGGGGAAGGCTGTGAACATTTTAGTTTTTAGTCGATCTTTAACATCAAGAAAGAGTTGGTAAGTTCTCCTTCCAGTTTGCTTTGGTTCCAGTCTCGTCTGCACTCGTCCAGAACGCTTTCCTCACCTGGATACCATTTATTACACCTCGTGTCAGTTTAGAAGCTTGTCTAACTCCCTTTTCCGTAGCCAGTACATAGCCACTCCTTTCTTATTTATATGTCTAGTGGCCAGATACCTAGGTCCACACACAACGCATTTTTAGCAACTGTTCTATAGGCTCCGGATAGCCTTAAGAGAATATTTCTTTGTAGGCTTCGGACCTACCTTTTAACCCTATCAGTCTGAGCTAGTGTGCCCAAGTGCTAGCCTCATAACCCACGATGGAGACTAATAAGGCTTGATGGTAAATCCGTATACAAAGCCTGGGCAATATAAACTGACTCTGCCCTATGTTAATAATCTTGTTCATTAGTCTTAAGGCTCTTCCAGATATATTCTCCACATGCATCATGAAGCCGCGCTTTTCATCCAACGTAACTCCTAGATATCTCGTATTTTCACTTTGTCTAATTATTTATCGGTCAATCCTTATCAAAGGGTCTCTCTTCAGCGCCCCCTTGAACAGCACATACGTCGTCTTCGCAGGTGCCAAACTTATTTCACTTTCTTGCACCAAGAGTCCAACCCAGTGAGAGCCGCATTACTCTTGGTCTCAAGTTCCAATATTGACTTGGCTTCAACAATTATCAGTAAGTCATCTGCAAAGGTGACCACTACCACCGTGCCTGGGAGCACTTTTATTTCCAACAAACCGGGTTCAAGTCCTACGTACCAAAATATTGGTCCACAGACCGATCGCTGGAGACAGGTTTTCCATTATGCCTCCACTGAAATGCGGGCACACTTTCTCTAAATATAGTCGTCCTCATCCCTAAAAATATTAGCGTAATTAGTGTATAGGTGCGTAACCCAAACGGGGTAGTAAAACGTGGTGCAAAAAAAATGTATTTGGGGATAAACCGAAATATGACAGTACTAAGACATGATGAGAATAAATCTAGTGACATTTAATGCTTTTACGAATAATTTTGTCATTTCTACAGAGAGACTTTCTTGTGAGATACAGGAGGTGAAATCTCCCTCCCCTAAAAATAAATGTTTGGGTACGGTAAAAAAACTTCCAACTTTAAATTAGGCATACGAGGTTTTGGAAGTTAATCTGTGACAATATGACAGGTAACAGTGTTTTAGAAACCAACCATTATCAGTGACAGAGTTCTCCACTCCTCTGCAATGTACAAGGGGAAAAGCTTTGTAGGAAGTGAACGGGTTGAGCGGGGTGGAGGGGGGTGACAGGGAGGAGTGGGAGGAGACTTTAGTAGAAGTGTGCGATGATTTCCAGTCAGACTCGGAGGAAAAGTTTTAACTTGCCATTTATACTGTGTAAACACGGGCAATTTTTTTCTTCTGTCCATCGCTCCAATCTCGCCCGGGTTCTGGCTTAGCCCTCCGACTAAATAGTGGCCCGGGGTTGTGCGTGCGGGGGGCCTAGGGTAAAAGGGAGGAGGGATGAAGGTAAAAAAAAAACCAGCCAACGTTGAGCGAGCTGGCCACAAACCACTCTTTCCCCACACCCCCATCGTCCCTATTTTCCAGTGTTCGTGTCTATCTGTCTACCTAACTGTGTGTTCGGGTCCTACCGGAAGTTACATTCTATTGTGTGGCAGTTTTGCGCTGGATGAGAGAGATAGAAAGAGAGAAAGAGCCTCCAGCCAGTTCATATAGATTTCGCGTCGGTTTCAGTGCAAAACAAAATCAAGCTCACCTTTTGAACCTAATTCTTTTCCCACAAAATTGAAAATATATATTAGTACTGTTTGAAAAAATATCTATTGATTCTCCAATCACTGGATTTATAATCAGCTTGATTCCTAACTATAAAAGTTTGGGTTACAACAAGTATAATTAGGGATCAAAATCTTCGATCACCTGAACATAGATTGTCACACTATAATAATTTATTTTCGATTAAACTCTGTTACCCGAATCGGTGGCGCGCGGACTAAATGAAGGCACATATAATTTATATGGAAGAAAGCAACGTTTTACAATTAAATATATATGAAGGCGAAGTTTGGGGTGGAATGATTATAATTATGGAAGTGAGAATTGGTCATCGGTGGGCTCTGATATCAATGATAGCTCTTACAATCCAGTGATATTCACACGTCCATCATAAACTTTGTCTTAAAATATGAGTAAGGAATGACCCTAAGAGGGACGATCCCTGGATTGTTCAGTGATAGATAATATTGGCACACTAAGACAAAGGTCCTGTATTCAATTCTCGTGTTCAGGTGTCACATTTTAATGTATTCGATCATCTAGTTTATTTTGCTGGTGACGAGGAAGACGAGGCACGAATCCTGGTCCCGGTGTATTCAGGGTGGATTCTTATTAATGGTTCACTTCTCTCCTTCCAAGAGAATATGAATACATTTTCTCATCCTTGCCTCATTAGCGCGAATCAAATTATTACCAACCGAACGGGTAGTAAGACACGATGGGTAAAAAAATAGCGTTTGCTGTGATTTTATATGAGATGTATTTTTTCGTTCACTTGCCAGCACCTGAAACCTCCTGCAAATCTTTATAAACACACTCATAGTTGGAAAGACTCACTTTAGCGATATCGACCATGGCAGAAACTCTGTTTGTTTTTTAATTAAATTCTTTCAACTCCTTTACTTTAGAATACCAATGTTTATATTGATTTAATTACATTCAATACAAGTGTCTTAACAGCGTTTGAAATACATGAAGCCCATTATAATTTCACGTTATATGAAAACCAAACTTTAAAAACCTACTTGAATTTAACCCAAGTCTTTAATAAGCTGAGTTTGACTTCAAACGGTTTTTTAAAAAGTTATTTTTAATAACACAAGAGGAACTTCAAAATTGGCTTATAAAAACATATCAAGTTACAATATACTCCAATCATTGGAAGAAAAATACCGAAAAAATTCCCATAAAATTGATTTTGGTTGATGATGTTCAAAATTATGTAAGTTTTAACATTCTAAAAGTTATGTACACTCCAAGGTAAAATAAGGGCAGACAAAACAAAATTTTTGTGTATACATAGTGTTTCTAAACTCTCTGCTCAGACTTAAATCACAGCATTTGTGGGCATAGAGAAAAAGAGAACCTACTAAAAAATTATCTGGAAAAGTCAATTTGTATTACTAAATAAATAAGTTGAATCTAGGTGTCACAACGCCGGGTGTGGGCAGCTGTAAGTACTTACGTGTACAACAAGTTGCATATCACTATGTGGGCACATCATGTGTCGACTTACAACAGTATCTGTCGGTTGCATTTGAAGTGTGCTTACCCTTCGGACACGTTGCTCGCGGCGAGGCATTTCCGTCCGCCTAATGATATGCAATTTGCTGTACACGTACGTACTTACAGTTGCGTACTCTCTAGGTTGTTGCGTCTAACTTCAAATTAAATTATTTGAGTAACACAAAATTATTTTTCTAGACAAGTTTTTACCGGGTTTTCTGTTTCTTTCCGACCACAGATACTATGAATTAAGTTTGGGCAAAGAGTTTAGAAACACCTTTAGTTCGCTAACTCTTGCTTACATCAGAAAATTTCCTTGTACAAAAAAGGAAAGAATATTGCCAGTGGCGGCTCGTGAGTAAACCTTAAGGGAGCGCGCTCTCTTAAAAATTGTTAAATTTGGTAGACAACAGTTTTCCTTATATAAACCTTATACCATCCTATATTTAGCTGACCAACTATACCGTAAAGAGTATAAAAAGATAAAGTTAATAAAAGTAAATCAAAACTATATATAAAAGTATAACAACTCACTTGGTTTGAAGTCCAAGATTGTCCATCGTAAAATCCGCATAGACACAAACCAGTAAACAAAAAAATATTAATAGGTTCTTAGCACTATCTTGAACACTATATACATAATATACTTTAATAATTAGTGTATCATTAATATTATCGTTTGAAAGAAAAATCTAAACTTAAGTTTTTGTTTGGTATCTTGCAGATCATTGACTGCTCTACAGAAAACATGACAAAATCATTTAATTAATCTGTCTTCACTCATGGTGTTTCTTAAGTAGGGTTTTATTACTGGCTTTCCATTGTTTTTAATTTCAAACTTTTCTTCTGATGATAAAGAACCAAAATTAAGTTTTTTAATATCGGAAACTTTCATTATTCACAAAATAATCGAAAACACGAGCGTAAAAGCGTACACACTTACACAATAAACAAATCAACGACTTTCCTTAGCTATGATAGGGCCAGTCGACTGCAGCTGGTAGCAGACCACACTCTATCTCAGCACCAAAAACTTGGTAAAAGAAAGTGCTTAAGATTTTCATGACAACCCCTCTGTGACTCATGCAGAGCTCGGGGGGCGCTTATAAACAAGCCCAGCAAGCACAGAGCTTGTTAACACACGCGCGCTTTATGTCACGCGCTGGCACGATTATGGTTTTGCTAATTTCCTCAATAAAATGGGGAAAAATATATAACGATTTTTAAAATTGATTTATGTTTTTCACTATGTAATGAAAATTGTGAGAAAATTTGTATGAATTTCAAAATAGGTTTTGCTTCTTCTTTTGCTTTATTTTGCATGGAGAGCGGCGCCCCAGAACCCTCCTTCAAGAGCCACCCCTGAATATTGCATTCTTTGAAGAAAAAAAATAGCCAAATTTTACTAACGAATGATAGGGACTCACACCGAAATATACGTGGTTTAAAACTCCTTTTTTTGCCACGCAGTATAACGTACTTCTCTCGCAGTAGACTAGACTGCCAATGATGGGGAGATCGAGGTTCGAATCTCGGTCGGGTGTACTGAGTGGTTTTTCCAAAATGGTTTTACAATCTCCTTCCACGCAAATGCTGGTACACTATCACTAAATATAACTTTCCTAATTCCTATGACCCAGATGGGTAGTAAGACGGATTGTTAAAAGAACATAGTTTAAGGCATCAATCTTGTCTTGTCTGTTTTATCAGTGAAGGGGAGTTTGGGGTTTGAGTGGTGACTGGGTTTAATAGGTGAAGGTGGAATTCCTAAATAGTTTCCACACTCTCCCTTCATGCAAATGTGAGTATATTTTATCTTAATTCTACGGTATTCATCCATACCCTATTAGTTTAAATTATGTGGTTAGCATGGATGGACAGTAAGATGTGGTATGAAAAAAAAAATTAAAAAACACACAGCTACAATCCCGTTTTCTTTGAAAAATCCTTTTAGAAAATAATTTTAATTCAATTTAATTTAATTTTGCTGTTAACATTGAAAAAATTTTACTATTTTATTTGTGTTATTTTATAGATTTTGATAATACATATAAAAATACATATAAAAATTATTTGATGTGTGAATACGTAAAACTATATCTAGTAGCTTTTATAAATGTCAAATAAGACCCTTACTATGAAAATTGGAGTGTACGAGTAAGCAGAACTAGAGTGTAAGACATAGATATTAAATAGCCAGGAATAAAATCTCAGATATAACCCTGAGGATTACAACAACGTGAAATAAATAAATATATAAATAAATATACAAAGACGACCATACACCAAAATACAAGTTAGCTTACTCACATTCCAGTAAAATAGATAAAATCTAAAATTTAAACTTAAGAACCGATAGATCTTTGTGGCTGTTTTACTGAATTGTCTGAAAAATAGTGTTTCTCTCTGGATTCTTCCAATCTGTTCTCATGACCTGCCAGTGACGTATCCAAGAGGGCCTTGAAGGGATTTATTTCACGTGTCAAGGATGACACATTGCTAGTTTACACGACAGTATCACAAAAACTTTTTGGGTGAGTATTCAATTAACTAACTAAATACATTCGTATCCACTATTCATTTTATAAATATAAATCAATATTAAAACAATAACTGCTCTACATAATAAATATATAGTATAGTGAATATATTACGTCTGTTATATGTTCATTTTTATATTTATTAACTATAATATATATAACATATTTATATGTATATATATAATATACTCTTATTGTAGAACAGTAATAATTAAAATTATTGGTCCTCGCAAGCAAATATCATATGTGAATATATTGGTAAACTGTATTTTTTTGTAGATAGGAATTTTAGCTATTTATTCATAAATTGATTACTATTATATACATAATTTATTTTTTAATAAATAATCATATATATAAGAATGTCATGATAAAATAAATCTAATTGTAATGAATTTTATGTATTTATCTAAAACTGGTTCACTATAATATCTTAATATATATAATTCTTCTGTACGTGTGTATGTCACTGAACTCCTCCTAAACGGCTGGACTGATTTTGATTATATTTTTTGGTGTGTGTTTGAGTGGGTCCGTGGATGGTTTAGATTTACAATTGGACCCGGTAGGTGGCGCTGCAATCGGGTTCTAGGGATTTTTTTTATTTTTTAGGGAATTTTTGGGGGGGATTTTTCTTTTTTTTAAAGATTTTTTTGCATATCAGAACATGTAAACTCAAAATTTCACCCCCCCCCCCCCAATATTTATAATAATGAATATAATATTAATAATTGATTATAATTAATATTTGTGTAACTCACTAATTGGAGTTCATTGTGAATTTGGAATTATGATGATCACATAATATTTGTTTTATTATCAAAATAAATTATGCCACCCAAACGAAAAGTCAATGTTCGGGCAGGACAACGTCTGTCGGGTCCGCTAGTATTATATATATTTATGATGATGTATAAACAAATAACACCGTTTCATTTAATGAAAATACCGGTAAAAGAATTTTAACAGAAAAAATTTTATCACTTTAATATATATTTTAATTATGACTCAGATGAATATTTAAAAGTCACATTATAAACTTTTTATGTGCGTTGCCAATTTTTAAAAACCTTCTCACTTTTTTTTTAATCTTTTGTGTAACGCGACTTTTATGAAAAACTAGTTTCAATTTTGAGGTATATCACTTTCTACATGAAAGAAGATAAAGTAAAGAGAAATGGGAGTCAATAGATGGACAAACACATTGTGGCTATCACAATGAAATAAAAAATAGGAACAAGTTCACAATTATAGCTGCTGCTGCTGCTGCTGGACAAAGAGATAATGGTTGCCTCTTAAATAAAATCGGCCATCAACCACCTAACCCTTCTGCCTTTCTCTAGACTTTTCAAGAGTAAAGTGTAAAACGTGCAACTCAACTTCATAAAAGAGGAAACAAACTTAATCAAACAAAAAAGTGCTGAAGAAAAAAATAAATCATTAATTTTAATACAAATTATATAATACTTATCTTACTATATTTTAAAGTCTAAGCGTGTTTTTTTTGTTCTTAGAGCCAGCTACAGCTTATACTAAAGTACATTCACCATCGAGTTTACTTGGATGACAGATCAAAAGTTACTAAAAATAGTTCCTAATGCATCCCTAGCCAACAGCTGACATATTTCACTTTGTATGCTGTAATGAAAACATATGGTGATGTTAGGAATGTGATAATTAACCACAGTAATATAGGCAAATATTATTTATATTTATTTGAGGTAGTGAAAAAAGCTTATTTATCGTTTTATTTTACTTAAAATAATTATGTATTTACAGTATTACAAAATCTAACAAATATTGCTTTAAAATGGTGACCGATGAATTTAAGTCATGTGATTGATCATGACACAAAAAAAAGCTATTTAAAATTTTGTTCCCCTGCAGTGGACAAAAATAATTATTCAATTAAATATTTTAAAATACGATAAAATAATTATGAAATAATATATTATCTATAAAAAAATTACAAGTATTTTCTCTTTTCCATGTAAATACATGCCTGTATCAACAGTTATTAATGTATGCACTTATTACACATTATAGATAACATTCCAAAACTAAGAATAAGTACTTTTAATTATGCTTAAAATATTGTTTCGGATTGGATGAAAAAAATTATTAAAGGTAATGAAATAGTGTAAAGAAACCCATAGTTCGCATTATTTAAATGTAAAATTTAACATGTAATTAAAAAACTTATAATTTATAGCAAACAGTGTCTTTTTACATGTTGGCACCCAAAACCTAAACATATGATTTTTCAACTGTCATTAAAGTAAAAAGCTATGGTGCACATACTTAGCAAGAACTATAAGAACACAGATTGAGAGATAAGGAAGGAGATATATATTTTAAGTAAATTTACGCATTAGTCTGTAGATAGAGTAATAAAAAAAAATAGTTTTGGCAAGAATGGGCCACTACACTAATCCCAACATTAGTTTACATTTGGCTCTTTATCTGATAAAATATATTTGTTTATTAAAAAGCTAAAATAAAATAAACACACGTTACTATGTGTATAAAATAATCATAATGATTGTGTTAATTTTATTTCAAATAAATTAACTTGGCAATGTATTCAAACTAAAGATCTGTAGTAAATAGGTTTACATAATATGTATGAATATATTATTTCATTTACTTTGATAAAAACATATGCATTAGCTCATAGATCTATCGAGAGTATTTGCTGTAAATACTAAACTCTTTAAAAATGACTCTCTCAATACAATCTATAATGAGCCCAATGTAAACTTTTGTGAAGTTAACATAATTATTTTAAAGATATGGGAACTTTAAAAAAATAAAGTAGAGTTCACATTTTGCCATAATCATTTCAACTTTTTGCATCCTCATTAGGGTTAGATATTTCGAGCGTTGTGATAATATTAATAAAAAAACTGTTCTAGTAAAGTTTAACATTGGCCCCAGATAGTAATGGCATATAATGTTTAGTATAAAACCATGTATCTGCTCAACAATCTAGGGCTTGGTTTGCATGTTGAAAGTGAGGGGTGTGAGTTACTATGCTTTCATTACGCGTGAAATGGTTTAGACACCTCAGCACATAAACATTCCCAAACTTCTTTTCCCAGAATATAACTACACAAGTCCAAGCATTTTTTTTTACTTTCTCGTAAAAAAAGAAAGTATTGTAATCAATAACGTGTTTGTCTTGAGATTATGATGTATATTAACGTTTATATAACTTAAAACTAAAAAATTGAGTCTTACAATTCTGTCTGTCTGTCTATTTTTTCCTGGGCTACAGAAGAAACGGTTTGGCAGATTTTTTCAAACTTTTTTATGTAATGTTATATGGCCATACGTTTGGCCATATCGTTGTTTTAACTTTTGATGTAAAATTAAGGGTAGTTTGCTGATTGATTTTTGAGGACTAATTTTTTTAATATCTCTAAATATCTTGTTTAAAATGAATATCTGAGGAGAGTTTTTTAATAAATAATACTATACTAGTGTATTATTTAAGGGTAGCTTACTGATGAATTATTTTAGAAAATTTGAAATTGTTCTAAAATAGGTAAAACTATTTTGTTTAATATGGGTATTTGGGGAGTATTCTACAAACTATATTAGATAGTACGTTTTATTTTATTAAAACAAAACTAAAATATAGTTTAGTAATAATTGTTTCTGAAAAATGTGAACTTTTTAAAATTTATTTTAACAATTTTGTTTCAAATGAGTAACAAAATTGTGTGTTTGTTTTCTGGAGGAAGCCTTTTTTAAAAGTGGTTTACTTCTCTTTTACTTTGTTTCGACACTCGGAGAGAGAAGTATTGTGATCGTAAAAAAATCTAACTTGAAATTTTGATGAATATCGACGTTTCATGATTCCCTGAAACCGAAACAGGTAGGTTTCACGATGTCGTCTCTCTGTTTGTCTGTGTTTATTTATATTGCCAACCATTTTACTAATTGGTTACATTTTAGTATCTAGGATTTTCACAAGGATCCCTCGAGGTCTTTTTGGAATTAACTACTCAACTCTAAAATTAAGGGTATTTCACTGGAGGGTAAAAAGAAAAAAGATCGAATTTTCTCAAAATCTGATGTTATGATTTTGATAAAATTTTGTATCTAGATTATGTTCGTTACTCTAAACAAAATGGAATTCTTATTTCCCCGTGAAAATTACTTTAAGAGTACTTTAAATAACGGAAAATTCTAATTTTGATAATATCTCCGCAAGAATTTCAAATACTAAATAACTTTTCACTGTAAAGTTGTAGTATTAATCAAAACTAAAAATTTTATTTGGCATGTATTTTTATAAAACCAACATTTTCTTAGCTATAGGCATATATATGTATATATACTATGGATCTCTTTGAAAATTGATTGCTATGCTTTTTTATGAATGTTTCTGTAAAAGTGTATATTATATCATTTGTACTCTTTGGGGGAGTGTTTCTACAACAATTTTTATGATTTAGTTTCGTAAATTTCCCGAGTTTTTAGTGAATATTTCTATACTAAGATCAAAGGGAAATTTTGTGCGGTGTACCGTACAATTTTTTTTTTTAATTTTGGTAACTAATTTAAACCGTTTATTTTAAAACATTTTAGCACTCAAAAATGCAGTTTTAATAATTTTGTAGTGTTTATTTTATGTGGATGTGTTCAGACATGAGTCTAAGTGGTTTTTATTGTTTGATCCACGTTTATTAAGGGCTCTGGTTTAATTCAATGAGGTGCTATTATACATTATTAATTACTATTCGCGCACGGGCGCATACAGTTGAGAGACGAAACATTTCAATCAGAAAATAATACAGTAACCATGTAAGATAATTGAATCCCAGGGTAAAGCGATTTACTAGGTAAGCTTATCTACATATAACGACCAAGCGCTGTAGTCAATACGTGAGTTTGAGAAGATAGTTCTAACCTATGTCCATCATAGCTCATTTTATAATATTTCTGAGAATTACTTCATTGAACAGTCGTAAAAATTTACAGGAACATTTTTTTTGACCGGGAAATCGTATGTAAAAACGGTTCCCTCTCACATATCTATTACTGCTATCCACTTAGAAAATATCTAGTTTCAAGGGCTGGATGAATCTTAGGTGAATTGTCATAATTTAAGTTATTGTTTATGTGGCGTGTTGATATGATATGCTTTCATAGAGTGCAACCAGAAATCCAAAGATACCAATATCATTTCATTCTTAAGAAACGTTAAATTACTCATATATTATTATTAGCACCGCGTCTTACTACCCGTTCGGGTTATACGCACTTACGCTAATGTGTAATGGTAGGGTGATTGCGAGATGAAATGGAGGACCTACAGTTTAACGTGGAATCCGAACCACGGTGGAGGCCTGGCATTCCTCACATTCACAAGTTGTGATTAATACACATCTTGTCAGAGGTGAAGGAAGGGTTCGGCAATCAGATAAATCTGTGCCGGGACCGAGGTTTGAACCCCGGACCCTCAGCACAGAAGTCTGACACCTTACCCCTAGACCACCAGGTCACCTAATTACTCATATAAACGCACATCAAAACGTATAACACAAAGTAATATTCAGGCAGATACATACAGTAATTGAGTTGAATCTGTATACACTAAAGTGTATGCTAGGAATCAATTGGGTGTTTTATAAACATATTATGCA